>VWZG01012980.1:1215149-1239440 GCA_013396735.1 Grallaria varia | reverse complement strand
TGATTTTGCTGTTAATCCTTCTAAATGTCATTCTGCTGGGTTCTTAGTTTTTTTTACTAATACAGGTTAAACATTAGCATGTGTTAAATCTATTGTTCTCTTTTATATATATAGGCTTTCTATAAGCAAAGGCAAGATGTCTCAAGGAAACATTCAGTTTATAGTAATTCAGGTGGATGGATTATCAATGTACATGAAGCCTTCCATAAGTGAAGGCATAAAAATCTTGCAAGAATTTAATTTGAAATCATGAAGTGTACAAACAGAAGAGTAAACACTTGCTATGGTACAACTAAACTTTTTATAGAATTTTATTGTTATAAACACATTTTGTAAGTTATTCCAATTTAACCCATCTCTATAAATGTAATACAGTACAAACCGAATTTCACTGTTTACAAAAATGTTCACATTGGACCTTTAAAATCCTTCTAAACTAGACGTGTAACACTTTGGAAAAAATGCCAGTACAGTATCACAATTATGACTACAGGTACACAATTAGAAATATAGGTGCCATTCATAAGCTGCAGGCACAGAGGCAATGTCATGTTGTCTGGCAAAACACAGTAATATGGGAAATAACTCTTTTCAGCACTGTTGATATTTATTAAATGACTGAGTGTTAAATACGTGTATGAATATTATTCAATGCAAAAAATGAAACAAAAAATGTATGGCAACATACATCTTAGTGAAAATGAAACATACAAACCAGGAGATAACTATTTCTTTTATATGTATGTGTGTATAAATATATAAAAACAAGACTCAATAAAGCTCTTCTTCATTAAGACAGCAACAAGACAAAATATTTACAACTTAAAAAAAAAAACACCACCAAACGCTTTCATTTACATGTAGTATACTAAATTGGCCCTTTAAATCAAGTTCTTAAGACCTATTTTCTTCACACAAGGGAATCTTACCAACACACCCCTTTGAAAGAAAAGTCCCAGCACACAGCACAGCTGAAGGATGTTGCAAATATAAATCCCACCTGAACTGAGACTGAAACCATAGCCTCTTTTTAAAATTCTTCTTTGGAAATTATAAAATGCAACCTAATGCTGTTTGATGTTTTCTTGGGGTAACATGATGGGGAATCTATACTTGGCACAGTAAGTCCATGTCTACGTGCACAACACTAAACACACAAAAATCTAAGTTAGATTAATAAAGTATGCCAAGTCTTAAAAAAAATTATCTTCAATTCCAGGCTATTAATAATTTCAGTATGGCTTCCTCATCTCCACCAGAAGGAAAACACTCTGAAAATGCATCCATTACTCAGTTCAATGGTTACCTTTATTAATAGGAACTGTTTGCAATTTTCAAATATGCAGTTATTATAAAAGGTAAAAATTAGGTTCAATAAAAGAATCTATATTTACTTTTGTTATATCTGTATTTTTATGTTCTGTTATTAAAAACTACAATTACAATTTTTATTAAATTCCAGAAATAGTTCTACCAATCCAACTTTTAATGGCAAAAAGAGGCTTTAACAGAAATATACCACAAGTTTACTTCATTTGCCATGTTTCACCTTCCTGCTTAAGCCTTTGACCCCCCTTTCTCTAGGCTGGTTACTTCTTTGTGTGTCCCATTAGTATATGAACCCAAGACAACACTCCACTTAATTCTCAATACACTAGAGCATTTAGCATCTGAATTCATTCTCTCCCAAAGAAGTCAGACAGTGACACAAAAGTCTAACTGAAAAACTGACATTTAACTCATACAAAATTGCATACTTACTTAAGAGTATACTGCATTTTATATGATTTCTAAAAAGTTTTGCTCTATAACTTCTGTAAATGAACATCCATGGATAAATAACACATGCAAATTTGGAAACTAAATCTGAGGTTAAATGTAAGAAACAGAAGCTGGGCAGACAGGCAATCTGCAAGCTTCAATTTCAGTGTAGGTATAGTGGGAAGTTCTTCTAAAAAAGGGAAAAGATCACTACAGAGTAACTATTAGATAGGATTTATTCCCTAATTGTCAAAAATAAGGAATCATGGGTAGCTTCAATTCCCAATCCTCAAAATGGTACATTACATAATGTAAATATATTTATGTATTTTTAAAGCTCTTGGCAGTACACTGAAAAAAAGCATTGCTTAGCATGCTACTCTAGCTGTCCAGACATCTGATGCAAGCAAGACTTCAGATATATGAAATAAAAGAATACATTATTTTCTGAACAAGCAGAGAAGAATCAATCCTTGTGTCATACATTTTTACTAGTCTTCAGAAAACAACTTTACTATCAGAGGGGGGAGGGACTGAAAAATCAGAGTGGTAGGGAACAAAAGATCATAAACTCTACTGAAGGTTAACATCTGAATTTAGCTACAAGGCAGAGGACACTGACATGTCACATTTCATAAAATAAAGAGCAAAATCTGGCTATGTTTCCTGAATTNAAAAAAAAAAAGAAAACCAGCACAAAACAAAAGAACAAACCCCACAAATATCAAATCCCCAAAAATCACCACCATACTTGTGCAAGGACAACTGTATGTACTCTGAAATAATCTGCACACAATCTAAAAAGGGTTAAACGCTGCAGTTCTTACACAAGTAGATTTTAAAATACAAAATTAGTATTTTAAATATAACCAAGAAATAAACCCGTAAATTTCATATAATCTTCTAAGATTACAAAGAAAACTGTCTGGCTTACTGCCTTTTTTTAAGAACTGGTTCAATTGCATTTCATAAAAACTGGGAACATTACTACCAGCTAAAATAAAACAAGTGGCATGCAGAATGCAGAAGAGAATTGCACAAAGACTTCCTCCCTCCCAAGACCAGTTACCTGTCATTACTTACCTATGTTCATGTCAGGTACTGCAAGAAGAAAGTTATTCACTACATACTGCAGGATCATTTAAATGCAGACATGAATGGCATAAATAATCTCAAACCCAGAGTGGTTACTTTTAGTGAGTCAGTAACAGTAAAGTTCAGGAACATGAAATAAATGCTCACCTTCTTTAACGGTGACGGTATTCTCTCTCTCTGTCTCGTTCTCTATCGCGATCTCTGTCGCGATCACGATGCCTCTCTCTTTCACGGCTTCTTTCCCGATAATAGTCATCATGACGATCTCTACTACGTGATTTGTGGCGCCTACTTTTTTCTCGTGACCTACTGTGGTCCCTCTCTCTGGATCGTTCACGTCTTCTAAAAGAAATTACTTCATTAAATTTTTCTTCAAAACACTAGTCATCCCCATACCACTCTTAAACTCCACTTATGAGTATGACTTTGACCGAGAACAGATACGAGAGAAATACCACTGTGAGGCAGGCAAGTTTTTGTATATAACATTAAAGATAGCTGATATAAACGATGGTGGCTAAGAACTCAGTTACAGGTATTAAGGGGCACCCACTTTCTAATGAAGCAAAATCAGAAAACACATCCTCAGAATGGAGGATGAGATGACTGAAATCAACTGGGGGAAATGCACCACAACTCAAAAGATCACTACAGCATGGCTGCTGATCTATGTAAAGAAAGTACATGCCAAAACCACTAAATAAAACTCAGAGTTGAATTTAAGCTAGTCAGATCAATTTTGAAATGAGGGCTAGTTAAAAGGCACCTTTTCTAAGTTCAGAACACACTTACTTGGTTCTTTCACACATTTCTTTGAAGCAAATCACCAAGCTTCTTACATGACAGTTTCAGTTTCTTCTCTGTAAACTAGTCCTGCACTACACCTTCTCTTTTTTAAGTAAGAGCAGATGGAAGGGGAAAGTTTTACCTGGATCCAGAACCGTATGACTTGGACTCAATTCCATGAAGGCAGTCCTGAAGAGAACTAATAAGTACTTTACAGCGATCATCTGCAGATACTTTGGACTGTTTAATTAAGGAAATTGCAGTTACCAAGGTCTCTATAGCACTTCCATAGTCCCCTGAAAATGATGTAAGATCAGGATCAGACAACTATGCAAATTAAACCACAGATTTTTATCTGTAACAGTATTATCATTTTGAGTATCTTCTCTTCAACAGCCATCTATTTACTGTAGAACCAAATACTAAAATACTGTCCAGATCAGTAGTCAGAAGGCATTCTCAGAAACTAACTGGAGCACAGTACAAAATCAGTCATAAGATGAACCTAAATTCAGCATCCTATTAGGAAAATATGGCTTCAGGCCTTCCAGAATCAGTCGTAAGATTAACCTAAATTCAGCATCCTATTAGGAAAATATGGCTTCAGGCCTTCCAGATTCCTAATAAGAGAAGCCTATAAATTCTTTTCAGTTGAGAAGAATAGCAAACATACTGAGTTTTACTAACCAGCACTGGCATCTGATACAGCTCTCGAAATGGCACTGCTTGAGATCGCCCTATTTCTATTCATGATTTCTTCAAATTCTGCTTCACTTAGAGGTGTCCTTGCAGCATCCATTTCTCTGCAAGCAATAAAAGTAGTATTTAAAAGGTTAAGGAGAACTTCAAAAGTTATCATTGCAATTTTAACAATCCAAGTTTGCAACTTTAAGCAGTGACAAACAGAAAAGAAAGCAGGATCTGGGTTTGGTTTTGGCTTTTGTTAAGGACCCTTGTTACAGTATAAAATCCTGAAAGCTAAAAAAAAACAACAACCAAACAAAAACCCCCAAAAAACAATAATACATTGCTGCATAAATAGACTTATTTTTTTGTTCATCCCATCTATTTCAAACATTCAGAAGCACTTAATATTGTGCTTTACAAATATTTACAATTGTCATAAAATTCTCAAAGGTATGTAAATAGATATTTCCCAATTGAATGACTGTGGAAATACATGTACATAGGCAATGCAACTTTGAGCAAAATTAGAGATAATTTTTATAACAATACTGGAATCAGAACTATATGATCCTGTTTCCCAGATCTCAACTAAGACCAGAACGCTGTAACTTTTGAAAAACAAATACAGTTATCATTTTTAAAACACTCAATTTTCCGAATGCTATGTTGACATTTTACAGCAAATTTTTTTTTATTTTTTTTTTAATTTCTGGTCAAGTTCAAGGTGCTCCAATTTAATCTCCACACTAGTCACAATAAGGAGGAAGCAATAAAGCAGAATCCTCATACTCATTACACTTTAATTATCAGCTACCTATAGAGGGTTTACAAAATCACAGAAGTAAACCTGAATTTTCCCAAAAGTTTTGCAGTGTCCTATTAGCCAGTCTCTGTGTCATATAGAAAATTTGGAGAAATGTGTTAGAGACAAATGCTGAGACTGTCAAACTGGCCCACTGCTTGATATTTCTAGAACAGTGTTAGTTCTTCTGGTAGAAAGAAAATGCAGAATAATAAGCAATGCTATCCTCTTAATTGCAAGAAGTGGAACAAGATCCTATAGCCAGTTTAGCATAAGAGGAAATGTCTAAAAATTCATACCTCCCTGAGTTTTGAGTATTATTTTTCGTGTGCCTCCCATAGAATGGAATATGTAATTTTTCTCTTATGGACATGTTATTTCCAGTGAAACGCCTATGATATATAATTAATGACAATTTAAATAGTTATGGATGATAGCTTTAACATTATTTAATGAAAATACTGGACAGTAAGTTATACTGTCCTATTCCCACTCCTTCCCTCCCCAAACATTCTATAAACTGCAGACAACCTTGATTTTGTCCATCAAAAAACACCCAACACCTTATAGTCTTATATTTTGGGCAATTAAGCCAAATGCTTGAATTTCAAAAGGGTTGTTTTGTTTTTTTTGTATGAACATAGTATGTGCAAATGCTTGGGGTTTAAAAAAACTTTGTCATAAAAGAACCAAAGTAAACCATTTTTGCAGAAAACATTTTAAGCCAGAGAAGTGTGTCACATACTAGCAAAATCTCTACTGAAAAATTCAAATCTAACTGTAAAAAGTGTCTTTCTTACAATTCATATAAAAATTTTCTGTTACAAATACGGTGAAAATTAAGAAGAAGCAGCAAGACAGAGATGCTTGAAATCACAGATGAAAAAGATGTTTCAAACAAGATGTGAAACAATTGACAAATTGAGTCAGAGACTTAGAAACTCTGTCCCATACAGGATTAACCATAGGGAAAGCCACTGCTACAAACACAGCAATATTACACCGAATGAGCAGAAACATCTTGACAGGAAAGGAAGATACGTCTTGCAATAAATTCACACCTGGCTTTTGAGACAAACACTAACTTTTAATTGAATCCTGAAGAAATAAGGGACAAGCAATGCTACTGAAAGATGAAAATGGTATGAGCTTGGTATGACCTCAACATATACACATATTCAAAAAGGAACTCCAGAGCATTCTCAAAAGGCAGCCTGCAAAGCATGTTGATACAGGTAAAAGTCAGAATTTCAAGTTACGACAGAAGCACAACCAGAAGCTGCTGTACCAGAAGTGATACATAAGTTTACATGTAGAACACATGGAATGATGACACTGCCAAATACAGTGAAGACAAACAGTTCAGAGCTGAAAAGGGAAAGTGAGATTACCGGTGTTGCATTTCAGGATTTTCTTCCTGCTGCAAACATGTTCTCAGATATATTTCCTTGGAGAAGTCAAAAGGGGCAAACTACAAGGCTGTTGGGATCCTTTCTGGCCCTACCTCTAATTGCTTCTAACATTTGCATTAAAAGGGAAAAACCAAATATTTCCTACAAGAGGAGTAAAATCTGCTACCCAAGCACATTAGACCAAAAGAACTCACCTTCCAGGTGGCCCATAGTCACCTCTGTCATATGGTGGAGGTCGGCCATATGGATCTGTCGGAGGTGGGCCACGGCTGTCTGAAGTAGGTATGCCACTATTGGCAGGTGGGGGGAAGAAAGCTGGATTCACATGTGGTGCTGGTGGTGGAGCACCTGGAGGTGGCCCAGGGAGATGTGGAGGAGGAGCAAGAGTCAGGGGTGGCCCAAGAGGGCCAGGCGGACGAGGGGGAAATGGACCCGGAGGTGGAGGTGGACCCTGCTGAGGTGGTGGTGGACCTGGTGGTGGCCCATAGCCTGGAACTGGTGGTGGAGGGCCTGGAGGAAGTGGCCCAAGTGGAGGCTGACCAAAAGGCTGTCCTGGAAACAGAACTGGTGGTGGTGGACGGTCACCACGATTAGGAGGTCCAGCTAATGGAGGTGGGAGGACCTGACCAGGAGGTGGAGGGCCTGGTGGGCCTGGTGGGCCAGGAGGACCTAAAGGTGGACGAGGGGGAGTTTGTCCAGCTAAAATAAAGAAATAAAAAATAAAAATAAAAACAAACAAACAAAATTGAGTGAATAAATACAAAGAAATAAAATACTTCAACACTCTTGTTTTTTATTCTTAAAAACAACAGCAAAAAATGAAAGCAACCCTCACTGAAAATTGTGCAACATATACAAGACATGCACGGTCCCACTTTGGGTCCAGCAGCTCAGAAAGCTTTTAACTTATCTGTATGTATTGATACTAGGTATCTAGGGATATCTAAAGAGACCAACATCACCTTGAAAACTGACAACTACCCCCAACCACCCCGAATCACAACCTGCTGTTGTTACCAAAACCCCCGAAAAGCTTACAAAAGCTAAAAACCACTGCATCCTACTTATACTTGCAGCTAGTCTTTCATATGGGGCTTAAGATACAATATTTATTAAAACTATGGGAAAAGCTATATTGGAGAAGGTAATATAGATGCAGTATCCAAACCTACTTTCAGGTTCTCATTAGTGGTCTTTCAATTTGACTATGTATCTTTGACTACTGATAGACAATCAACTACTGGAATGACATTTACTAAAAAATACTTCAACCAAAAAAAGAACTTCACTAAAGTGCAAACTTAATTGCTTAGCAGGTTTCTTCCGTATCAGATACCTGACTAAACATGAACACCACCTCTTCAAATTTCTGGTATTTTAAGTGCCAACTACCTGACCTGTCAGTGGACATGAATCAAAGCTGAATTTTTGATCATGTGCAACTTGTTATACAATAAGGAAATTAGTTACTTTACGGTCTGCAACACAGGCATTCTAACCCCATACAGCAAACCAGAAAATCTGAACTACACTGCTCTAAAGCCAGATCTACTTGCTAACATTATCTAATTTTTTTCATACTTAAAAAATATGTATGTTGATATATTATAAAGAACGTGTCTAAAAATGTTATCTCACTATTAAAATTAGTAAGCACAACTCTCTGTTGAATATCAACAGAGAAACAGTCAAATCCTACAGTCTTGCTTTGAATACTGCTTACAGCTCATTACTAAATTGCCTTGATCTTTATCATCTCCCAAATAAGTATGCCATATTAAAACAAGAAAACACAAATAAAACTGATATTCCATATAGGAATAATTTTACCTGGGAAAGGTGGTGGTGGCCCTCCTGGCCCTGCAGGGCCAGGGAATCTGTCTCCACCTGGAATGGCACCTGGAAAACGGCCTCGACCTCTATTACTAGGTGGAAATGCTGCTCTTGAGCTTCCTCCGGGGGGACCAGCTTTACCTTCCCCAGACATCTGGCCAGACTGTGTGGCTGCAACGCAAAAGCAGAAGTGTCATTACATCAAAATGAGTTTAAGAATTTTAATACTTGGTCTAAAGTTTTATGCAGCGCTAAAGCATGACCCTGTAAGAACCATCTTTTTCCTTGTACCCAAACCCAAAGCATTTGGGGAGGAAAATGTGCTTTGCTAAAATATGGCAGTGTTACACAGTGCCCCATACTAACAGAAGAGCACCTGCAGAGACTGCCAGTCCCCCCTGCAGTGCAGTCCAAAGCCACAGGTGATTAGGACTGGGAACCACAAGACATGGTGCTGAATACAACACTGAACCTCTCTTCCCCATTCCATCATAACCACAGACAGTCCAGACTTTGGAATTTAGTCCAGTTTGTCTACAAATGTTAATCTAAATGCACTTGTCATTTTTTTAAAAAAAATTACATCCAATCACAAGAAATAGAAAAAGCATCTCCAGCTGTTAAGATGAGAGTTGCACAAAACTACAACCTTTTTTCAGAGTGCAGCAGTTCCTTGGTGGATTAAGTGATTTCTTTAAACAAAGATGCAACTGGACAAGTATTTTATAGGTATTTCAAACTGCAGAAGTTATCAGATGCTGATACTACTTTTTCTGCTTTTCCAAGACAGTACATAAGAAAAGCTTACTTTTCCTTGATTGCATTTCAAATTGACTCAGAAATTGTTTATTACATGGAGTTACAACAGGATTCTGCCCATGTAATTCTCTTTTAGGCAATAAATCCATCAACTTTTTGGAGGATGCTTCTGATCCCACACCCACAAGGGCAAACCTGAAAGAAACAAGAAGAAGTTACACCACAGTTTTTCCATTTTCTGGACAGCCTGATGCCTCATGAAAAAGATTACACATAGTAAGCAAAAGAATACTTGAAAACTAGATACAGAAACTGTCTCACAGGCCTTAGTTCAGTTTTCAGAACAGATAAAACAACTTATTCTAGGACATAAAAAAAACCCACAAAAGTACGAGATGCATCAAAGTATATCACAATAAAGGCAGCTTTTTGGCACAGTATCAACACACCATATAATGAATCCATATGACCAAGTTATTATTAAGCATAGACTGTGTGCTCATTACTACCAAGGAGACAGAAAGGCACATTCATGCAATGAAATTTAGGTTGACACTGAAAAATAAGTTCAAGCACTCACTTTCAAAAGCTAAGGGAAAATAAAGATGTAAAGAAAGATTTAATCACAAAGACTGGGGAGTGGTATTTACATTATGAGGAACAACAACTATCACCAGCACACTAACAGGAATCTAGGAATGGTCTTAATGAGGACGGCCAACTAACTTTAACTCACAAAACAATGACATGTACAACACCATCATAAAAATTATTCCTGAAATTTAAATCATTAGTATGAAATTATATGTCCAATCATTGCTGGATCAATGAGCAAAGATTATCAGTTCACAAACTGACAGTTATGAAAATCGAGAACTCCTTCCCCATTTTCACACTCCCAAACTTCAGTCCATGTACTCATACAGAAAAAACAAATGACAAGATCTTACCCTTTAGACTGGCCATTAGCACGATTTTCAAAAAATTTTATCTCCAAAATATCATTTACCCCCAGTGAATGAACTGCTTCAGTTAAGTCTTCATCTGTTGTCCACTGAAAAATATTTTTAATATTCAAGTATAAAAGCTTATCTAAAACACCAGGCAAAGGGCAACTAAGTTTTCCATGGATTTTTGTGTGTGTGTATATGTGAAATTGATCCAGAGGAATACTTGATTCAGGCTGACCTTTGCAGTAGTCATTTTTATTTTACAATTCTAGGAAAATTGATTCTTTTAATATATATGCTTCCCCATATGCTACACTGCATCAGCCCCATTCACACAGCATACCAGTTACAGTATGCCAAAAGTTTGTAATTGAGTACCTTTTGTCTTCTGAAAGTACAATGCTTAAACTGGGCCAATGGAATAGTACTGAATATAATTGTATTGAAATACTGCTACTTTTTCCACACCTAATCCATATTTTCTCCAATTCTATTATTTACACATAAACAACAATTTTAAAAATCTTATTAACCAGGTGCTCTTTGTGAGAGCTTTTACTAGTGAGAGTTTAGTGAACTACATACTATTTGCACAAAAATAGCAGGATCTACAGACAAAATAATGGAAACTCGGACATAAAACTATGGTTAGAAACATCTGCTTCCACTTAACCAACCCACTCGCTGTTAGCAAATATCCAAAGATACATAAATACACTAATATGTTTTCTTCATACTTCTGTAACTCCATCACTCCTTTAAATTTCCTATGAGAAGTGCAAGGCAGGCTTTCAAGGTTCTGAACTACTTATCCTGTCTCCCTCAAATCTGAGCATCTTTTAAAAATTCAACAAATTATTTTCCCGAAAGCTAAATGCAAAGAAAACACATAAATAAATGCATTTTCTGTGAATAATTTAATTTGTGAAGCCAAAGAGTAACAGGTACGAATTGCTGAACATTATCTTAGCCACTTTAGAAATCCAGACATTTGACTCGGACAAGTTCAGCTAATTAATGCGCATTTTACTGATTCCATTCTTCTATTTCACAATGGGACAACCGTTAAGGTAACGGCTCCTTTACTTACCTATTAGTTCCTGAAATACGGTAATAACTAATGAAAAAAACACCCATTCTTTTTCAAGTTTAGCACTAGTAAGAAATTAATTAGAAAGAAAAAAAATTAATAAGAATTTTGCACATGTGGACCTGGAAGAATTTGATTTCATGTAAACAGATAAAAGCTCCGCTTAATTCAGCTACTGATCAGCTCCTGCACTTTGTTTGCTTAACTGCAATTGATTTTAAAATGTTTCAATGCTAACAAAGGCAACTGTCTTTAAGGGCAACTACAGTTCAGTGAGTTACTGTAAACCTGTACTTCCTGGTAGAAGATATAAGGCTCAAGACAAATACCTGAAAATGGTCGTGTTATAAGAGTCACTGCCGGTGGAAAAAGCCCCTGAAAAAACCTGAAAAGTAATTTCAAGAAAATCCCAGAGAACCTTCCACCTCCTTTTAAACTAAAACCTTCAGCAAGAGTTTACTAAAACTTTGAAGTATCTACAGGCATAAAATATTTCATAGTTAAAACTTGTCTTCTTTCATTCAGTTCTCTGGAAAACTTAGGATAGTAGCAAAAATATCCCTTCCTAACATGTAAAACATTACAAAAACTTTAAACTTTATTTTTACTGAAGACTTTCTTGATTTTTAAGACATCAGGGCAGCTCCATACAGGCTCACTAAATTTCAGGTAAAAGGATAAAAAACCACAACCATAAATAAAAATAAAACCCTCCCCCAAAGCAATAATGAAACCACCTGCTTTTTTTGTACTCATAATATTTCATATAAAACATTGTAAAGCAAAGGAACAAATATTGTCCAAAATTAAAACCCATCTACAACTAAATAGCAGTAAGACACTTACCCAAGTAAGATTTCCAATGTACAAGGCAATTCTCTTTCCAGTATATGTATAGACAACATTTGGTGCAGCTCCTTTACCTACATCATCCCCAACAGATGGTGGGAGAGAATCCATGTAATCACGATCCTCTGGGGCATCTCCATTATTTGCAGATGGAGAAATTACATCATCATATAAATCAATCTGATCATGCCCACCATATTCAGCCTCCTAAAATAAAAAAAGACACCTTGATTATATTTAATATTAAACACTCTTAAACTTACTTGAAACAAAAAGCTGTGATAACTGCCACATTCCACAGATGTGGTAAGTCTGATCCAACACCTACAAAACATCCCTGCTGAAAAGCTAAATCCCAGCGTCACACACATAAAACATATAAAATTCTTATGACTTCTATTATGTTCTAAACTGCCAGGCGAAAGAAAATATTTCTGGCCACTCATCTACTGCAATACTTTTGCCCCTGTAATACAAGCAGAAATCCAAAAATCCACAAGCCCTACTCCCAGAATTACAAATATTAGAAAGCACAAGTGCCATGCTGTTTCACCATCCACTGATCAATGCCCAGACAGTCCTCGAGTAGTGATCAACCCCTTTCCAGTCAGCTCCCACCACTTCATGGGAATGATGTTTTGTCATCTCTGATGCTTTCCTATAATACATCAGGACCCATCAATAAACAAGGTACATTGCATCTCATTTCCTGGTAGTTTATTATACAGTGGGGCCTCTTCAGCACATTACCTCCTTCTCTGGTGATATTCTGTAAACTTTGTCTTCTGGCTAGTACATGATCACTTCCAAAACTCCTGGACAACTGGAATTTCCTATATGAAGTCATTGTACGATGACTGCAACCCACTTACTCCATGCAGCATCAGGTGCATAATGTGTAGAGAAGACTTTCCCTTTGAAAAACCAGCCGAGCACTGGCAATCAGGGTGCCAGGAGGAGCTTGTACTTCAGCAACAATCACTTCCAAAGTGGCTTGAGCCCCTTGATTAGCTGCCAGTATCTCTTTTCCAGCTGGAGTATATATAGCAGGTCTCAGATCCTCTATATCCCCAATTCCAAAAGCCTAGGGGCTGACTCAAGTCTCCCCTGGTGCTTTTTGCCAGAACCTGCAGGTAGGGCCATTCACCCTAGCTGCAGGATAGAGCACATTTTCACATCTGCCCTGCCCAGACTGGCTTAAGGGCTACTGCGTGAACTATGTTCTATTTGATTTGTTCAAAAGCTTGTTGTTGCTCAGGGCCTCATCTGAAATCATTCTTCTTCACTTGATACAGAGGGCTTACAATCAGACTGCAATTTGAAATGTGCATTCTCCAAAAACCCACAACATGTAAGAAAGCTTGTTTCTTACTAGTTGGTGGAGACATTGCTGCTATTTTGTTGACCATATCCACTGGGATCAGCCAACATCCATCTTGCCATTTGATTCCTAAAAACTCAATCTCCAATGCAGGTCTCTTGACCTCCCTTTGTTTTACGACAAAATCGGCTGTCAGAAGAATTTGGACTATTTTCTTCCCTCTCTCAAAAACTTCTGTTCAAAAAACTTTCTTCTCAAAAGCTGATGTATGGCCCCACATGATGGTATCACCAATGTACTGCAGGTGTTCCAGAGTTTCAACCTGTTCCAGTGCAGTCTGGATCTGTCCATGACAGATGAAAGGGCTGTGTTTCCACACCTGGGGCAATCAATTCCAGGTGTACTGGACATCCAAGTGAAAGTAAATTGTGGCCTGCCAAAGGGATTGAGAGAAATGCATTGGCAATACCAATTGTGGCAACCACTTGGCGGCCTTTGACTCCAGTACATATTGGAGTTCCAGCATGTCCAGTACAGCAGCATTCAGCCAAGGTGTGACTTCATTCAGGCCATGATAGTCCACTGTTAGCCTCCCCTCTCCTTTATACTTTCTTGCTGACCACATGGGACTATTAAAGTGTGGTTGGGTCTTGCTGATGACTCCTTGACTCTCCAGTTGAATCATAGGCGTCTCAGTTGGTGTGATGCTGCCACCAGTGCAACATTGTGGTAGCAATCAGCAGCTATTCTTTGACCTTTCAGCAACTCATAACAGAAGCATCCTCCAAGAGACCAGGCAAAGCAGGCAGCTGCTTAACTTCCTCTGCCTCCAAGGCAGCTGTACTGAACAGCCACCAGTACCATTTCGGGTCCTTGAAATACCCTCTCCTGAGATATCTATGCCAAGGATGCATGGAGCCTTCAGGCCAGTCACAGTGGGGTGCTTTTGCCACACACTCCCAGTCAGGCTCACCTCAGCCTTCAACACAGAGAGTTCTTGGGATCCCACTCTCACTCCAGAAATAGAGTTCTGCCCCTGCATAGCTGAATGGCATTAGGATACCCTGTGCACTGGTGGGTACTAGGGGCTGATATCCTGTGAGCCTGTCATGCTAGGCCACAGGATGCATATCTTCCAGTAAACCCAGCATACGATGATGGTGTGCTCTGTACAAATTTCTGCCATGTAGGTCATGTGCGATGAACTTCTACATCTGTGGGTGACTGTGCACTGTCTGGGTCATAAGAAATCATCTCTAGCACAGCTAGAGTCCCCTCAAGTACTGGATACTTGTCTCTGTGGTAGCCCACTTGCCTAGGTGACATATAACATTTTACTTGAAGGGATGTCTTTCCTTCATGCTCCAAAGTAGTCGCCTCTAGAGGCTGAGAACTTGTGGCCCTTTTCCACCCACCCTGTTAATGCCCCCTTCCCTAGAAGGTGATCCCAGCTGCTTGGTTTCCCTACTGTTTAAATCCAGGCTACTAGCCCTATTACCCCAGAGTCAGAACAGTCAGATAATGTGCTCACCTGGGCAACAGCTGAAAGCTGAAAGCTCGCTCAGCCATAGGGACTGAGTAGTTCCCCCTTGTTGTCTCTTCCTTCTGTTCTTGTGATGCCCCTACTTTGCCCTCCTTTACTAAACAAGCTCTTTCATGCCTGTTTATTCTGGTGAAAAGGTGCCACTGATACTGGCACGGGGCTGGTCCTCTCATTCAGCTGTACCACCAATTCAGTTTCATGACCAGCAATTCTGCCATATTATAAGCCAGTGTTCATAGAATCATCGAATGGTTTGGGTTGGAAGGGACCTGTAGTGGGTTGACCCTGGCTGGATTCCATGGACTCATTAAATCCCTTTCTGCAATTAGACAGAAAGGAGAGGGGTCATCCACCCACCACCTTTATGGGCAAAAAACAGACTCAAAGTGAGATAATACCTAAACTTATTACTAACAGGATAAAAGCTAAGCTAAATAGTGAGGAAAAAACAGTCTTAAAACACACACCACACACACACACTTTCCCCCACCCCTCCTTCTGTCCATGGGGGATTGTAGCTGGTTGCAGTTGCTGCCACTTGCGATGTGAGTTCCACCCCCCCTCGGGGTCACTCATCCATTGGGTGCAGTAAAGGTTGAGTCCCTGCACCCCGATGGGCCTCCGTGGGCTGCAAGGGGACATCCTGTTTAACCACAGTTTACAGGGGATCACAACTGAGTCCATCCCCTGCTCTGTGGGGTCCCTCCCACAGGAGACAGTTAATAGACTTCTCCAACGTGAATCCACCCCTCAGTTAGCAGTTCTTCTATATCTGCTGTCCTGAGGGCCACAGCTCTCACTTGGGTAAACCCTGCTCCAGCGTGGGTCTGCCTTTCCACAGGTCCACAGGCTCCTGCTCCAGTATGGGTCTGCCTCACCACGGGTCCACAGGTCTCCTGCTCCAGCATGGGTTTGCCTTTCCACGGGTCCACAGGTCTCCTTTCAAGCATCCACAGCTCCAGCACCGGCTCCTCCATAGGCTGCAGGGGTTTTAGCTCTGTCCTTCCCCTGCTCCATGAGGTGCCTCCTCCCTCTCCTCGCTTCTGCAGCGACCTTGATGTCTGCCTTGTTATTCCATGTTCTTGCTCCCTGGAATTTCTTCTGTGCAACAACTTCCAATTCTTAAATATGTTATCACAGAGGCATTACTATGATCTCTAATTGGTTCAGTCCTGGCCAGGAGCCAGATGTCCCTCCTGGGGCCAAGTGTCATTGGCTCCTATGGGACAGGGGAAGCTTCTAGCAGCTTCTAACAGAAACCACCTCTGCAGCCCCCCCCACTACCAAAAAAAAAATTCAGCTACAGAAACCCAGGACAGGACCTTAAAGACCATATAGTTCCAACTCCCCTGCTATGGACAGCACACCTTCCACTAGACCAGACTGCCCATGTTAAAGTACAACATGACAACATTAGACCAGTTCCCATAGGTGATAACACAACAGGGAGCACACACCACAAGTAAAGTGTTACATGATGAAACTCTGAGAACAAGCTGAACAACTCTGAGAGCATAAAATCAACATTGCGACCAGTGACTATTGAACTAATATAATGAAATCTTATAGCAATTTTGTTTTACACGTCTAGTCAGTTTTTTTTGTTATTTCAACCCATCAAGCCCCACAATGTGCGACAAAAGAGGGCTGTTATAGTTTAACCCCAGTTGGCAACTAAGTATCACATAGACATTCACTTACTCCTCCCCCAACCCCTGTGGAACAGAGGAGGCGAATCAGTAAAAAGGTAAAACCTGTAGGTTGAGACAGGAACAGTTTAACAACTGAAGTAAAATATAAAAATAATAATGGTGATGATTAAAAGGGAGACAGAACAGAGAGGAATAAAGCACAAGAGAGACGAGTGGTGCACACAATACAATTGCTCACCACCTGCTGACCAATGCCCAGCCAGTCCCCAAGCATCAATGGTATGGAATACCCCTTTAGCCAGTTCAGGCCAGCTCTCCTGGCCATGCTCCTTCCAGACTTCTTGTGCATGTCATCACTGACAGAGCATGAGACACTGAAAAGTCCCTGATCTAGACTGAGCACTACTTGGCAGTAACAACAGTGTGTTAACATTATTCCCAGACTAAATCCAAAATGCAGTACTGTACCCGCAACTAGCAAGAACATTAACCCTACCCCAAGAAAACAAGCAATGTGTAAAGTAAAGCTGTAACTCACTCAAAAGAAATTTTTTTTCACTGAAGCATTTGGTAGAGTGAACAGACCAAGTTTCTACTGACAAACAAAACGTTTTAACTTCCAGACTTCTACTGGATTCCTGACTTCATTTTTATCTCCTTATTCACAGAGGGGCAGACAGGGACAGAATTGTTTTGTTTCATTGAATGTAATAAACCCAGGGGTTTGTGTTTATTAAACATTTATTTATTCATGGGCTACAGAGGGCACCATTCTACAGCATCACTGCTGCCCCTGGAAAATTTTGGTTCAGAAAAGTATCTGGGGGTTTGGAGTGAATCACCCCCTTTTCCCTTGGATTGCTACACGTTCCAGCACAGGTCTGGCCAACTGAAATAGATTCCTTTCAGAGGCAATGGAAATGAGAGTCTCTTTCCAGAAGCTCTGCTTCATGTGTTCAACAACTGCATCCTACTTGCTAAATGGGAACAGACACGTCAAGATTAATCTGTGGTCCTCCAGACAGCTTAGAATTCAAAGTGTGGTAGGAATATTTGGTCCGAAAGGCCAGACTAAATTAAGTCTGAAGTAGACCATGCAAACAGTGTGTTAGGTAGCTGGAGTTTTGACTGCCTCAATCCGCTGATGTGTTACTGAACATCTATATTACCTTTTTTTTTATAGAGACAGCTGTTCTGTCATCACCAAAGACAGACAATTAAGAGAAAACTAAAACACTGACTGTAAATGATAATAAATTCCTCCACAAAAACATGCAACAACTTTTTTTTAAAACATAACACAAACTTAATCAGTGGGATCGTTTAATTCAAAATATGAATGAAGCTGAGTATTGTACACTTACACTAAGGAGCCATTTTTAAAACAAATACTTCTTGATACTTGTAATTTTTCATCTTACAGTCACTCATCATATTTAACGGTGATCAATCCCACAACAGAACAGTACTACCCTTTTTCCCTATCCTAGCAATCACTTATGATAGAGCAGCCCAACTTGAGACAGAGGCCCCATAAAAATGTCTACTGGCAGGAAGGCAGCAACTTCTCCGTGTAAAAAAGTGGTCTGAGTAGGCTTAAGAGACCCTAGCAGTGTTTAGTGTTAACCTTCAGCTTTTATATTTATTTTCACAGTTTGCTATGCCAACATGCAAAAGCCTGCAGAGGATTCCTAGACTCTTACACGCTGCTCCAGAACAGAAATTGCCTCACCAGATTTTGGTATCAGCATCCACTATTAACTTGTATCTAGAAACTTATACAAGCATCCTAGATAGGATAGTTCAGGGTACCAGATATGGCAGCTAGAAAGAACCAAGCTGGATTCCACAGAAAACAGGCTGCAAAGCTAGCAATCTTTGTTGTAAATCCAATATCCACAACCATCACCAGATGATCCACTGTCTTGAAAATATGAAAACATAATCAACTGCTGCTCATACAGAGAGTATAACTAAAATAAAAAATACTAATAAACAAAAACTCCCCAAACAAACAGGTAAGCTCAGTTTCGTCATTGTCACTCAAGTAGATTTAATCTTCAGTAAACTGCACTATCCCAATACACTCTGAACTTCAAGAGAAAATCTCTCATTCTTGAGGTAAGCTTATCACCATTAAATTCAGTAAGGGTTTCATATTTCACCTAGTCTGTCCTGTTCTCAGGCTGATTCCTCCAATCACCATAGCTAATGAAAGCAGGTTCAGAGAACTGCCTGGGACAGGCCAAAACATGACATCTTACAGCAAGATGAAGGTTGATGTCACAAAGAAATGTAATTCTAGTCATCTGTGTGTATGAATTATGACTTCAGGGAAGTATAATTTAGTCTTGGAAGACAGATCCAAACAGGCAACCACCAGTCTTAGAGCAGATGTGTGTATACTAACCTATCACTCTGGTGTCAGCATTGCCAAAACACCAAAGTAGGCAGCAGTCCACAGTTCTGCTGCACTTCCCTAACAGGAAGAAACTCCTCTGAAATAGATCAAGTTTGTATCACATAGGCTTTCAAGTCACCATCAATGGAGGGAGAGAATTATTAGGGCAGGACAGTCGGCATGTAACTGGGGGTAGGGAGAAGGGCAGGCAGGGCAGAAAAAGTGCCCAGTAGCATCACTGCCTTAATTTAAATCAATTAGGACAACAGAAAACCTCATGTTCACTATAATCTCTTCTGACATCCTGCTGGTTTTCCAGCCAGCATGAAATTCATTCAGTAACCAGTCTGCCAACAAAGTGTGGGCTTAGATGATTAAGAATGATCTGAACCAGCAACTCCAACAGAAGATGGAAGAGAGGTGTCTTGGTGGATGTTGCACAAGACTCAACAACCCCTTCTCCTTCACACATGTTCCATGAAAATTTACCTAAGCACACCCTTCCTTCCTAGATGCAGAGAATTAAGGAAAAAAAAAATATAGGAAGTGTTACTTTTCTAGTCTCAGCTATTTAAACAAATGCTCCTGTACCAGGAACCAGTTTTGACCTCTTCCGACCTTATTAGTTAAAAGGACATCGAACCTGAAGATGAATTATTTCTGCTCATTTAAAGTAATTCACAATCACAGATAAACATGCTACGAAACAAAGCAAACAGTTCTGTTCTAGTCCCCCTGCAACCAAACAAGGTAAGTAATGCATTTCCAAAACCTGTATTTTAACTACACCACAGTCTGAAACACTTCATTTTTTCTTGAAAATCAGGACTGAAATTTCACATTCTGTGCTAAGTCAGAGCAGTGATGTAATCAAGCCAGACTAGCTGTTACACTTCCAGTTACTCAGCCCTTCCTCAATATTTTGTGTTTTAATTGCCATTTGCGGTGTTTTGCAACATTCCAGTATGAAAGCACATGGAAATTCACATTACGTCCAGAAGGCACAAGCTAAATATGTAATTTTTTTTTCAGAATTTAACAGCCATACTCCTCTGATTTGCAGAGAATTGTTCACTTCCTTTACAAATGCTGTTTCAGAAATGGCTTTTGTTGTTGTTAAGCAAAATTTCTTTAAGCTGTACATATGCCTCTTAGGTTTGCTTTCTCTGCATAACCATGTTCAATTTAAGAGTTAAACACTCACACCTCCTAAAAGATTTTTAAAACATCAGTGAAGTAAATAAAATTTAATGAAAGAACTTACTACTGTTTGGAGGGGGGAAAAAATGAAGAAAAACTAAATTATCAGCTTTTTTCACTCGAGTTACAATATTTGTATTCAAAAGCACTAAACAGGTTAGTTTCCTCACTTTTAAAAATAAAAAAAGTTTGTAGGCCCTGAAGAATAACAAGATAAAAAGATAAAAATATTTAAATATTTCTGGGCCTGATTAGCTGCCTGAAAACATGAACTGGAACCTTAATTAAAAAGAAAGCCTTTTATATTTCTCAAATAGCACACTGCCTATGGCAGGAACATCCACCACAGGGTGCAAGTCTGTTAGACCATAAGATTCACTTTCAATCTACCGGCCCAAATGCTCTTGGTTCTACAACTAGCACAGCATTAAAATTTAAGCAACCTGATCCCTCGTAACTAAAAGTTACAAAGCAATTACAGAGCTACAAAGAATAATTAAAAATTCACAAATAGTCAAAAATATAAATTACACATAAGTAGTATCACCGTTCACATTACAACAAAGTGAATGGGTGCCAGATAAAGTCTCAATTTTTCTTTGTAGTTTAATATTTACAAATATATAGAAATTATCTCTTCCCTGGGCCTCTTCCACCAGAACTGACAAAATACATATGCCATAATATATTGTGCATACGTTTTATAATGCAGGACTGCCAGCTTATGTTTTTTCTGACCAGGACAGCCCTCCTGACTAGAAATTTATTACAACACAATTTGTCCATTCCTTCCCATAATAAGACAACTGTCTTCACAACATAAAGGCTGTTTTTAATAACCAGCTTTAATTGGCCATTAAATGCTAGCTTTTATTATTTATTACAAAAAAAAATCCCTCTGCTATAGACCAGAAGAGTAACTAACACATTCCTAAGATACTGTAGCCATCGAGTTTTCAGATAATTAGACTCTTAGCTGCTTATTGCATCTAAATCACTTTCATTACCCAGCTACAAAATAGAAAACCAAAAGTCTTTCTTTGCTAATTTGTTAGCATTTAAATTTCAAACTAGAACACTACAGGCACGTTTAGACATATCCACAATGCAACTATTCAAGTTTACTCTTAAAGAGTATAAACAAAGCAAGCACTTTTTCCACAGCCTTAAAATAAGATGTCCTTAAATTCTTTTGCATCCTCTTCTTGGTCAGAAAGATTTTTATAAGTATATATGTGTATACAAAATAGTTTTTACTGTTTAATTACATGCATGAGCGCACATGGAAAAAAATCCCACAAGCTTATGAAATGCAAAGTGGATCAGAGCATCAGAGAACTCGACAACACATGGTCAAATCTTCACAACCTAAGCAATCAATCCCTGTTTGCTGGCCAGAATTGCAGGCAGCCTCCAGTCAGACCCAAACTGGCCTCATACACATGCTCCTTATTATCTCAGTATCGTGCACTAATACTATAGGGTTTTGTGTACAAAACCACAGCCTAATATTTGCTAAAGCACCCCTAGGCTTCTGGGTCTTCTGCCATAGAGAGAATGCCAGCCTCAGCCACTTGCATGCAGATAGTTCTCATGGGCAGCACAGATGTTTTTCTTGAAAAGCACGATGTGTAACATCTAGGAGATGCTCAAAGTAAAGTATGCCATGCAATACCTGTTTCTTACAGGTCACAGGCAACATATGCAGGAAGTATTACATTTATGAGACTATCACCTAAAAATAAGACTTCAAGTAAATAGAAAAGAGGGCTGGACAGGGATGCCAGGTTAGAAGAACTAAGTGAAAAATTAATCAACCAAGTTCTTAAAGTGAAAAAAAAAAGCACAATTTAAAAAAACAAACACAACTGGTCAGAGCCAAATTGACTAAAGCTGTATGCCCAAGGACAAAGAATATGATTATGATGAACAGCAAGTTGATAAAAGAGTAAGAGGCAACACTGACAGGCATAGCTTTGATGAACTCCAGATGGAATGGGAAAGACACATTTTCACTAAAAAGATCTGATGTCAAGTCAGTCAGCCCATTGCAACCAACATTAAATACAAGTCAAAGCAGTTCAGTTGTCATCCATCTTACCCAGCTTGTAAACCCGTGGCTCTGGGGCCTTTATTTCACCCTTTTAACCTGTGGTTCATTTAACACTAATCAAGTAGAACATCTCTCCCCTCCTTCTCCAGGAAAAAGGGCATTAAAATATCCCAGAATAGCCTTGAGTATGAGTACCTTGAGGCCCAGAACAAAACAAAATAACCAAGGGAAGTTTAACCTGTCACAAGTCCTAAATGAAGCATTTACTACAGATGGAAACAGAAGGTTTGTGCCAGCTTGGGTGCAAGTAGTTATATACTGCATCCAGAAGAATAGCAACGCTACAGTATATTTTCCAGTTCCTGCTACCACCAAAATCAGTGGACATAGTTCCTACAGTTCAACTCAAACGAATATTAGTAAGTCACATTAATATAGCACAATACAATAAAAAAACAGTAATTTGTTGCTTTACACATAAAGCCAATCTTCCTTTACAAATACAGTATTCTGTAAAATGTTACCTACATTAACAATAATGCAAATTTGCTTTCTCCCTGTTTAACAGTCATCTTCACCCATCCACAGGTATATAGAACTATGTTCCAGTTTATCAACTTAAGCTGTCAGCTTCAAACTAGAAACAGTAATTCATGAAGTTTCTAGAGAATCTATTGCAATGATGTCAGAATTCGGAGGTGGTAACCAATACAGCAACAATTTGCCTTCTTTCATATTTGACAGAAGCAAATGGGAAAGGGCAGAGGTGTTAATCTCTCAGTAAAACTTCTGTCTCAGGACCTGCTCAGTTCAACAATATTACTTTAAATAGGAAGTCATGAAAAGGAAATTTGGAAAAGAACAAACAGCAGTTTGGGGGCAGGCGGAGGGTGTGTGAAACAAACAATAACACACAAAAAAAACCCCTCAAAACAAACAAACAAAACCCCCAAAGCCAAGCTGATGGAAAAAAGGCCTCCTCTCACTTTCAGCCCTATATTTTGGAAGGTTCACAAATTCAAGCAACAAATGAAGCAACAAATTCAAGAAATGCAAAGCCAGCAGGAGAGCAACTGGGGCAAATACAGTGAAAAAAGCCAAAGGGTTTCCTGTTCCTAGAATAAGCTAAACTAAATAATCACAAGACTCTCTTCATCTGTGCCACTGTGGTTATAGAGAATATCAATGACAACCTGAGTAGACCAGGACGGTGTGAATAAAACTAATCATCTCCATCACTTTTTTTCCAACTGTGTCTGTCTGCACTACATTTAAAGCACACAACCATTCTACTCTGAGGGCTTCTGCACATACGAATTTACACAAACACCATCAGATTCAAAGGAGGTTTTTCTCCCTGAAAAACTTGATTTGTTATTTGTGTCGGTTTTACCTAGAATTGATTTAAACAAACCAAAGTTATTACAGAATCTCAAGAGATTTATTCTTCTGCAAAACGGTAGATGACCTAGGGTTCTTTCCCACTTAAATTCGTAAAATGGGCCTTCAGTTTTTAAGGGAGAAACCTTCGCATGCAGACGAAGAGAAAATCAGTCCTCTTCATCATCTTCTCTTAGTATAGCATTCTTTAATAGTATACCTTTATGAGATTACTAATATTTCGAATTACTGTATTAATAAATTCTAAAGAATTAATCATGTGAGAGAGCTACAAGTTACTATTCAAATTACCTGTGGATTCCACAACCTATTACCTATTTCCCAGCTCTTCCTAGGGCAGACAGGCATATAGCTGTGCACTAAGCGCGCGAAAGTGCAGTTGTTCCTGGTTATTTATGCTCTAGGGCAGGAACAAAGCGCTCTAGGGCAACACTACGTGGAGAAGTGCGGGAATCGCTAACACGACAGATGGTATTCAAAACCGATCTAAACACCGGGCTTCGGTAGGAAAGTTGCCACACAACTTTTTGGAAAAGATGAGGGGTAAAAAAAAAAAAGGACAAGGAAAGTGGACTACTTAGACTGCAGGGAAGTTATTTCATCCACACTTCCTCAACAAAGTACAAGCTCGTTCTCTAAGAAAGGCTTGTACAACTTTTTAAACCGTAAGATAACAACGAATTGGAAAAAAAAAAA
>VWZG01012980.1:1174974-1214808 GCA_013396735.1 Grallaria varia | reverse complement strand
CCGCACTCGGCGGGAGCGACCGAACAATGGCGGCGGCGGCGCGGAGGCCGCGCGGAGGGCCCTGCAGGCGGCGCGGCGGCCAGGGCGGCCCAGGGAAGGGAGCGCAGCGCAGCGGAGGGGCCGCGCCCGCCGGCCAAGCCTACCTGGTTGAACTCCTCGCCCACGTCGGCGTAGATGTCGATGTGGTCCACGCCGTCCGCCATGGTCCTGTCCGGGGCCGCCGCCAGCCGCGCCCGGCTCCCGAGCCGCCGCCGGGAGTGGAGAGGAGCGGAGCCGAGCGAGCGGGAGGCGGAGCGGAGCCAGGGCAGCGTCACTTCCGCGGCGGCACGGCCGAGCTTCCGCCGGCGACCGCTGCGCGGAGCGGGCCCCGGCCTGCTGGCTCTGAGCTCGGCGGAGGTCCCTCAGCGCTCGGCGGGGGTCCCGCCGCGTCCGGCCGAGGGAAGGCGCCCTGGGTGCTCAGCAGCCGAGGACTGCAGCGAGCGTCTGAAAAGCGAAGCGGAGTCTTCAAAGCGCGGGTGCCCTCGCTGGGCTGCGGAGAGCGGTAAAGCGAGNGCAACACTACGTGGAGAAGTGCGGGAATCGCTAACACGACAGATGGTATTCAAAACCGATCTAAACACCGGGCTTCGGTAGGAAAGTTGCCACACAACTTTTTGGAAAAGATGAGGGGTAAAAAAAAAAAAGGACAAGGAAAGTGGACTACTTAGACTGCAGGGAAGTTATTTCATCCACACTTCCTCAACAAAGTACAAGCTCGTTCTCTAAGAAAGGCTTGTACAACTTTTTAAACCGTAAGATAACAACGAATTGGAAAAAAAAAAAACCAAACAAAACAAACCACGCAACCAAAATATAAAAAGCAGGATAATTTTTCCAGTGGCACAGAAAAAAGCCGCTCTAGTTCCGCCTCCCCCGCAAAGCGCGGCCGAGAAACAGCCACGGCTCGGCGGCCCTTTGATTGCTCGGCGAACAATGGCAGCGCTTCCCCTGCGCCACCGCCGGCAAGGGGCCGCTCTCCGCGCTCATCCGGGAGGGTCCTGTCCGTCGAGCCGGCGCGGGAGAGCCCTCTGGAGCGGCCCCCGAGACGGGAGGNGCACGGGCACGGGCACGGGCACGGGCACGGGCACGGGCACGGGCACGGGCACGGGCACGGGCACGGGCACGGGCACGGGCACGGGCACGGGCACGGGCACGGGCACGGGCACGGGCACGGGCACGGGCACGGGCACGGGCACGGGCACGGGCACGGGCACGGGCACGGGCACGGGCACGGGCACGGGCACGGGCACGGGCACGGGCACGGGCACGGGCACGGGCACGGGCACGGGCACGGGCACGGGCACGGGCACGGGCACGGGCACGGGCACGGGCACGGGCACGGGCACGGGCACGGGCACGGGCACGGGCACGGGCACGGGCACGGGCACGGGCACGGGCACGGGCACGGGCACGGGCACGGGCACGGGCACGGGCACGGGCACGGGCACGGGCACGGGCACGGGCACGGGCACGGGCACGGGCACGGGCACGGGCACGGGCACGGGCACGGGCACGGGCACGGGCACGGGCACGGGCACGGGCACGGGCACGGGCACGGGCACGGGCACGGGCACGGGCACGCTGCGGTTAGCCAGGCTCGGTGGGACACGGCTGCTCCACAGCTCACTTTTTAGCATCAGAAACGAAGATAATTAGTGTCAATCTGAAGTTGTTCTTTTCTTTCTGTGTTAGGTCTTCTTGCTTTTTGTTTTTTTGCTGTTTTTTGTTTGGTTGGGTTTTTGTTGGCTTTTTTGTTGTTGGTTGGTTGGTTTTTTTGATTTTGTGTGTGCGTGTTTTTTGTTATGCATTCGGAACTGCTAGGGCTGCAAAGACAGCTTGAAATTAATTTTGAATGAATGTGCGCATTACCCAGACCCATGTTTAAGCTCCAGGTGATTTTATAAAACGCATCTCCTGGTGCATGAAGTGCAGTGTGCATAATGCTCTACATAGTCGCTTATGTTCCACTTCGTACGTGATGTTGCACATCCAAAAATAAAGCTGTCAATATGAAGGTTGTGTTTCTCAGACTGAACTAAAATAATGTAAAAACATCTCTACAGTGAATAAAAAAGCTGTTATTTTTAGCTTGACTCGAAATTTCTGTTTTTATGACTGGGAATACTTCACAGTTCCTGGGTCAGGATCCAAACTGTCCTGACTTCAAGTGGGGTCCAGGACTTGTGTGCAGACCATCCCCATCTATCTTGCTATCCTTACACTGAAGTTTCCATTAAAAAAGAAGTGTTAAAGAACCAGAAAACAGCTAAAAAATCAGAGATCCCGAGCAAAGATTATGTTGTGTAGTACACCTGCTGACAGTCCAGATACACGTTAGGTATGGAGACACTTGGGTTATTCCTGGAGTTCTTATCCAACTTGTGTCACGTTAAATTTACTAGCTGCAGATCTCTTCTGTCGTTCCTGTTGTTAATTCTGGAAGACAGAAACACTGTAATTGAGGGGGGGGTTTCATCTCTGTTGAAGTCTCCTGGTTTAGAGGATGTTGTAAATGCTTTGAAAAAGTTCAGAGTATAACCTGAAAAAAAACCACCAAAACCCAGCATTTTAGAGATGATAGTTTGGAACAAAGAAACAAAAAAATTTTAATTTAACTTTTAATGTTAGTTGCAATTATGATTTACAGTACTATATTTGATCACAGGGTTAAAAGTGAATGTGCAAATCATTGATGAATGAAATGATTGATCGGTTATGCGAGGAAGATTCACTTATCTTGTGGATTTCTCAGTATCCATACAAGTACTGTTAAAGTATTGAGATCTAATTGGTTTCATATATTTGCTTAATGAAGAACTGATTTAGTGACTAGTGTTTTACAGAACAAAATGAAGCACTGTGACAGTTAACACTTCTGGTGTTGCTAAATAGTTACTGAAATCAGGAAAACCTGGCTATTGATCAGATAAACATTCACTGGAGAGTAGGCTGTGTGCAGTTGAATGTTTTACATGTGTCTGTATATTATGCATACATGATAGTACTGATGTTTAAAAGAGCTAGGAAATGAAATATGAATTAAAAAGTCATTATTGTCACCTCAGAAGCCGCCTCGGGAATTACCACTAGCATTTGGAGGACGCCACCCAGGGCCTTTGAAGAGGCAGGAGAAGACATCAACCCCTGCTTTGCTCTTTAAAATAATGAAGGGTGTTCAGTGAAGCCTTGGACCTCCCTACGTTGTGGGTTTTTTTCTCAGGGGACTTTTCGACTTCGGAGACTTTCTAAATAGTTTGACTTGCTAGATTTAGTGTCCACAGTCACTTACTGAGTAGGCTTTGATCATTTTTATTCTTGTATGCATATTAATAAGAAAATTCTGTAAAGAGTGTAGGAGACAATAATATGCAAGCTGTTCTATTTATTTTCTGTTGTGTTTTCACTCTTTCCATGAGTAGACTTACTAAATATGTCTCCATCTTTCTTGTGGTCATCAATAGCTTCTTTGTGAATTACAGTGCCTCCATGAATCAACTTCAGAGTTGATCCTCTGCAGTGAAAATGTTAATGCTTTATGTTTTGTAGACATTAAAATTATTTAGACTGTACGTTGCCTTCCTTCACCAAGTAAAATTTAGAAGGCTGAGGTGAAGCAGGGGTTGAAATACAAATGGGATCATGTGAGGAAGAGTTATAAGCTGTACAACTTGGTTTTGGAATAGAGTCCTTGTAAGTTTTGTTGAGGACAGTGAGAGCCACTGGTCATGAAGTAATTGCACACCTTCAAAACCCAGAGCCCACCATGGGAACAAACGACAGCAGATGAGCTGGTGTCGTCCATCAGTTTTTCCTTCACACTATGGGATATTCTTTCATTTGACAGCAGCTGGAGTTCCCTTGATACCAAAAGCAGGGAGGAAAAGCAACAACAGTAGTGGTTCTACATAAGAAAGTAGCCTATAATTTAAGTCCCTATTTCTCATGGATGCACAGGATCCTATTTATTTGTGTATTGTTCCTTTGATCTCTTTTGCTGTTACTGATGCAAGTTTAAGTATAATTCTCATTTTGAACATAAAAGCACCAGCTGGTGCTCTGAGGACATTGTAATGAATGTCCTGTTAGCCTAGAGACCTCTCCATACCTTCCTCTCTAAAGCTTTTCAGAGACTTTTCTACTAGGATGCGAGACGAAGGAGAGGAGAACACTTTTGCAGCCCCTTTGCATTGTACATGACTACCTCAAAATACCTTTAAATATATTACTTCAGATAAGAGTGGCAGAACCAGTTTCAGTGCAGTAGTGTTTTTAAATGTCAATCTATTTTTGCTAATATCAACACAGTAAATATATATATTTATATATTTTTTAAAAAACATTAAGTAGAATTTCCCTAAGGAATCAAGACTGAGGATGGGAAAGGAATTTTCAAATGGAATTTTTATTTCAGTATCAGAGTAAACTGTTCATGCAGTAATGCTGTGGATGACAAAGTGAAAAGACGAGATGTAAAAAAATGCTGTGTTAATCAAGGTAGTACTCAAAATCAGCTTACTTGAGAACTGCAATGTATGTTTTGTTATATAAACATGTCCTAGCTATATTAGTCCAAATGCGTTGAATATGTTTTGTTTGTTTAGTTATAGTTTTGAAGGTTTGGATCTTTCCAAAGCTGCATGGAGCCACTCTGCATGCTCTTTTATTGGTTTTCTCCCAGTAAAATAATCGAAATGGTAAAAGTCTGTACACTCTACAGTCTAAGAAATCAGAAATCGTCTTTTCCACTGAAATGCCTCAGTTTATAAAGTTGCACAGACTACCTCTACATCTGGTGGCAAATAGGCACGTATCTGCATAATTGCTTTCAGAGGCCAACATTTCAAGTTTTATTAACTCTAATGTAACTGCAGGCTGACAAGAAAAGAGGCAATCATGTTCCCATTCCCTGACAAAGGTAGTAACAGCCTGTCCTGGGAAAGAGGGAATATTACCTCATCTTTTGGTTGTGGGTCACAGTTACATTGGATTAAGTGTAACACGAAACTGCATCCAAAGGGCATCTACAAGAACTCCTACTGACACAGCTATTGTAGGAAAATAGCTGGCATTATTCATTGCTTGCCCAGAGTTGTCTTTTTATAGGTATTCAATTATTCTGGGTTCCTACGTGTGAGCATAGTGTTCCATCTTCCCCCCCCACAACTGCCTGTCAGTCTGCTCATTCTCTTGGTTCAGCTGTTCACACTCTGGTTCAGAGCCAGGTTGAAAATTATGTTTAATCAGGATATGATTTGCAAATGGCATGGATATTCTAACCCTCAAGCAGGAACGTGTATTAGAGAAGGAAAATATAGTGCAAGAGGTGATAATAAATTCAATTGCCCCATTTGAATCTGCTTTCACATGAGTTGCTAATCAGAAGGTTCCGTTACCTTCAGAAGAAGTATGAAATTGAATTTTCAGCCTTATATCACATCCTATTTTTTTTGATAGCTTCTCTTTCCCTTGTTTAAAAACCTGCCTCAAAATTTCTCAAAATGTTTGCCCTTAAGTCCCAACCCCTATCACGCTTGCTAGGATTGTAGCAGAAGGGCTGGGTGTCTCACTTGTATCAGCGAGATTTTGAGGAGAGAGTGTCCCATTTATATCACTGAGATTTTCCATGTGGTTCTGCTGGGGTACAGAAGGCAGGTGCTTTGGGACAGGCTGCGCCAGGCACCTTTGCAGATTTGCAGTGGGGAACAGGGATCACTCTCATCTGCAGCTCTTCTAGGGACCATCGTGCCTGCAAAAACAGTGGAGAGGAATGGAGGTTCAGGGTTTCCTTCCAACAATCCCTAAATGTGCCCAGGGCATGCAGCTGTACAGATAACCAGAGGGTTTGGTCTTGAGGATACGGAATAAATAACCACTGTAAGTCCTGTGACAGCTTCTTGCTGCCCTACAATTCAGGGATTTGCCCCAGAGGAGGAGCCATCAACTGCTGTCCACACCATAAATCCCAATTATGTGTGCGCTGATTACAGCTGTTACTGGACAGAGGTTTAGATTTAACCACTGCAAAGGGAAGCAAATAAGCAGGAAGTGAATTGGTGAAAGCCATGTGCACTGGCGAGCTGACACCACCAGGTTTACTGTCAGAATACTTGTCTGTCATACAGCAAAGTTGTGGCTTTCAAGGGCATTCTCTAGGAGTCCTTCAGCATTGTTTTCATGGATCTAAATAGAACACGCTTTTGCTGTTAACAGCTTAGTGGCAGAAAAGTACTCTTTATTCTCAACAAGGCTATTTCTTTAGAAAATTTAAGGGTCTCTTAGAAATGAATACTGTTCATATGTAACAATTAACTTTGGGTTATAATTAGCTATTAATTATATAATAATTAACTTCTGCTTAACTTTTGAATTAGTTCTAGCTCCACTTCATTTTGTGTTACAGAGAATACACAAAACACGCATAAATATTTGCATTTTTCCAACACTTTAAATCTAAGTTTATTATGTAATTTACAAATGTTATAATGTGTTCATTGACTTTCCCCCTGGAAGTTAGGTAAGAATACCATGGTATTTATTTTAATCAAAAGGAGACATTTGGGCTCAAATTTGCAAAAGCGCCCATTGAATTTGTGATGATCTGACATTTAGAGTGCCAGTCACTGCAACATTAGCAGGAGTCAGTAAACACTGGTGACATTTAGCGTCTCTGTGTGTTTGAGTTGCTCTGGATGAATGGACATTTCAAAAAACACTGATTTTCTCTTCCTGCAGGTGTGATGTCATAAGAAATCACCACCAAAGAAGAAAGAAAAAAGAAAGAAAAGAACTACAAAATTTCAGAAATACTGGAAAAACTTCTCAATCAATGATAATAATCACAAAAACCCCTATGTAATTTGTCTGATTTAGAGTGGAAGTAATTAAGTATAAACTCCTGTTTTGTGCTTGGAATCCATTTGGAATAACTGAAGATGAGCAAACCAGGAGAACAGATGGTAATCTATTAGAATCATTAGAAGAAATATCTCATGCTAGTATTAATGTGATACTGTATTGCAAGAGAAAAGGAACAGTATCTCTAACTGTAACTTTGGGTTTTTATGTGTCTTTATTACTTTTGCTTATTTTCTAATAGAAATGTGTATTTTTTATTATGAACAGAGCACACACATATGAGGAACAATGGAGAATTTCACAAATAAAAATAAAAAATATTGTACCTGTGTTTCAGATAGAAATTATGTCTGTCAGACATTTTGCATTGAACTAAAAATCAGACATGAAGGAATAAAAAAAAAGAGAAACACAAGAGAGATCAGAAAATGTGGGGTTTGTCAGCAAGATATAAAATGGTTCTAATCGTTGTTTCTATGGCAACTAAAAAATGAATGGCTGTGAAGCTAAACTAGGTTGTGTTGTGGTTTTTTTTTTTAGCAGAGACAGTAATGTTTACTGTCTACTGGCACACACTACAAATTATGTTCTCTGCCCCAAACCTGACTATGTAAAGATTCTGTTTCACCATCACATAATTTCACACAGATGAACTGCAACGACTTTTAATGACAGGGACTGGGTCCCTGACAGAGTCTCAACTGTTCTGCCCTAAGCAGTAAACCAGAGCCCTGATCCATTTCTTTTCTGAATTGAAGCCCACCAATGCTCACTCATCTTTTACATATGCCAAAGCCAACTCAGCAGTTTTTAACTCCTTGGAATCACATAGCCTTTTGTTAAGAGAAGTTTATTACACATCATTGCTATGAGAGTCACAGTGTCCTTCCAAGACCAGTTGAAGTTCTCCAAGCACTTCAAGTGGAGACTGCCACTACAGGATGGGAAGCTGTGCTTCTGAAACCCGTCCTTCTCCTGCCTGTGCCTTCCTTCTGTGTGTTGGCAAGTTCGTGATACTATTCGATCCAGAATGTCCCTGACTGGGCAGGAATGATAAGACTTAATTCTGGGTCTCCCTGTCCTACATAGTCCCCACTCATCAAAGCCCTTCCTGGCAGTGTTATCACAGTGCATGCAACACAAGTTCTCTATCTTCATGCAATAAAAAACCTCTTCTGGTAAGATGCAACGGGGCCACCCCATTCTGTCAGACTCTTTGAACAGAGAAAAAGCAGACAAAAGAGTAATTATGGCTTGGGTCCACAATGGTGCTATCTGTGAACCAAGGGCCTGGTGTTTTGTGGGGAGGAAGGAGCCATTCTCTGGAAGTAGCCGGCTGTAAAGAAAGTCATTGCAAGTCCCCCTGCACTGCTTGGCACTCTTCTAATTAGTCCTAACTTGTGTAAACCATAGTGAACTGGATCAGAGCAGTGATCTGGTTCAAAATGACCATGGTAAAAAGAATAAAGCTGGCATGAGGCTGTAGGTGCCTTTGTATGAGCAGATGGGAGTGGTGGGACTGCACATGCAATGGTTGGGGAAGGACAGGGTGACCCCTTTCAGTGGTAATTCTGGTTTATGCCAGTTCCAAACAACTGTGAAAATATGGCCTTGCTTAACACCTTAGCTTGTCTTTTATTTTGTTAAGATTTTGTTGTTGTTTTTTCCCCAAAAAACTTCTGGTGCTATATCCAGTTTAAAATAGCTTTTTTTGTTGTTCTTTTTTTTCCCAGCTATATGTGCTATGAATGTGTTGAACAAAAGACTTCCAAAGAGGAGCACCTTCAGTCAGTAACATATTTTCACACCAGCTTACTAAAATGCCTGTTGTCAAACTCAACTGGCTGATACAGAATTAAATCCTTAGGAAGCCCTGTCTGGGTCACAAATTATTTGCACCAGTCTTTACATAAGATGACCTCTCAGTGAAATACAGTATCTTATGTTTTGTTAAGGTTTGTTTTCCATTGCTCAATAAAACTTCCAACAGGGGAATTATTTATAATACCAGCAAAAAGGAGTGGGGTGTACAATGCAGTTCACTGGAAAGAGGGAATTAACCAGCTGTTAATCTCTGCTGCCTTTGCAGTGCAACCACCAACTGCAAAAAGATCTGAGGAATGAGCAGAAAGGGCAGGCTGGTTTGAAAAGCAGGTAGCAAAAAAAAAAAAAGAAAGCCCTGTCAGTCTAGCAATATAGTATTCTATCTAATTTGTTGTTCAGTGATGCAACCAGGTGCATTTTAGATGTGAATTCTCCTGACTTCACTTGAAAGCAAAGGTTTTGAGGAAAATCTGCAGGTTCAGTAAATTAGTGGATATGGTCTGGAGAATGAACAGAAATCACAGACTACAAAAGCTCACTCTCTTTTCGGGGTGATGGTTTCTTGCTTTGCATGTAGAAAACTAAAGCCTGTTACAGAAATAGTGCTAGCACGTTTTACTTCATAGTGGCATATGATGTAGTTACACTTTTGCACCATAGAGTCTCTGGAGCAGAATTACTTCTGGTTTAAAAAACATGTAGAAAAATGAGGTGATTGTGTATCACTCTATCACTCTGTAGGACTGTCCAGGCTGCAACAGCACAATGAACATATGGGGTGCAAAACCATGAGCTGTGTGTTGACTGTCCCTGTCCTAAGAGCTGATTGTGTCCCAGTCATGATAGCAACATGCCAGAAGGTTCTGTGAAGGCTTCTCTGTGTCTGTCTTTACCTTGCTTGAATTGGGAGAACTGTTTCTGAACAGTGTCTGTCCTTTCAGCGTGTTTCAGTTATCTACAAAAAGACAAGATTTTCACCCCAGTTCTGTCTTTGAGATTTCAATGTTAATGTCCTGTGATATACTTTATACGCTCTTTGTGCTGGGGCATTGGGATTTCCATGTCTGGAAATCTACAACCTTGCATACTGGTCTACCAGAAGCACACAAAATTCAACTCTGTGGCATCCTATATAATCTTACAGTTAAGATTAGCAAAAAGCACATTTAATAGGGCAGAGTACAGAAAAAATCCTTCCTGACCAGAATGGGTTCATCTCTTGGGGTATCCTCTTCAGCATCTACACTCCTAAAAGTTCTAAAAGAAGCTGTGAGAACTCCAAACCTGGCATGTTTCAGAAAACCCAACAACAGGAAAATTTCCTTCCAATTTCGGTATCTAAAGACTGGCTCTTTCAGCCATCCTGGACTGTGAAGCAAGAGTTATACACCCTCAAAAGGTCTTCGTTGTGGTTTTTAGGTCTCTCTGGTTTTCTAAAAGTATATTCTAACTTTACTGTTTTAACACTGAATGTCCATTCCATCTATATTCATATCTGATACAATTTTGAGTGCTTTTAAACTACAGCTTGATTTGATTCCAGTTACAGTGAAATACAGTTGATAAATAAACTCAGAAGAGGGAAATTTTGTAATAGATCTGGACTCTCTGTGGTTATTACTACAGCAGATGGCACTATAACTTAAGTCAAAGGAGCAAATCAGCTGAACTGGGATCTTACAAACCTCTAAATAAGATCCTTTGTGCAATTTTAAAGAACATTTCAACAAAGTAAGGATCAGGCCTTTGGCATGCATCTGTGTTGTGGCCAAATTCCAGTTTTAGATTTTTCGGGTCAAATTGTTTCCTTAGGAAAACTCTGAATCATGCATTTACATAACAGTTTTTCCATCTGCTTGCATTTCTCCATTCAGAGAAGACTTCTTGTAACTTTTAATATTTCACCTGAAAACACATACATCTTGTTTTCTTTATTTTCTGTTACAGTCTTTAGTCTGCTATCAGCAACATACAACATAATAATCTAAACTCGCTATTTTGTTATGACTAACTGAAACAATCATGTCTTGCTATAAATCGTCAGGATCACATCCTTGAATGATGCTGCATGTACTTGGTATTTGCACGTTAAAATGACCTATGTGAGCTGGAATTGTATTTCTGACTCTATATCCCTAATATTAGAGCACTCTAAAATGATTTACTGACTGTGGTCTCATAATATCCCAGGAAGTAGGATAGCAATGTTATTCATATTTTCAAATAGAAAATCAAAGAACAGAGAGACCAAGTAACTTCACCTCATTCACATAGGGACTGTGTTGGAATGGAGGCTTGCATTATATATGGAGTATATTTATATCTCAGGTATGCGTTTTTATTCTGTGTATCCGCCTTGAAGTAAATAGTTCACATTCCTCTATTTAAGTTATTCTGGTGTTTTGCAGAATGAAGGCTTGGTCTGAAGCGAGTCTTGCTGTTAAGCCATATATGCTTTGGAAAAGGCCCTAAATACTGGACACTCGAAATAAAGATGGTTACTTTAGACAAACCTAAGGCATTTTTAGCTGTTACTAAACCCCTTTCCTGTTGCTAAACTTCTTATTGGTGTGTTGAGGAAATTCACAGAGCTGTAAATAAATCAGTTCTCTGGCCTGATAATGTATTTAAAAGACAAGTTGAATCTTTCCAAGAAGCAGAGAAAGAAGCAATTCCACAAGAAAGCATAAGGGATGTAAAGCTTCCTGTAAAGTTTCCTATGGTGTATCATTTTATTGTCCAGTGTGTACAGAAATGCAGCTGTGGCAGCTACTGCATTCCATCAGGATTGTCATTATCTTCAAGAAAATTTTGGATAGGTATGGACTTTTATTTCTTCAGTAATACACAGACAAGATGAAATCAGATCTTGTGGTATAAGGTTTATTTATTTAGTGTTCAAAAAGAAGTGCAGAAAAGACTCTGGTATTTTTCATTATATTTCATTTGTGTCTGTATGTCTGTGTTCATCAGGCCAATTATGCTGCTGGTAGTACTTCCTCTGATGCAAGGACATAGTTTTCTAGTATAAAAGAAAGAATTTAAAGACAATTTAAAGTAGGTGAATCTGAAAGTCACGGGAAACAAGATATTGCTGCCTTAGGAGTACTATTAATTTGATAAAGAGCTCACAAAGCCTTTCCAAGCACTAAATTTTGTGATTCAAGTTTGCAGTAGGGTACACTAGATTGCCAGAATAAAAGCAGACACAAACAAGGGAAAGTCCTCAGAACTGTTATTTTTTATTTTTTTTATAAGGCTAATTTGCTTTTCTTACCTTGGCACATAAACAATCATGTAGGAAACCTCAAATGCGCAACTATTTAAGACCTAATTTGACACATTAAAATACTGAGCCTGGGTAAGATAAACAGTTGAAATAGTAAAAGAGGGAATATAAATAAGTGCAAACTGCAGGCTTGTGGTTTTTTCCCAAAAATGGCAGCTACCAAGGACTATTTTAAAATAAAAAATTGCCATGCAAATATGTTCTTATAATAGTAGTTATGTTAATTTTACAGGCAAAATTATTCTTTTCATCTACCCATAACAGATTTGCAAATTAAAATAAGTTTGCCATAAAGGTACTTAATCTACTGTTTGAGTCTACTTTGCCAGAGTTTATATAAAGCCCTTCATTTCTTCCACAAGTACTGTGAGGCTATGAAAGAACTTGAAAAAAATTACTCATTACCAACTCCATATCAGTAGACAGTGCAACTCTCTGCTTTTGACCCCATGAAGATTCTGGGATGACTCAGATGAATACTTATGGGAATATTCATCTTAAAATACTTATATTATTTTTTTAAACACATGATTTGCACATATTCTTTCTAACTCCTCAAAACTTGCATTGCTGTTTATTTCCTAAAAGAGAAACTCATCAAGACAGTGCCTATCCCTGATCTTCACTTGCTTCTTAATCTTTCTCATCATCTGGGGCTGGAAAAATTTTGTCCTTTTTACTTTTTTTGCAGAAATGGAGCACTTATGCAGAACTGGTATTAAATTGAGGCCTTATGATTCAAAATGTTGTCTAAATGCTGAATTTGTGTACTGAGCTACTATACCTCTGACTCAGTTTTAATCTAATAATAGCTGAAATATGATCCGGGAAATGTGGGCCATATATCAAAATAAAAATTGTTATACTTCTTATTATGGAGAGCAAACACATTTTTGTATGCAGTAGAAGACGTCTTAATCTAGAATTACTTTTTTTGTAAAGTGAAAGAGATTCTACGTGTCTTACGTTGCATTTTGTGCACTTACCATAAACAGTAAGTTTATAATAGTTCTTTGATCTCACATATGACCTGATATGTGACCATATTGACCATGACTGACTTGGGAGTTACTGGCATATTTTGCTAATTTTTTTTTTAAGGGCAATTCAGCATTCCAGTATGCAGGAGGTGACAGTTTACTTGTAGGCCTGTTGATATTGCACCTGTTATGATGAATTTAACAGCCATAAGCCAAATGAAGCTTAACATTCACTTAACAGAAAAGCTTAAGAAATGAAAAGAAACAGAGGGAAGACTTCAGTGTGACACTTTGATTTGGAGACAGCAGTACTGGGCAATCACATGGTTTCTTGCATTTGTAATTCTTGGTGGTGTGCCAAAGTTATCAGAGTTGTCAATTGGTTTTTTTCCTGCAACTTCAAAAACATCTTCCAAATCCTCAGCAAACTCTTTAGCCTTAATTGAAAACAATTCACTGCTTGTATTTTCTTCAAGGAGGAAAAATGTCAAAATATTTATCTTTGAAATTAAATATTTGACCAACAGTGCCCTGTACATAATTTGTTGGGACAACAGGAAACTTGTCTGGAAAAGGGAAGTGATTATGTAAAAGACATATGACTTACACAGCTCTCTGCACTGGAGTCAAATCCCCAAGTAAGTGAACAACTCTTCTGGTTCTATTTTACACTGTGTCATTTTAGTGCCTTTGGTGATGAAGACAGGAAGAACACTAGGGGGGAATATTCTGAAGAAACAGCAGACCTTTCTGTTTGCTTTCAAATATTTTAGGTATTGCTTTTCTGATTTAAAAAAATAGGTGTGAGCTATTACTAGTTGGATCTCAGAATAGGCTAAGCATCAGTAAGCAGATAGGGAATCTTAAAAAAAAACCCTGGAAGTGAATATAATTGTGGTGATTTCTGGAGCTTCTTGGTGAAATGACAGACACAAATGATTGATTAAATCTAACAGAGGTATAAAAGGGCCACTTTTGCAGGAGGTAGGCAATGCCTCTCCTGGTTACAGCAGAGTCCTTGAATTTCTTAAATGAGTTTTTGCTGTATTCGTGTTCACAAGAGGAATGCTTAATGTGGGTAATCTCTCTAACCAATCTCTCTAACAAAATTTAACCAATGTGCAATCTGCAAGTTTGTTTTTTCTGGAACGGCCACTGCAAAAACTCTTGAGGGAGAGGATGAAAGGGGTGTGAACTCTGAGTAGCTGTAAACTGAGGGGGTAGAAAAAGCCTGTCCTTGTAGAGTGGTGGGAAGGAACAAAAGAAGGAAGGGATATTGACCTGAGAACATTGGGGAATACAGTAAACATGTTACAATAGGCACGGAATGCTTTTGTAAGGGAATCAGTGGGAGTTGTGTGATATCTGTGTCTATAGCCAGCAACAGAGACTCTCAGGACAGAAACGAACAACATTGAACTGCGGAAGGATATCACCAGATGTTGTTTCTTCTCTTTTGCATTCATCATTCTTTTGTCTGTTTTTATTTACCTTTGGTTTATCCTCCCTACTTTTACCCTTCCCTGCGTGAACTCTATTCTAAAAACATCCTTAGTCATACATAGGGGGAGCTTGCAATTATGGGGGAAAGGGGGAAAGATAACTTTCCTGTGTATTTTTAAACATATTTTGTAAAAATATTTACACTCTCTACATTGTTAGTTGGAAGATAAAAATGAGCGTAAACACTGTAACTTCAAGGAAAACAAGGATATTGTATTGATTTCATTGGTTTACACAACCAGGACTTACAATGTAGCAGTGTGTAGATTACCTAATGTTTTTCTCCAAAACCACTGAAAACAAGTATTTTATATCTTATATATATTTTATATGTAGTCTATCCAGTACAAACTGGAAGGGGTACCAGGAAGTCTGCAGCCCAGCCTACGGCTGCAAGCAGTGTCAGCTGTGAGTTCAGACCAGGTTACTCAGGGCTTGTTCCATTGGGTCTTGGAAAGCTCCAAAAACGAGGCTGCACAGCATCTCCAGAACGCCTGTTCCGTTGTTTGGTTGGTCAATGTGAAAAATGTGTGTGCATATAGTGGTGTTTATTTGGTTTGTGGGGCAATGTTTTGGTAGCAGTGGGGCTACTTCTTTGAGAAGCTGCCGAAAGCTTTCCCCGTGTCTGACAGAGCCAATGCCAGGCAGCTCCAAGATGGACCTGCTGCCGGCCAAGGCTGAGCACCTCAGCAACTGGCAGCACCTTTGAGGCAATGTATTGAAGAAGCAGAAAAAAGTTACTGCACAGGAGGAATTGCAGTCAGAGCATGGAGGAGTCAAAATACGTGAAAGAAATAACTCTGCAGACACAAAGGTCAGCGAAGAAGGGGGAGGAGGAAGTCCAAGCCCCAAAGCAGAGTTCCCCTGCAGCCCATAGTGAAGACCATGGCGAGGCGGGCTGTGCCCCTGCAGCCTCTGAGGTCTCCACGCTGGAGCAGGTGGATGCCAGAAGGAGGCTGTGACCTCACGGGAATCCCATGTTGGAGCAAGATTCTGGTAGACCTGTAGCCCTCTGGGGGACCCACACTGGCGTGGTTTGTTCCTGAAGAAACCACCCTGGAGCAGTTAACAAAGAACTGCAGCCTGTAGGAAGGGCTCATAGTAAAGAATTTTGCAGGGCACAGTCTCCCGTGGGAGGGACCTCACATATGAGCAGGAAAAAAGTGTGAGAAGCCTTTCCCCCGAGGAGGAAGGAGCAGCAGAGACAACGTGTAAGGAACTGACTGCAGCCCCTATTCCCCATCTGCCTGCACTGCTGGTAGGGTAGAGGTAAAAACTTAGCAGTGAAGTTGAGCCCTGGATTAAGGGAGGAGTGGGGGAAAGGTGTTTTAAGATTTAGTTTTCATTTCTCATTTTCCTACTCTGATTTGATTGGTAATAAATTTAATCAATTTCTCAAAGTCAAGTCTGTTTTTCCTGTGATGATAACAGATGAGTGATCTCTCCCTGTCCTTTTGTTACATGTTCTCTTCCCGGCCCAGCTGAGGAAGGGAGTGATAGAGTGACTTTGGTGGGCACCTGGAATCTAGGCAAGGTCAGCTCACCACATAGTGTGTGCCAGCGTGCCAATCTTCAGGAAGATGTGTAGGTCTGACGCATACGAGGTTTCATGCTGATATTTCAAAACATTTGTACCAGAATTCCTGAATTATGTTTTTTAACTGTACTGTATATGTATATGTAATTGTGCAAGGATGAAGAGAAGGCAGAGGACTGCTGATGAAGTTCTTTTGTTGGTATGCTAGTTTAAATCGATATAGCTACATTTTCTGACTACACAGGCCTGAAATCTATTGAAAAATGCAATTACTTAAAAAGCATATAAATAGCAACTGAGGCCATTGTATAATCCAATGAAACTATGAACTTGGCTTTATAATGACAAACAGGGCTTTGACATTGCAAAAGGGACCTAGAAAGAGTCAGTCTCAGGAGTTTTTGTCCAGGCAGTTCAATACCTGAGGATGATAATTTAACCCTTAAAATCTAAGGCATGAGTTTCTGCTTTTTACTAACAGAAATCCCAAGAGAAAATAAAGCTGATGCTTTCTTCTGAAACACTGAATTCCTGTTCCTGTTCCTTCTTTCCTATGTCATGTAACGGGGCCAGCATGAGAAGGTGGATGGGTCTGACATTGAGTGCCTTCTGCATGCTACCCTGCTCACCCTGAGAGCTTGCCTGACATCAGTGCCATGTGCTACAACTCTACTCTGTCCTTCAAATGCCCTTTGCACTGTGACTTGGTGGGGTTACTGGAAAACAGTCCTACAGCTGTTTTCCTGAGTGCCTGTCTGCATTCCAGAAACCATCTCCATTACAGAGTGTTTAGGGCTCTTCCAAAAACCTTTTTTTTTTTTTCTTCAGGGTGTAAAGGTTTTAGGGTGCTGGTGAAAATCTGTAACAAACCAAGTCCTAACAACCTTCTCCAGATATCATTTAAATTTGACTCAGTCAAAACTCCCACTGACTTCACTAAGTCATTTGATATTTGGCCCTAGCACATTAGCACATTGCAATCAGCTACAAAAGCAGCAACAGACCTGAATCCCATCGAGTAATGTCAGAGTAATATACATTATTTCCATCCAAGTGAAAAGATCTTCTGTGATTTCCTCTTCTGGCCAAATCTAAAGCTAAACACATTACTCATCTGTGCACAAGTAGTCTGTTTGTTTTCCAAGCCAAAACTAACTAGAAAAACAGGAAATAAGAAAATATAAAACTAGGTTGCTCTGCTCTGTTAATGTCAAAGACACAAAATGTGGTTTTCATTAGCTTTCAAGTACAGGATGAAATGGTTAGTGCATCTATCCACCCGCCCATCCACCCGCCCATCCACCCATCCATCCATCCATCCATCCATCCATCCATCCATCCATCCATCCATCCATCCATCCATCCATCCATCCATCCATCCATCCATCCATCCATCCATCCATCCATCTCCATCCATCCACCTATCCATGTATCTTATTTTTGAATGGAGCAAAAGTTCAGCACAATTTTCAGATATATTTCTTGGATTCTTTTGTTTAGAGAAATGAACTGATGCCAAAACTTCAACTGTGTTTTGCTCTTACTGATAAGATTGTCCTTGTGAAAGGGGAGTAAAACGGAGTCAACAATGCCTAAAAGTGCAGATCTGCTGATGCCATTCTCAGTGGTTCAGGGGTTCCTAAACGCCTCCCTGAGAGCAGCTGAGAATAAAGGAAAGTAGCTGGAAAAATCCCATCATTTTCCAAGTGCACTGCATTGCTCCCTAAAAAACAGAGTTCACAATTTCCACACCCCTTAATTTGCATTCCCTCACCAAACCTCCATGGAATAACAAACCCCTACAGCTCTTTATCTGGTGACTGTGTATAAACTCTGAATTGTATAGATGTGGGAAATGCTCATCACTGAGTCTCAATACACCCAAACACTCAAATTTTTAACCATTAATTTTAGTAGAAATATGTAAGGGTATTTCATTTACACATCTGTGTTTGCTGTGATTATAACAACTATATGTGACAGATCAGAAAGTCCCATGTGTGTGTAAATATATTAATCCTACATATAGACTTAGGCAACTCTAGTTCAAGTTTTCTTTTTAATTTACTCAATATTTGGAAAATAATAAACCTTGTTAAAGTGTAAAAACATTACTGATCACACCATTATAAGAGTACCTTGACTGACAAGCAGATGTATTTAGGCTAAGTTTAGTATGACTCAAACACAAATTTTGAAGAAACTACAATATTTAAAGGAAAGTAATTGTGTCCATGTGCTGCATTTGTTGAAGTCCATACCTTGTCCTGGACTAACTTGCTCAGGTAGTAGGCAAGCTTTCACTGGTGATAGAGGTCTCTGTGTCTGTTATCTGATAGAATAACCTGCGGACATTGCAATTTTCAGGGATTAAATAATAAAAATCTTCCATGAAATTAAGACTTTTCAGGCAATTAAATGGCCAATGCCACATTAGTAGTCAAATAGTTTATCAGTTTCGTGAAATTATTTTAATCAGTCCTTGTTTTCTTCCTGCATTCCCTCCCAAGTCCATATTTTATGACAGAAAGGTGGAATTGCAACACCAATATATATAGATGATGGGGTAAAACACGAATCGTTGTATAGTTCATTTGATTCCCAAATCCACAAAAATACGGACTCAGTCTTGTGGATTATTGTTTACGACAGATAAAGAAGAAAAAGGAATTACGGCTAATGTGCACATCAGGTGATTGCTGCTGGCAGTCCATGTTAAAGAATGTGAATTCAGGGAACACTGACTGTGTGTTTAAACAAATTTCATGAACACTCAATAGAGAATACAGATATGAAGTAATTGAAATAATGTATTAGCAATTTTCCCCCTATAAAATGTAATTTTTAAAAAAGCAGAACCTTTAACGAATTTCAGGGCTTTGATGGGGATCACACAGTGACAGCACAGCAATGATTTTATAATTGGGTGAAGCAAGAAACTGTCATGACAACAGAGAGTGCATGTATTTTTTGTCAGACTAACCTTATTTTTGTCCAGGTGAGCTACAAATGTGTAATTGAAACTGTGTATAGGCTTGGCTATGTGTGAGGAACAAACTGCATTTTAATGTATTATGTAAGTAGCTATTTAAATGATTGTGCCAAATTTCTTTACTGGCATGTCTAACCCTAGGTGCCAATAAGCTTATGCTCTAGCCATGTAATTGCTCTTATTAGTATTGCTTATTTTTGAATAGCAGTTTAAAAAGCAAACCCCAAGTTTGCAGCTGAGGTATTTTACTAAATGCCGTACACTCCAAGGAGTGTCCAAAGCTCTTAAGCAATTCCACTATTATTCACAGAAGTGGAGTTGCCAGATAGAACCCAGGAGCAAAGCCAAAATATGTCCAAAAGGGTGCCTGATTTCTGTGGCAGGAACATATTCTTTCAATGATAATTGAGATGGATTCAAATGTGCTGTTGTACTTTGGCCTGGGTTTTTCAAATATGGAACATCATATACTGATGATCACATCTGTTCCGAGGGCTGGAAGACCAGATCGTGCAAACGACTTTGATATTCATAGTGGGTCATGAACTAACATAACCCAAAATTGTTACCCTTCAGACCAGTGCTTGGATACGACCTCAGCTGGGAGGCACTTAAAATCCTTGGCTTTTCAAAGGTTCAAAAGGTTCAGACATTTGCAGAAGCACTTCAGTTTCAACACAGCTCAGCAAATTGTTTTCTGTCTCATGCATGAACTGCTTGTACCTCGCCAGAATTCAGAAACAAGTGTTTCTCTGTTGAGGTGTCTTTGGTATTTGCTCCAGGAAGTCTCAAACCTCCTCCCTCATGTACCAGTAGGCACTATCTTGGCTACCGATTCCACTTAATCATGCTGAGGCTGGTTGGACACCAACACTGCTTTTTCACAGAACTGCCCCAGAGTTGCAGTGCTCTCCTTTGCCTGTGAACATTAACAAACTCCTATTTCACATCCTCCGTCTCTTTTGGAGACTAGACTATTAATCTGTGAGTTACTCCATCTTCCTGCTGAATCTGTGCACCTATGAATAAAGAATGAACATCTTCTGATGCCTGAGAGAATACCCAGACAGAGTGGCTTTACGGGCAGGATGCAACTGGTCTGTTGGCTGCACATGAGCAAATACAAGAGCCATAATAAGACCAGTATGGAATGGGAACATGCCCTAGAGGCAACTCCCATCACACTGGAGAGAGACCAGTTCTTTTGCTGCTGTTTTTCCAGAGAGTAGCTGAGCCTTGCCACTGGCAGCAGTGGGACAGGTAGAGGAAGCTGGGAAGAAGGACACTGATGCTGGTGGCAGGACAGGCAAGTGGAAGTAACTGGAAGGGGATATAAGGAGACAGAAGGCATATCTGAGGTATGTGTGCCCACCTTCATACCCATTCTCTGCTCTTTGAGATTTCTGTGATGCACACACCAGTGTGCTTGGGCTTGTTGGGTAGGCAGGAAGGACAGAGACTTGCATGTCAAAGAAAGCAGCATCAGTGAAAGACGCTTAGTATGGCACCCATTAAACCACAAACATACTTCTTGGACCAGTTACTGGAGCTGAGGTGGGTGCCCACCTGGGCAGAACTCCCCCTTTCACTGGCATTTTTGCTGCCCTTGGACATTTCCTGCACCGCTGGGTGCTGAGCACTCGAGTGGTGAGCATGCTGTGCAAGCAGATTCACACTCACCAAAAGTGCTCCTTAACTGAGAATGAGCCTGCCCATTATGCCACCTCTGTGATCTGTCCTTTGCCACACTGAATACCTTCATCAACATCCTTGTGTTCTCAGTGAGATGTCATGTGCTGGGGGAGTGGGAGAGTTCTGCAGAGTCTTCCTACCCCATTCTTCATAAGCAAACAGCCTCTTTCCTTCTCCCATGCAAAGCAAACGTTCAGCTATCAGGGGAAAAACCTAACTGCTGATACAAATTGTAAACTTCTGTAGCAAAAAGCTGAGACAATTAAGACCAATAACTGGTTCTTTATTACAGGCTTTTCACTCCAGGTTCATGCATGGGAAGTCTGGATTCATATGGTGTGTGAAACTGAGCAAAGGGGCATAGAGAATAAGGGATTAAATCACAGGGAGAGTGGGATGATGGAAACTGTGGAAGGATAAAGAGGGTGGGAAGAAAGAAGGGAGGAAGGAAGGGGAGATAGGAAGGGTACAGGCAGTTGAAGAATGGAAACGGGTTAGTGGGTGATTGTACAGATGGTGTGAATTATCGTGTGCTGATCTCTGTTGACTGCTGAAGCTATCACTTACCATTTTTTTATAGTATCTTACTGAAAATGGAAGTAAGTCTCATGATTCCAGTGAGCTGCTGAAAGTTAAAGACTAGAAACCAGTAGCTCTTGGAAGGGATGTAACTCCTCAATGATCTGAAAATAGAGCTGAACTTCATTAAGAAGTCTGAGTCCTTGCTACCTGCCAGATTTCCTACATTTTAAAGGGATCCTTACAGTCTAATAATATGTTTTGCTAAATTACGGGAAACAATTAATTTTCAATGTAGTATCCCCAAAAGAATTCTTTTCACTGTATTTTTCCCCTCTTATAATTGATTTGAGAAGTGTAAATATGAGTACACAATATTTTCAGCTGGAGCCAGTTGCAGAGCTTTTTCTGATTTAAATTCACCATCTACCAGACATCTGAGCACTTTTGTAAGGAACAGGAAGACAAGCTTTAAGGGTTTGTCTTTCCTCGTGGGCTGCAGGATTTGGCTAGTCCAGTTGTACAGAGGATATATCTGTCTGAAGACTTTTCTGGATCTGGGCAGGGGTCTCTTGTACTTCATCTTTCACCACAAATATCCCACTTGAGGTTCATTTGTGTGTGCCAGTAAGAACTAAATGAAATAGCATCTAACAGCATTGTTGGACACTGTGATTTTAATTTCCAGAGTGACTACAGTAATTTTTTTCATCTGGGCCTTGGTGTTCTTGTTGGTAACCATCTTGTTTGAGGTGACAACTCTCCATTCTCCTCGTCATTCATCAGAGTCTTCTGTCACCAGATACTTTCTTGATGGTATTTTTAAATCTTGAGGCACCAGCTGTTCTATCCTGGAGGGTTTAGGTGGAAGCTCTGGAGGTAAATGGGTATCCAGGGACATCTGATCCTGGCAGACTATGTCTCTCCAGGTCACATAGCCCACCTGCAGTCCTTCCAGCTGTGCTGCCTAGGATGGACAAGTCAAGCCCACTCAGGTGCTGCTGGTAACACACAGCAGAAACAGGCTTCGTAGTCTTTGCGTGTTAGATTTACCTCCGTGGCTTTGGAACGAAGACTTCTGGGGACCAAAGAGATATGTGATCATAGAAGCACAGTTCATGGCATATTTCCAAATTAAACCAGAAGAACCATCACATTAGAGCATTTAAGTTAATTATGTCTTCATCAAGTTGGTTTGTCTAAGATGCATTTTATCTGTATCTCATCAAAAAGATAAATAACCTATAGTCATGACTGGATAATGTTGCGTGGGCAGGTCTTCTCGTAATTCCAGCATCAATATCTAGAACTCCTGTAATCCAGACCTGGAACTGTTCACTAAACAAAAACAGGCCCTGACTTTGTTTTTTGTTTTAAAACTTGATTGTAAAACCCTTTTTCTTTTTTTTTTTTGTGAAGTGCTGCTCAGCATTCCAGTAAGACTAAAAAATCTTAATAAATTTGTCAGTCATAAATTATTGCCAGGGAACAGTTTCATGCTGTGAAATTTATTTTCAGGGGACTGTTTCACAGCTATGCCTGCTGTCAGAACTTTTCAAACTGGAGTGGTATCAACAAAAATGATATCATATGTTTCTCATTTGTTGTAAACAGTGTGCTTTATGACAACAAGATAGAAGAGAAAGACTTATTCAAAGAAGATTGCCAGATGCTGTCCAGAGAGCAGAGGAGGCCTTTAGGGCTGAACTGGGGTGAGTCCCTGTTTCTCGCCAAGCCAGTAAAGTCTCGGCACTGTAACAAATGCTGAATGTGTATTTGAAGGTCTGAGAGGGACACAATGAATAATAAAATATCCTAATTGAATGGGGATAGGATTACCTTCAAAAGCCAAAACACGATTTAGTTTTGGGGTTGATTTTTTTGGTGGTTTTTTTTTCCCCAAATTAAAGCACATCTCTTTTTATATATATGTATTTCATAATTGAAAAATTGATTAAGTTTCCTGGTCTTACTGGAATGCTGAATTTGCTGCTGGAATAAACTAGTAACTCCAGCTTCTCAGACAACAGCTAAGTAGCAATCAGCTACAAGTAATGCATATGACACATCAGGCTTGTTCCTGTGCTGATCAGGCTGCAGTCTTCTGTTAAACACACAGACCTCTCAAGAGAAGAAACTAAATTTTCTATTTCCTGTTCTTAGGTTGTAAGGCACAAGAGAAAAACCATGGGAGAAACTATCGACAGAAATACAAAAAGCTAAACCAGTCTGGAGAAAGATGACCCAGTAAAAGAAAACCTCTGGAGAAAGGAATGGTTTAGAATTTATACAAAGCATCTTCCTGGGGGGTTCACATAAATTTAAATTTGACCACTGTGAAAGGTTCACCATTCTAGTGGAATTACAGGGTGAAAAGTGAACAAACAGTCCTTGGAAGATGCTGGATATTAGGATATTGCTTGATATTAGCAGCTAGATAATAGCCTATCCAGCAGCATGATGAAGAAGTCTGATACAAGATATCTACTCATATTTTTTTAAAAATTGAGGTAGAAGAAAGAATTATCCATTTGCTTTTATTGAGGTCTTTTTTATATATATTTCCATTTGCTGATTTATTTTTCATTTGGGGAATCTCTATCATGGCTTTCAAAAAGTTTAGTAAGAACAAAAGAGAAAAAAATTCCCAATTGTTAACAAATCTAAGGCAATTAAAATGAGGGATTCAAACCGGGCAAATCTAAGAGGTACCACGATGAAAAAATAGTTCAAGCTTAATGAAAATGGCATTATGAAAATCAGGAACGTGTTTTCAATTGAATATGTGAGTACATGTATGAATGAGATCTGAAAGGAGTAGGCACAGCAGCCAGTGGAAAGAAAGGAAAAAGAGATGTTTAAAATGGGCCCCTGAATAAGTGCTGTTTATACTGAAGTTGTTAAGGGCTGAGAGAACTGTGGGGTTAGCACTATAAGAAACAAAAGGTGAATCAGGTAATTATGGAAACGTTTATTATAGTAAAAAGTATTTGGTGTAGCATCATGTGTAGTTTTGCAGCATTGAAATCAGAAAAGAAAGTAACTTTATTCAGGGCTATATTGGGGGTATTTTCTAATGGTTATGGGAGGAAACTGATAGAACAGAAATACATAATCACAACCAGAGGTTTGTCGTTTGTGGAGACTGATAATCAAAACTCTCTCTATGTGTACAATATGCAAAAATTCCAATTTAATGAAAAGGGGCAGGGCTTTTGGTTGTTTGGTGGTTTTTGGTTTGGTTTGGTTTGGTTTGGTTGGTTGCTTTAGGTTTGGGATTTTTTTTTCACTAGAAGAGCCTAACAGGTGTTAGAAATGTGCAATACTGCCAGAAGAAAACATGTTGCCACTGGGGAGATACAATTGCAAAATCACCTGCTCACTCAGGGTGTGGCAACCAGATGCACTGCTTTAACTTCATTGTTTGTCTGTCAAGATAGATTAGAGCAAGAGAGAACTTTCTAAGCGGTTTCACTGTCCAGACATTGCCACCGTAAACTGCAAATTAGATGTGCAGAACATCTGTCAAGTCCCATACCTACAGCTGTCAGACAATTGTTTATATTTTAACTTAATCATATATGGCCTTATAGATTGTTTAGAAATTGGTGAGCAGTGCATGTAAATGTTTGCAGTGCATAAAGTGACAAAAATATGTGTATTTGTACTGTAGTCTCCATGAAGAGTCATGATTCCAATTACATGATATGCATAAAGATTAGCACAAAAATTCATCACATAAAGGCAGTTGTTTGATAACTTCAAACTAATGCCTTTGGGTACCTGCTAAACTACTGAGCTACATGCTAAAACATCCTACCTTTACTGGATTCATCAGCTAGGTGACTTTCCAGAAATTACAGGAGATTACTCATATAGCAGCTGTGGTGGGAATCCTCCTAATCTTGGCTTGTCATTTTAATTGTTACAATTATTTCGTTAACTGAGCAAATTATTTTGGTGATAAAAATTAAATGCTTACCAAAATTAGCAATGGTGATACACCCAAGATCTGAATTACAGGCCATTCATCGGTATGTGACCCTCATTACAAGGCAGGATCGGGCAGGAAATAGCAGATGACTCCTAGGAGATCCCTTGCTCAGTCCTGATCAGGAGCTTTTAGCTCAAAGGATGTTTGCAATACACTTTGTATTCCAGTAAGTGACATAGCTCACAGTTTGTAGACTGTCAGAAGGGGAAGCTTTGGTTGCCCTTAATAACACTATGTATGTAATGTTAGAAATAATACCTACTGTAGGATGGGGGACAGTGAACCAGGTTTCAAGGGCTGTCCCTGCAGTGGTTTCTCCTGGAGTCACAGAGCACTAATCTGATTGTCTTTGATTTTCAGAGCAGTAAGACTGTGATGCAAGAGGACAGATGTTGTAAAAATTTGCCTTCAGCTGAAGAAAGAGATGCTGGGGCCAGTTTCCTGTGTACCAAAATGGAAAGGCAATGCTGGTAAGGAACCAGTATTACAAAGCATTTAGTCAGAGAAATGGAAACAAAACTGCAGTGTCCCAGACCTCAGAACAGCCCAGATACCATCAGTGAAAGGAGAAGATTGGCTCAGAGTGATGTGCATCCCAGAAAGACAGGACAAAAGCCCTACTGTAGCTTAATTCTGTGAATACAGAGGACTAACTCTGTCGCAACCCGTACCAGAAGGCAACAGTCATGTGTTAGTGGCTTACAGACAGTATTAAATCTTTTGGAATATAAACAAATACCCCTGCAAAGCAGGGTGATTTTGAAAAGGCTGCTAGTGAAGCGTAGGAGAGCCTGATGTGTCAGTCTTCTCAGGAAACTTGTTCAAAATACTGTCTAGACAGTCCTTGTCATTACAAAGATATGCAATACCCAAGATCAGCTTGTGGCAGCCGCACAAGCCACCACAGACAGAGATGATAATTTTTTGATGGGGGTCAACTGTGTGTGACTCTTCACTCAATGTATTTATGACCCAGAATTATTTGCATCATAATTCGCAAGAGCCCTGTGTTTACAAATTGTCTTCAGCAGTCTTAGCATCATATAACTATGGAGCTCACAATCTGTTTCGCAGTAAAACTGAAGGGACACCTTCTGTGTCAGGGCCTGACCTGTCCTACAGGGCAAATAGTCTTCTCAATTGTAACAACATTTTTGGGGTTTTGTAACAACATTTTAAAATTCATAAATCCTCATGAATATGTTCACACATTTTAAATATACTGTCTGCAATTTTCTCTCCTTGCCTTAACTTACCATTGGTGGAGCTGCAGTAATATCAACAGAGCTACAGCATTTATTATAGGATAAAATGCAGAGTGCCTGTAAGAAAAGACCAAATTGAATATATAGTGGTTTAGGCAAAACCAGCAGCATTTTCACTACTCCATAGAGGGCTATAGTAAGTTTACTGTCTTTTTCTGTGTTTGTTTGCAGGATGTCACCACAGAATCACTATATGCTTCTTGTGTTTTATAATTTGGTGTCTAATTTTCCCAATGCATTGAGCAGGTAATTTTGAAATGTTCATAAAAGAGGCATTTTAAGCAAACAGAGCACCAAGCTGGATTTCAATCTTTGCTTAAATGTATGAGTTGAAGGTGAAACAGTGCTGCTTCTAGCTTCGTTCTGTGCCCTAGATCAATCTTACACTAGCAGGATAAGAAATTTATTTGATGATTCAATTTAAAGCCTTTTCTGAGTGTAATGAAGTGACAGTATCCTTCTGTGTTAGGAGAGTTTTAGTGGAAGGCTCTTTTGTTCAGCCTTTACTATTTTTAAAATCTGTCAATCTATGTCATGCACAGCCTGAGTGCTTTAATTAGAGATGAACCTAAGGTTCTGGTTTTTTGAGTCTTTTCAAAGTGTGATGTGTTGGGTTTGTCCCTTTTGAGTCAAGATAGCCAGTTCCAAAAGTGATTTAGTCTTAAGGTCTGAATTCTGTGACTTATCAAAAAACTTACTGTTTTTGCCTTCGGTTTTAATATTCTAATATTTTTACTTCATTAATATTTGAGTATTTTTATTTTAGTGCACTCATAATGCAGTTTCTCCATGTATATTCTGTCATTCTTTATAATCTAGTATTTAATATGAAGGCTTTCTTTCTACTCCCAATATCTCCTTCTTCATGAAACTTATGCTTGATCTATTTAGACCTACTTCAGGCCTTACATAAGTGTATGCATCTCTCAGAAACTTGAAGGGACTGCTTTCTGTTTATGGAAACCTGAATTAGACACACTGCTTTCTTTGTGATTAAGGAATAAGTAATAACAAGGAGTTTGGCTGTTAGTCATGAACCCTGTCATTAGTTTTACAGAATTCATTGGACCCATTTCTTTGCTGATATTACATAAATATATTGAAGCCTTCACAACCATGAATTGCGTAGAAATGCATCCTTTTTGTGGTTTGTTTTGGGGTTTTTTTAGAAGACTCTGGAGTGCTCAGAGTTTTGGCTGTATGAATGGTAGTGAATCAGAACTTCAGAACCTTAGACTGTCACTCTGTTTGCTGTCTCCAGTGTTACGGGTTTCCCAGTAATCAGAACTGTGTGTTCAAACTCCAGGTATGGTAGGAGCACAAAAAAGGTTAAAGTAGTTGGACTTTGAAGGGTAGGAGGGATTTGTTCACAGTATGCTTAGCAAATGCAGTGTGTATTCTCAGAGGGAACTTCCAAGTAAATTTTTTTCTTTCCTCAATTTTGTTGATAATTCATCCTTTTAAATGAATGTATCTGCTCTCCTCTTGTTCATTTAGATATTTTTGGTCTTTTCAAAGCTTCTTAGCACGTTCCTTCTAAATACCTTCCTTGACTCTTTTCCCACAGTTTCATCTCTTTCACAGGAGAGATCATAATTGGTTGAAGATCCAAGCACACAGTGGCCATTCCCACCAAATTAAGGAATTAGTTGAATGAAATTATCAATATCTTTTAGTGTTACTCTTCTTTAAAATCTGAACTGTCTAACTTAAGCATTTGACTGATACTTCTTATACTAATCAAAGTAACACAAAAGAACTTGTAAAAAATACTGAAAGAAAGACTTCTCCCCAATTTATAAGGTGCAGGAAGCAGGTTACCTAGTAAACTCTGAAAAAAAAAGGATTCTTGAGTATTTTTTACTAGAAAAAGCCCACCAATTTTAAATCATGAAAACCCCACAGCTAATAAGCTTTGGGAAAGTATGTATTCTGTGTAATATTCAGCCTCAGATAATGAAGGACATTTTTCTGTTTATATATCCTACTTGAGGCTATGACTAGGTATTAACATACGATGTTGAGATTATTATTGAATAAAGAGTTTAAACAGGTTTTATAAGCATTTTTGCAACTCTTAAGAGTATTCTTATAGGTAATGATTACTTAGACACTTATTTAATTATCTGTATAGTTTTGTAATTGTTTTAGATTTTATGTATAGACAGTCTATATATATTAGAAAAAGGGTCAACAAAAGAGAGAATTGTGTGAGCAAAGACAAGACATCAAATTTATAAGAAATCATACATTGTAGTATATAAAAATATGCAACTCCTTTCAAACTATAATCTGGGATGATATAGAAAAACAGCGTCATCTATTAGTACACCAAGCTAGTGCCCTGAAAAGCTGGGCTTTTTTTAATTCTGAAAACCTGACAGAGTAGAAATTTTATTCTTATGCTTTTCTAATTTACTAAGTGCTCTCTCAAGTAATAAAAACAACAAAGCATTTTTTAGACCATATTGCACTGCCATAGTCCTATTCATGGGACAATAGCAGGTAAAGTAGAAATTACAGAACTGAAAGTCACTAAAGACTTGAGACATTGTAGCCACCGATGACATGAAAATGAACTGATATCCAAGAGAAGAGAAGCAGCTGCTCAATGAATGGTTAAGATGGTTTGGCTTGCTATGACCTAGACTGTTTCTTAAATAGTTTTGAGAAAAACTATCTTTTTTCCCCCAATGTTAATAAAGAAAAAAATACCTGTAACCTTCAAGAACAATCTGAAGAGTGCCCTTATCACCTGCTGGGTATCTTGGGATGCTTGGTAATCAGCTTGAAGGGGAAAAAGGTCTATAGAAAGTCAGTCATAGTGGGGTGTTTTTGCTGCACACTCCCAGACAAGCTCACTTCAGTTTCCAATACAGAAGCTCTTGGGATCCCACTCTGCCTCCAGAAATAGAAATGGGTTCTGCCCCTGCATAGCTGTATGGCATTAGGGTACTCTGCACCCTGGTGGCTACTAGAGGCTGATATCCTGAGGGTCTGATGTGCCAGGCAACAGGATCAGTGTAATACAGTAAACCCAGTATAAATTGTCCTATGCCAGGTGCACTCTGTACAAATTTCTGCCACGTGGGTTGTGTGCATTTGACTTCTGGATCTATGGGTGACTGCAGTTTTTTTCAGTCATAATCAGTCATCTCTAGCACAACTAATTCCCCTCAGGTACTGGACACCTCTTTCTGTGGTCGCCCATTTGCCTGGGTGACATATAGTACTTCAAGGGGTGCCTTTCCTTCTTGATCCACGGGAGTCAACTCTCAAGGCTGAGAACTTGTAGCCTTGTGAATGCCCCTTTCCCTAGAAGGTGATCCCAGCTGCTTGGTTTCCCTACCCTTTAATTCCAGGCTACAAGCCCCATTACCCCACAGTCAGAGCAGTCAGATAATGTGCTCACCTGGGCAACAGCTGAAATCCTTTTGCATATCCCACAGCTCACTCAGGGATAGGGAGTGCGTGGTTCCCTCTTGTTCTGCCTCTTCCTCCTGCTCTTGTGATGACCCTGCTTTCTCCTCCTTTACTAAATGAGCTCTTCCTTGTCCATTTCTTCCTGTGCAAATGTGCCACTGATCCCGGCACAGGCTGGTTCTCTGGTTCAGCTGAAGGACCTGTCACTGGGGCTGGACGAGTGTCATCAGACCCAGGGAAATTCTTTTCCCCTTGAGGATACCAAACAGTGTTGAACAGGACTCCGTAGGCTTAGGCCAGGACCCAGCACATTGCAGTGATTTGTTTCTCTCTGGAATTGCCAGGCTGAGGCATCCTTTTTCCAAATATTCTACAAGTTTTTCTGGATCCTGCATTTCTTCAGGGGGAAATTCCAAACTGCTGGAGGTGCCCACTGCCCTAGGCACTACTACCCCACACACCGTGCCACCCAAAGCTGTCCAGCCTCAGCCAGATGTCTGGGTGGTTTTCTTAAACAGTTGTTTAACGAGACCTGGAACACAGTCAGAACACACAGCAATAAGCCTATGCTGGTTTGAATATCCCATTTGGAAGAGCTATAGTAACTCACCTGGAGAAGGCAAAGACAAAGGGAGGTGTCTCCTTCATGGATTGTGTCCTCTGCTGTGGGAAGGAAGGAGAATTGGTAAAAAGCTGAATCTTGTGCATTGAGATAAGAACAGTTTAGCAAGAGAAATAAAATAAAATATATTATTATTGTTATTGGTGGTAGTAGTAGCAGCAGCAGCATTAGTAGTAGTAGTAGTAGTAGGAATGGTAATAATAATTGTAATGAAAATGAAGATAAGGGGGAGAGGAATAAATCCCAAGCAAGGCAAGTGATGCACAGTGCAAAACTATGTAAACTCTTCAGGAGACAGACATTTCTGGAGCAGTAGAAGCCCCAGCTATGAAAGCTGGCAAGCCTACTTCACCTCCTACAAGATAGCATGCATCATCTTAATAATATCAACTGTGATTGAAATCAAGACAACTTTGGCATAAGTTTAAAGTGGTTGAACATATGGTTGTGTGTTTTACTGGCTCAGATTTTCTATTTACGGTTAGATAAAGGCTGGACAGTATTTAGAGATAGAGATCTTTATTGTAATTCTAGATCTAGACAAAAGTACCAAAATTACCGAAAGTAATTAGGACAACATTGTCTAGAGAGGAAGAAATAAACTTTGCTCTTTTTATAAGCAATCATGTCCTAGATATAAACTTTTGCAAGAAATAATATATTTTGTGGTTTTTTTCTCACACGCAGTGGAAAGAAATAATTCTTTGTTTAAAGACAAAGAAAGAAGTCAGATAAAGTGTGCTAGTAAAGTGACCACTCAGTTACATTTAGACTACAGGGCAAAATTTAAAGGTATAATCTCATGAAATGTGAATCTAGGGCAACAAAGGTAAATAAGAAAACCTGAGTTTACATTAATATCACTTACATCATAGCACCAGGAGAAAGTGCAAGTTTTGCCAAGTCAGGTTCTCCTTTAAGTGTAGTCCATTTTTTAAATTATTGTAATCAAAATAAAACCAAGAACTTTCTTCAGCTCACATAAAAACTGGACAATATGCCTGTCCTGTAAAACATCTGCCACCACGAATATAAAATTTGTGCCATAAGTCTATAAGCCAGCAAACACATTAGGTATTGTAATGCATTTGTAATTGTGATAGCTACTTTGAAGTAATACCAAACACTAGAACACAATAGATCTATGAATATTAGGACAAGGGGAAATAATTTATGTTCAAAGAAAGCAAATCTGGGAAGTGCAAATTTTTGAATGATCAAATATCTATATTCATGGCAGTCTATGGACATTTTTGTAGTATACAATGGAATTTGAAGGATTAACCCACAACAAGATAGTTTTAGGGACCAATTCTCTGAACAGTTCAACCATTATTTTAAGATGAACTCTTTCATGAAACGAGGCTTGCATGGGAGCAATCATGTTAAAGGAAAGGCTCCAAAAAGCTACTTGGTGTATAAGGTGTATAAGGACAGACTCAGATTCCATAACCATCCATTCAAAACACTTCAGGAAGAACAATTATTAAAATAACATGAAAAACAATCAACTACCAAAAAGCTTTTGACAATCTTTGCAGTGCAAGATTCAGACTTGCCTTGCTCCCTGTTATGGAGATTTGTATACGTGTCTTGAAATGAGGATATCCTTCAAGTCATCTTAATTCGGCAATTTCCTTTACCACAGGCTCTCTGGGGAGTTAATGTTTTTCTTGTGTGTTTTCAGGCTTCCTGTGTGTGAGACTGCCAACAAGGATTACTAATGCAAATGAGATGAGACTACTCTTTCTTAAACACTTGAAATCCTCATTCCCAGGGGAGAATTTTATATTTACACAGTCACATATTAACAAAATTAAAATGCAGATATTGAAGCCCGAAAATTTGTCTCCTTCTGTACCTGTTACAGGAAATTTTTCCAATCTGGGGCTTGCTCAGACATCAGTTTGGTCCGGGATGACCATGCTTAAGTCTGGTCATTTCTGTATATGTCATTTTGAAACACCCATTCCAAGGATGTGCCAAGAATACTAAGCCATTCCTTATCCTATACATCTTCTCTAAGTGCGGATTTGACAGGAAGAATTGCTGAGTGGTTACTTTTAAGGAAACATTGTTCTAACAAAGCATTTATTCTTACACTACTAGTTTAAGTACTAAGCCTTCTAAAGGCAAGAAATTGCTTGAAGTGTTTGTAAATAAGTAACATCAGAAGGAGTTTAATCTTACACAAATTCAATGGACCAAGATAAAATTAAAGTTTATCTAGTCTTTCTTGCTTCATATCAAATCTTGACTATTATAGTTTCCCAGTAATTCTGCAAAAGATGAATTACCAGGGGAAAAATTCTCTGCTGTCAGCAAAACAACCTTTCTCATTCTAATTTTTGATTTTCTGATGAAGTTATGGGTGACCTCCAATAAACTACCTTCAAAGCCTGAATATTGAAAGATTCTTTCCTTACAGGTTGTGGCTTGCTAAAGGCTACTCTTTAGCCACCCTCCATAGCCACCATGGGAGCAGCTTTTCTTTGTGGACTTACGGGCCTTTGTGAATTAAAGTTATGATTTCCAGTGCTCTTTTGTGCAGGCTGTCATGTTTATAAATACTGACTGCATCAAGATAACCTTAATAAGCTTTCTGTCATGACAAGTTGCCTTAGAGACTTCTGGGGATGAAGGAACTATCCATATAGTATAATTTTCTATAAAGAATAAGCAACAGTATCAGACTAAAGGTAGCAGAGGTTTCCATATTTGTAAGAGCATTCTCTTTCTCAAATTTTGGTTTAATTTGCATTACAAAACTGTTTGACAAAGCCTAATTAGTCTACACATAAGTTCAGTGTTAATATTCCCATATCATTAGTGGGGTAGGAGAGGTAACGGGATTTCATGTTCAGCCTTTCTCTAAGGAACAAGCCATTGCCAGAAGTGAGGCATAGCAAGACAATCTCTCTCTTCTGAGCTCAGCTCATGCTTCAAAGAAACTGCCCTTTGACCTGTGGTAACCCACACCTACCTGCCCCCAGGCAGCACTTCATTCTCACTTCACTCTCCATGGGCTGTCCAGTTCTTCAGCTCCCCCAGCCTAGACCAGTGCTTGTGTGGGCTTGATCAGGGAGCCGAGCCAGGTGAAAATAAAAGGGATTCTCTGGAATGTGTGTGTGTTTGGGTTACCCTCCAGATGCACCAGTTTCCCTATCCAACTGACCACATAGTTGCTCAAGTGCTTGCATTGGCAAAAGGGAGGCTGCAGGGTTGGCTGCAGGGATGCCTTTCTCAGGGACAATTCTGTTTTACGTTGTTTTAAGCTGGCCACAAAACCATACCCACGCCTTTGGAGAAACGGAGCCTACAGAGAGCAATATGATTTCATAAATGACAGCCTAATCAGTACACAGCCAGTACAGACTAATCCAAGAGAAAACTTGCCAGCTGCTTTCAGTGAGGTCAAGCAAGTGGCATATTTGTTTATTGCACCACTAAACATTCATTTCTAAACTGCCAATCAGCAAATTCATAGCTATTGTATATCTAGAAAGCTCCCTTTTCTTTCCCAAAAGAAAGAGGTTCAAAACATCACAATGTGTACTTTTCACTGATAGGAGATTTCAGCCCATACTGTTTTCTTGGTCGTCTGTGCAGGGGCCTACTATGCATAAATCAGTGCAGAGAATACAGGACTGTTTTATTACATAATGAAATTTTTGAAATCATTGTTTACTTGAAGTAGATATGTTAAGTGGCCTGGATGAGTTTTGTTTAAGGAGACAGACTTGCCATCATTGTGAGTGTTATGTTGTTCTTGACAATGACGATTAGGAATATATTTTGATCTGAAGGTAATTAGCAAAAAGGGCAAAATGCTATTCCAAAGCTTGACAAATTTTCTAAATGATGAAAGACAGAATGAATCCAGTTCTTGGGATAATTTTTAGATTACTCAAAAGTATTGCTTAATATCAACAAGAAATCAGTTATGAAGAATCTTTGTAATTTCCATGGTAATAACTGCAATGCATTTCTGTAATGGGTTGACCCTGGCTGGATTCCAGGGACTCATTAAATCCCTCTGCAACCAGGCAGAAGAGAGAGAGGTAAAGATTACTAGGAGAGGGTTCATCCACTTACCACCTTCATGGGCAAAAACAGACTCAAAGTAAGATAATACCTAAATTTATTACTAACAGGATAAAAGCTGAGCTAAGTAGTGAGAAATAAAACAGTCTTAAAACACATACGCTTTCCCCCCCACCCCTCCTTCTGTCCATGGTGGGTTGCAGTCGGTTGCAGTTGCTGTGTGAGTTCCCCCACCCCTCGGCGTCACTCCTCCATGGGGTGCAGTAAAGGTTGTCTCTGCACCCTGATGGGCCTCCATGGGTTGCAGAGGGACATTCTGCTTCACCACGGTCTTCACCACGGTTTACAGGGGACCACAGCTGAGTCCATCCCCTGCTCTGTGGGGTCCCTCCCCCGGGAGACAGTCTTTAATAGACTTCTCCAACATGAGTCCACCCCTCGGGCAGCAGCTTCTCCACATCTGCTGTCCCAAGGGGCACTCCTCCATTGTGGTACAGTCCTTCATGGACGAGATGGACCAGTGTGGGCCCCCCCATAGGGCCACAGCTCTCACTCGGGTAAAACCTGCTCCAGCGTGGGTCTGCCTCTCCACAGGCCACAGGTCTCCTGCAGGATTCCGCTCCATCCTGAGCCTCCCACAGGGTCACAGCCTCTTTAATGCATCCACTGGCTCCAGCACGGGCTCCTCCATGGACTGCAGGGGGGTCTCTGCATTGCAATGGTCCTCCATGGGCTGCAGGGGTTTTAGCTCTGAGTCCTTCCCCTGCTCCATGAGGTGCCTCCTCCCTCCTCACTTCTGCAGCGACCTTGATGTCTGCCTGTTATCCCACGGTCTCGCTCTCTGGAATTTCTTCTGCACGACACCCTCTATTCTTAAATATGTTATCACAGAGGCATTACTGTGATCTCTAATTGGTTCAGTCCTGGCCAGGAGCCGGATGTCCCTCCTGGGGCCAAGTGTTATTGGCTCCCATGGGACAGGGGAAGCTTCTAGCAGCTTCTAACAGAAGCCACCTCTGTAGCCACCGCGCCCCTCTCCCCCCCCCCGCCCCCCCAAATAAAATTCAGCTACAGAAACCCAGGACAACTTCATATACAAATTAGCAGACCTGAAAAGATGCTATGCCAACAAATTAAATCCCTCAAATTTTGTTACCCTGAGGTCAGATTAGCAAGATGTTGGTGAGCCGGAAGACTACCTTTCATCCTTTTTCATATGAACCCCCCTTCCAAATCTTCTCAATTACTCTTTTTCAATCACAGTACACAGGACCCTTCCACCTTCTGCCCTCCTCTCACCTCCTCAGGACCTCTATGAACATTCCTCACCTTCCTTCTTCCCTTTTACTTCCCCAAAATGCATCAGTCCATGGACTGTTGAACTTCAAATCAAACCTTCATGCCTTTTCCCATTCTTAGTCCTGTGCTCTTACCTACCCATGGACACATTATGCCACAGGTGCAATATTTAGTTCTGCCTCTCCAAGGATAATTTATTTTCAAATTACATCTAATTCTGTGTGAACTGCTGAAAGGGCAAGTATAAGCCAATTTAAGAGGAGAAAGATAAAACTGGAAAACTTTACAATTATATTGCAATACCCACTACACAACACTCAGAACCTTTGTGTTGAAAGAGATCATGTTTTCATGCTTCAATCCCTTGTGGAGCAGAACTGACCTGTTCTACCATAGCACATGACAATATGTTGTCATATGGTAGCTCAAAATCTCTGCTCTCTGCAAGACGGGGTTAGTGAGAAGCTTGTCAGACAGCTAGTTGTGGTTCCAGATTCCTCAGTGAAATCAGTGTTTGTCTGGACAGCCTAAACAAAAGCAGAGCTAATAGTCCCCCTTGGGATCATTTTCTAATTGCAGATTACCAGACACATCAGGGCATCCCTTTCTTCTCCTGGGATAATCCCTGTGCTGGGATGGAGGGGAGAAGATTTATGAACCAAATATGCAAGCCTCATCTGAGAACTGCCACTGTGGTAGAGACAACCAATTAGTTGGTGAATGCTTGAGAGATTACTGGTGCTTTTGTGCTCTTTCTTGAAGGGAATCTATCTTTTGCCATACTAGTATAAGCTCGTTAATTTTTCAGTGCAAGTATTATACAACATGAAGCTTCATTGAGTTTATTCAGATCCTTCATATCCTTGTTTATGCTAATCCAGGACTGTGCTGTCCTATTAGGTTCATGTATCTGTGTTGTCATTTGTCCTGAATTCATTTGTCTGGTCCATCTCGCTTGAGAAAGCCTTTGTCTCATGTTTTTCCCACAAAGAAATCTGATTGTCAGATCCTTGGTGTTACACTGATGCAAAGAACGTGAAGCTGTAGTCTGTATGCCTGTGACATGATTTCAGATGAAAAAGTTTCAGTAGCAGTGGTGATCCTCGAAAAATTTCATCCTTGTTGGTGATCTCTTTGTATTTCCTGCCAAAAATATTTTGATCCTTCAGTTATAATGTTGTGCACTCATTTTNATGAAAAAGTTTCAGTAGCAGTGGTGATCCTCGAAAAATTTCATCCTTGTTGGTGATCTCTTTGTATTTCCTGCCAAAAATATTTTGATCCTTCAGTTATAATGTTGTGCACGTTTCTTACTAACCTTCAGAAAGCACAGAAATCCTGCTTGAGAGATGATGAAACACTAAGGTTTCAAATTCCAAGACCGCCTCAGTGAATGGCCCTCTGAAGCCACAAAATCTTCCAGGAGATCCTTATACCGCTGATAGCTGTCTCAGCGGTGGGTCTGGGAAGTGCCAGTCTCACGGTGCTACCTAACTATTGCATGAAGTATTTGTTCGTACCTGTTACTTGTGGCAGGAATTTCTGTACCTGGCACTAGAGGGCAACGTAGCTACTCACATCATCACGCCGCGATGAATTCTCCAGCGGCTCCCTGCTGAGATCCACCTCACAGCCCCGCTGAGGGTGCGAAGTTCACGTCAAAATTGGCATTTTTTTTCTCTACAAACCCCATGCTGGGGCGCTAACTTTAATAGTTACTGGTTGAATACTTTTGAATGGACCATCCGGAATGACACTGAGAGGAGACTAATGCTGTTTGCATCACGGAGTCTTGACTTTTCTGTTTATGTCACTTCCTCATAGGGATCATTGCCCAGTACAGTGCTGAGAACAACTGCAGTTTCAGACACTTAGTCCCTGATCTTGAGCTCCTGATGCTGATGGAAGATTTATCACTGAGTTAGTTTCATGCAGGATTTGGTCTTTGATACTGACTTTTACCCATAAATGTGCATATCAGAATATTACTAGCCCAGGTTGGCTTATCTCTGAGTTTAATGCAGGCTGGGGAAAAAGAAAAAAAAAAGATTTTGTCACATGTAACTCAAATATTGCCAAACAGGTGAACTTGCCTTAACTTGCAAGCACCTGGCATGGGAACAACCTATCATTCTGAACACTCCTAAATGCAGTAATACTCTCATTTAACTATGACTATGCTGGCTACATTAAAGGGTGGCTTAACTTCCAAACGAGATAACGCTGTGTGATTACTTAATATCAAAGGTGATTTTAGTAATTTCATTGAGATTAAGTTTTTACACCCCCTGTGATTTTTACCATGTTGCCAACACCCTATAGCCTTGGAGTCAGAATTCTCTGATTTTGTGTGATTATCTTGGGAAGGTTTCCAAGTGTGTTTATGTTGGATTATCACCTGAGTATATTTTCCTCCCTGCTTGCTCAAGTGGTGTCTTTAGATCATATTTCAAGGAGCATAGAAAGCCAAAAAAATTCAAATGTGACATTCACATACTTGACTCCTTCCTCCTGCTTCTCTGCAGACGTGTTTGCAGTGTCTCCCACAGTCTCTCCCATTCCACATAGCAGGTAACTCTAATCAAAATCAACTATCAACATATATTTTTTCAGTAAAGAAGGTAAAAGGCAACCATACTTAAGTCTCGCAAGAATTTTCTTTTATGATAGGAGAGAGGAGGTCTTGCCAAGTTACAAGAGTTTAAAAACAGTGGAGTCAGTGTATAGGAGAAAGGCTCTGGATCTGACCCACTCCCCCAGAATACCAAGGTAGAAGGAGCACTCTTCAACAGAAATATAATGCCATATATCTTTTTAAACCAAATAACCTTGTACTTTGCATACATCCCTTGTTGTACGTCATATATGATATGGAAGTCCCTCCCATGAACTAAGAGGGGCCTGGATGCGGATACTTTCCATTTTTAGATATGTATGTTTCTGGTACATTGGGATGCTACAGATCCTTGCATTAAAATACTGTTTCAAGATTATTTTTTGTAAGCTTTGGGGTAAGAAGAATGGTACTTTTTAATTTTATGGTAACTTTTTGTTTAACGAGAACTTTTATTAAATAGAGCATCTTCTATTTAGAATGCAGGACTTGTGATTTGGGATTGGCTCATACGTTCAATATCCTCTTCTGACATTGACCAGTACAGCAAACTGTACAGAAAAAGGTAGATGAAATCCCAGTGCTGGTTATAATTTTTTTTCTCAGATAAATTATACAGAATTTACAACAGTTACATTCTAACACTCTGCTACATCCACATTCATATATTAAAATAAATGTAGACACTATCCTAGTTTTTGTTGCCGGAGGCCAGCTTCACTTTCCTTCTCTTAGTCCTTTTCAATCTTAAAGGCAATAAAAGGTGATGAAAAAGTCTTTATGGTGAATCCCAAGACTGAGATATTCCCAAAGGCAACGCGGTTAGTGCAGTACAAAGAAAGGTGCTTAATTCTGTAGACAGGATCCAGTCCTTTCAGTAAGTGAATATAAGCCTATTGAAAACTCAAAACAACAACAAAAAAACGCAAGGCAGAGATTTTGTTGGATTTGCAGATGAATTCTCTCACAGGTCCCCCTGCAATGCAGAAGGGTTTGTCTCTGGGCCCCGGGCGCTGCCGTCCTGAACACACCCCGGGACCACTCATGGGCAGAGGAGACTCATTTTAACAATCCTTCTTATGAATCAAAACAACACCAAAAGTCAAAAACGCGAACTTTTGCGCCCCAGAACGGTTTGGGGTGTTGTGTGGGTTTTTTTGTTTTTGCGGTTTGTTTGTTCTGGTTTTGGTTTTATTTCATTTTTGTTTGTTTTGTTGGCTCGGTTTGGTTTTTTTTTGGGGTGGGGGGTTTATCCGTCCGGTAGGAAAACCGACGAGCGCGCCGCCAGGGGCTGACCCCGCGGGACCGGCGGGGAGGGGGCGCCCCGCGCAGGGGGGCGCCTT
>VWZG01012980.1:1122289-1172937 GCA_013396735.1 Grallaria varia | reverse complement strand
GGAAGGTGAGGGGCAGGGAGGACTGCAGAGGGGAGAGAAGGCTTGATTTTGTTTTTTTCCCCCTCTTTTTAATTAAACTGGGACAAGTGTGGGTAAAGGTGGCTGCGGGAGCGTTTCGTGGGCGCTTGCTGGCGGCGGGGCTGCTCTAACCAGTCGCTGTGAAGTTTCCTCTTCCTCTTGCTTAAGCGTGAATAACACACTCTGGCTGAAGCCTCATACGTGTCATCAGGGTAGACATTCTCCCAACACCTGTGTCTTTGAGAATTGGAAACCTCCTGAGTGGCAATTTCAGAAAGGCGCCTGTCTTAAAGGAGTCTGAAATGTGAGGGACCCCGTTTGCCAAGTGCCTGTTCCAAGTGGGACTGCAGTCAGTAACACTGTGCTTTCTAACTTGTGGTTATGTTAAAAAAAAATACCAGTGGGGTTTTTTTTTGTGGTCTTTTTTGTTTGTTTGTTTAGTTAGGGTTTTGTTTGTTTTGTGGGGGGTTTTGTTGGTTTGGTTTTTGGTGTTGTTTTTGTTTGTTTGGTTTGGTGGGTTTTTTTGTTTTTTTTTTTTACTTATTATTCTAGTAAATCCGGACTGACTAGAAAAGGGATTTCAGATTCCATACTGATACAAGGTTCTGTGCTTTAGATGAAGAATGGGATTTCAGTCTCAAACCCTACAGGAAAATGTACTGAAATGAGTAATCACCTTTCTGGATCTATATAGGTATTTGAATTTATCTCTCTGTGATAGGTACTTTCTTACCACAAATTTATTGGGGGTGAGGGGCAGAAAGAATATACTGTTTTTTAAAATAATATACTGTTTTTTAAAAGAAATTCAAAAGATTAATGTTTATTAGCCTATAAAAAACACTTTAGTAGATTTTAATTCAGGAAACTAAATTGCTTTGTTCAGAGGTAGAAAACTAGACAGAGAATTAATTTGTTAGAAACATCATCTGTTCCTCTAATCCCATTTCAATGCCCCTGGAAGAAGACAGTTGGAGCATCTATTATCAAATTTGTGCTTGAGTTAAAAAAAAAAAAAGTCTGTATTTGTCCTGGTAGATAATCATGGAGACGATTTTTTGTGCTTTCTTCTTTTACCATGTATCTCAAAGTAGACAAAGAACATAAAGTTATTTAAACTGGGTTGTTCTTGGTTTCATCAAAGGCAGAAATAGATTGGATTATGTTATTCATCCATGCAAGAGAAGGCTAGTTCCTCTAAGTACAGTTCCCTCCAATTATCCACTTTCTCATTTTCCTACCTTAAGGGAACTTAGCTAATACTCTGATGATAAGACTAGATCCTGACTTTTCTGTCAGGAACTCTGATGGCTTATCTTTGTGTAGGCAGGAAAAAACCTTTCATCCCACCTGAGAGACCAAAATTTTAGCTTTTACATATCTAGATGCTTTGGAAGTTGATAACATGGAGTGTTCAACTTGTCTGAGTTCCATCAGCATAAAAATTGGAAATTCGTCATCTCTTGCTTTTGATTGAGCAATGCACTGAAGCATTCAGATTTTGATATGTTGCCTTCTGCTTTGCCAAACTCCCTGAGAATAGAATAGTGTGGGCTCTCCTTGTTCTGCCAACTACATGTCATAATTCATAAAAATGATCACTTAGGTTTTTTGCATGTCCTGTGTGCCTGCAGTGTTTCCTTGAGTGAAATAGGTGGGCAGTGGAAATTTTTTTAGTGCCATGTAAAGCAGAATGCTTCTCTATTTTATCTTTTCCTAAATGTTAAGAGATTTCTATCTGAATTAAGAATTGTGCCTTCAGAGTTTCCTGGAATATGTTAGGGGATGGTACTGAATTAGGGCCTAGTTTTCTTTCTTTCTTTCCTTTTTTTTTTTTTTTCTTTTTCTTGTACTAAGAGAGAGTAAGTTTTATAACAACAGTGGTTAAGTGAGATGAAAGTGAAGTTTCAGTTTTGGTCCATGGGCTGAAGTTCTATTCCTCTTTCCTCAGTTAAGCTGACACAAACAAGCCTATATATGTGTGTATATATATATATGCATGCCCTTATATATATATGCATGCCCTTACTTGTATGGGTTTAGTAGTGTTGTTCCCCTGCCAAATAGCATTAAACGATGATAGCAAAATGTATTTATTGATGATGAGAAAAAAATCAATTTAAATACCATAAAACTAATATCAATGCAATGTAGTAAGTGTACATTCCTGGAAATTCTTGATGATGAATACAAAGTCCCATGGATCAAAGTGGCATCTATAAAGCCAACAGACATAATTTTACTGTTAGCATAAATGGCTACTGTTGCCATGTTATTTATTTCATGTTTTATTCAAATTTTATCTAATAATCTAGTATTTTATTCTGCCGTCTAGACTTGGATTATGAAGAATGTGAAGTATAGGCTTGGCTCTGATTGGTGTGTTCTAGACCCAGAGCTCTGTGAGGGTGTAGAGTCTGCTCGTAGAAGCCCATTTGTGGAGGTTGATAGGGACATGCATATTACCACTTCAGAAAGCGATTGCATCTGGCTCTTTCAGAGAAACATCTAAACACTCTTCATATCAGAAGCTTCACATGCTCCAGGCAGATCATAAAGTAATTTAGGTCTGGAGGCCGTCTAGTCTGAGTTCAAAGCAAGGCTGACTTGAAAGATTATGATGCTGAGAGCCCTCTCCACTCAAGTTTTGAATATCTGCAAAGGTGGAGATTCTAAAGGGTCTCTAGGTGCCTGATCCAGTCCTCAACTACCTTTGTTGTGCAAATGTATTTTCCTGCTTCTGATTAGAATTTCCCTTGCTGTGAGCAATGGTAGATGCCCTTTAGCTGTGCACCTCTAGAGGTTTGGCTCTGTCTCTTTATAATGTCCCTTTGTTTATTGGAAGGTTGCAGTTGTATCCAGGCTAAACAAACTGACCTGTCCCAGCCTCTCTTCAGATGCCGCGTGATCATCTCAGTGGCACTCTGCTGGACTTCTGGCGTGATGTCTCTCTTGTGCCCAGGAACATGTAGTGGGATGTGGTACTCCAGATGTAGCTTTACTAATGCTGAGTGGAGGGGAATGATAATTTCTCTCAAGATGCTGGTTTGTATTCTTACTGATGCACCCCAGCACACAGGTGTTTTTCCTGCTATGAGAGCATATTAATGGCTCACATTTGTCTCGGCTACCTGGACATTGCTCCCACACCCTGCAGCCCCCAGGCTGAACAGCTGCAACTTAGCCAGTCTGCACGCTGTACAAGCATGGGGTTTATGATCCAAATATGAGCTTCGTTCATTCCAGGTGCAGGATTTTGCATTTACCTTTGTCAGACATCGTGAGTTTTCTCTTGAGAAATCCCTTCAGCTTGCCACAGACTCTTTGAATGGCAGCCCTGGCCCTGATTAAGATATTAAACAGTATCAAATTCAGTATGGACCCTTGAGGAATGCTGCTAATAATTTTCTGACTCTTGAAGCACCAGCTGTTCAGTCTAGCCAGCTTGTGATCTCACTATAGTGTACTCCTCTAACCCCTATGTCCTCATCTTGTTTACAAAGGTACCGTGAGGCTCACTAGGCACTGGACCAGGCTGTTCAGGGAAGTTGTGAGGTCTCCATCCTTGGAGATATTCAAAAACTGTCTGGACACAGTCCAGGGCAGCTGGCTATAGGTGGCCCTGCTTAAGGAGGGGGTTGGACCAGGTGACCTCTGGAGGTCCCATCCAACTGATTCTGTGATTCTGTTGAAAGCCTTGCTCAGGTCAAGTCTAAAGAAATAGGGTGCTTCCCTCTTTCCCTCTAAGCCAGTCATTTCTGTGTAAAACCTAAGCAGTCAAATATGATTTGTCATGAATAAATTTAATGTGAGATTTATAAAGTGTGTGTATTTGATGTATGTAGACTATAACAGCAATGCACACAACAAAACTGGTACCAAGATCCTCGAAGGAAAACAAAAGATGCTCACGCTGTTCTGTGGCAGTTTACATTGCCATGTAGAAATTCCCCTCTGCCAGATTTCTGAGAGCACCTCTGCCAAATTACCGGGAAGAAAGCGAGACTGTCAATGGCCTGTTCAGTCTCCAGGTTTTTACATTTGGAAGCTGTGATATTTAATTATGCATCTTCTTGGTTAAGCTATTAGCTTTAAACAAGAGGGAAAAGGAACTTAAAAAGATGTAGCCCATTGGTGACAAAACTGAGTGTTACATTTTTGTACCTCAAATCCCTCAAGATTTGTAGGTGATTTGTATGTTTGTGAGAGACTTGATATGGTCTTAGTGGCAGGTAGGCAGAGACGTATGATGGCCCAGAAAATACCTTAATTCTTTTATATTGTATCAGGTCTGTTGTTGAATAAACTCATAAAAGACCTTTGACAGGAGTTCTGTTTTCTAATGTGTCCAATGTGCAATCTCAGAACAGTATGTGCCCTGTGTAATAATAGAGGAAGCTGCAGAGCTGCATCAGTCTGGAGAATGCGACCTGGTGTAATTGTATTAACCTGTCCTGCCTCGTTGTTCAAGATACAGTGCTGCTGTTATCCTTTGAAAAGAAAATGAGGGTGGTGGGAAACAGACTTAAGGATTCTAATAGACCTGATGACCTTCTTAGGAGGACAAAGACAAGCAACTGTTGAAAGACCTGAATGACTTTTGTGGCAGATCCACACTCTGAAAAAACTCTGTTCAGATGCACTCTGGATTCAGATAAAGTGATAGCATGCCAATTACAGCTTGGTTTAGATCTAGATTTTCTGGAGGCCAGTCTGCATTTTTAGAATTCCAGTCAACTTGAAACAGTTGTGAACATCCTTAGGCCAGATTCTGCTCTCTGAGAAAGAAGTTGTGTATGGTTAAAGTACCTTTGTCTTTACCTAGTGACGTTTCAAAGTTGACTTCATAGGTTAACATCTCTTTGGCAGATTCCGTCACTGGAGAGATAAAACCTGAAACAAACTGACCTGATTTCGTTCTGGTTCCCCTAGAAATTCTCAGAAATATTTTGCAAAAGAGCTGTCTTGAAAGCTTCTTTAGGTGAGAATTATGTGCTTTAGTCATCCTATTTTTGAGGCTTAGTGCTCTCTCTTGTCCTTGAATGGCCACACTCTATCCATTAATCTTAAGCACTTCGCTTTGATTTTTTTTTTATTTTCTTTTTTGTTGTGAATTAGTGACTATTGCATATTAGCATTCTGCTACCCCTGTTCTATAAACAGAGAGGATGAAGCATGCATGGCATATGTGTACAGTTGGTGTGGGTTTTAAAGTTCATGCAGGACCTGTGCATGGCTGAGTGCATAGATGATATTCTGTAGTACAGGGAGGGTGTACTCAGCAGCGCTCCCAGCAGGCCAGATTTCCCAGTGACTGGGACGACCAGATGCCTGTTGGAACTCATTATGTCTCCTTCCTGCCTGCATTCATGGGTTTCCCTCCATGGAAAACAGAATGGAATGGCACATGCCCAGGTTCCCATCTGATAAGCAGCTGTGACTTCAGCAAAAGGGCATGCTAGAGATTAGGACTCAGGGAGTGCTGGAGGAATCATGTGCCTGGTAATAAGTTCATAGAGAACCATGACATCATTCCTCACAAACATCAATGGAACATGTCCCCAAGATGTGCCAGGGACCAATTTAAATCCTCAGACTCTTCTCATAGATCTTGATTGATACCTTTAGGCGTTTATGAGTGGCTATTGAACAGGGGAGTGCTAACTTGGGATTCATTGCCCTCCAGTGAAAATATTCAGTAATAAAAGACCAGGTATTGTACTTGTCTCATCTATGCATTAATAGTCTGTGTACGTAGCCGAAAAACTGTCTACCTGGGAGAAACTAGGGAGTTACTTACTGTGACACAGTATGGAAGAAACCTATGTTATTACCATCAATAGTAAAGTTCATTGTAAATTTTATTGAATTCATTCTAGAGACACATATTCTGGGTGTTTTTACTTTGTTTAAATACTAGAAAACAAGTTTTACTGCTGGAGAAAACAAAGATGAAATACATATCCATGAAATGTTTATACTCTACTGGAATTATTGGGTTGGTTTCAGGGGTTCTGGCACTGTACAAAAATAGAATGAGAAGCTTATATATATCCCAGTGTGCTCTGAGGTAAGTTTCTCACTGTTACCTGTGATTAAATGATTGTGCAAACTAAGTGCTAGTACCAGTATTTTTAAAAAGAAGCAAATAAAATGTGATAGAGAAGGTTCTTTTTGTCTTGAAAATAAATGAGTTGTTTAGAGGAAAATTCGCAGGGAGTGTGATGTCTTTAAAGACAGTATTGCAGTTATTTTTTCCATGACTACGTGATGTGAGGTATATTTGTGTAGAAGTGTTACCTTCTTTTTGTTCCATTTGACTGCTGGTCACTGTCCTCTTGTCTCCAATCCTTGATGGCTCCTCTTCCCTCCTCATCTTCTATCCCACAGATTTCCTTAGTACTGTGAATTATGCTCATCATGCAAGCATGGCGTGTATAGATAATATAAGCATTGAGGTTTTTCAATGTTCATTTTTAGAAACAAGAATGAATGAGGCATTTTCCGCTCCAAGGGCCTCATGCAAATCAAACTAAAGTAGCTTGGCTTCAGTCTAGAGTTTCACTAAAACTTACTGTGATAGTTAAACATCTATCCATAGTTGTCTGCTGCTCTTCTGAATTTTTTTTCCTGTTGTGCCACTTGTGCTTTTTGGTGTCTTTCCTGATAACCATTTTTGTTGTAGTCTTTGACAGTCTTATGGCATATAAATGTATGTTAATAAGATTCTAGGTAGGTTTACATGTTCATTTTATTATTGAAAAGGTGTTGGGCTTCATGGATGGGCTTCATCTTAACAGCCCTGTAAACTCTATTTGCAGCATATTATGAGTTAATGTGATGGGAAGGGGACAATAAAACAGAGGTGGACCGACTCCTTCAAGATTTATCTAGTCAAAGCTAAATCATGACTTTAAAAAGAAGTAGTATTAGCCTGTATTTTTAAAAATTTTCAGCTCCCAACTGAGTTTTGCTCTAAATCATGTGTTTAAATAGAACTCACCATTACTATATTAGCTTTAAATTCTAAGTATGTTTGTCTTAACTAAAGCTAAAAGGTCTTTAAAAGTAAAAATATAGTTTGATATAACATTTGACTGCATCCTCTAGCAGTTTGACGCGAGTAATGTGATACAAGTAGTTTGTGTGCAATCAGTCCTCCAATAGCCAAATACTATGATTTTGTTTGGTGATAACAAGACGACGTTGCTTTCCTGTCAGCATGGCAATGCTTTTTATGCAAGTTGTTTGTAAAACATATGTAGTTTGGTCAGCATCAGATGTTTAAAAGGTTGATAAATTATGACATTACTCTTGGAGATGCAGTCACTGGCTCTGAACACATTCCTATTCTCTTGCAGTGAAAGTAAAATAATTTGCTCCTCTTCTTTATGCTTGCTGGGAACTGGTCAATCACTTTTGTCTTGCCTTGTATGGTCTCTGCTACTTAAATACACTTCTTGCAGAAGACTTTGTGTGAAAGTTTCGGATTTGCTTGGTTGGGTTTTGTTTTAGTTTTGATTTGACACCACCCCTCCCAAACCCCCCTTCACTGTAAAATGTGGCATGTCAGAGATTTCTGTCCCAGCTAAATAAATAAATAAATTCAAACAACTGTGTGAAGGGAACCTATCCTTGCATCATAGATCAAACATTTCTCATGTATAAACTGTTATCTAGTACTGAAATCTTTGTTATAACTTCTAAATAGATTAGATCTTTCAATTTTAAAGTAGTTCACTGTTCGTGTGAACAGCATTTATTTAAAACCAGCCTTGTGGGGGGAAAAAAGAAATCTGTTCTCGTCCTTCCTCTCTACCCCTTGCTCTGTAGTTGTCTAGTTGCAGCAGATCTTTAAGCTTTTCTTTGGAGCAATAAAGGTCATAAGCCTGCAGCCACCCCATTTTCCCTCAGCAAGACTTTGCAACTATCCGTGTTTGTTTAGAAATAGGCAGAACTGACACCAGTAAAGTTAACAGTGCTGTGGAGTTTGCGTGACATAGAATCAGCAATTGCAGCTGGTGGATGCAGTTAGATTCTTGTCTGTCTCCATATCTTTTTCTGTTGTTGAGAAAGTATGTAAGAGATTTTATGTTTAGAGTGTTTGGTTGGTCGTTTTAAACTAACTAAAACACGCAGCTCAGGATACTAACAATGGTACACAGTGGATGTAAATTAATGTTTTCCTTCCCTCACTTCCTGTAGGATTCTGTGGTTTGGAGCATAGTACATATATTTTTACCCATGTAAATGAAGTATTACCCTAATCACAAACTTAAAGAAATTAAACCCTTATCCTATGCCTCAGTTTTACCCAGTGGCAAATCTTTTGGCTTGAGTGGAGCACAGTAGCTCATCCCTCCTACCTCCCTTCAGAGGATAAGGCTTTTTAGTAGAGTAGTGTTTCTAGTAGCTTTCTATTCACTTCCTACAGAAGGAGAAGAGCAGTGTGCCTTCTGGATGGCCTTTCTGCCTAGGACCTCTGGCTGTAGATCCCTAGAGTGCTGCTTATTCTCTGAGCTACCTAGATAATGCTTGAGTGTGTACAACTATGGTATGGCGTATTGTGTTCAGCTAGTTCACATAAGTACATGGGAACCTACTCATAATACATTACTTTGTTGATAGGTAGGATGTGACTTCTTACCCTGAAGTATTTGTTCATTAGGCAGTTTTTCTGTGCATGATTTTGTGTACAAGAGAGATCTAACTTGTTTTGAAGGCTAGGGTTTTTCTTTGAATGAAATCTGGATGTGCACATGATTTCTGAACTTTCTGGAAGTACTGCTTTCTGTACTTTTGATTAATTAGGAGATTAATTTTATGAACTCAAAAACTGTCTGAATAATGCAGAAGCAAATAATGCATAGGACTGGCTGTAGGTCTCTTCCCCTCCCAGCTGAGAGAATGTCCTTCCTGTAAACTCTTCCACTTCTGGCACAGTCACTCTTATAAGCTATGCAGTGACTCAGATGTGAGAAAGGTCAGAGGATGCTTCTAAGCAGATGATTCTGCAGTTTGATATCTAGGATTTACTTGCTGTTATGGAAAGGTCAGCCCATAGCAGTTAGCAGCTACAGTCAATTAATTAAATAACTCTATGTAGTGTGCTGAGCTCACAGTGGCTTTAAGGCAGTTGAGTTACATCTCCTGCTTGTTCCCAGCCAGTGTGTTCTACATCTGTGGGTCTTGAAGTTACCTGGGGCATTTAAACGGAGCTTGAGCAGATCTAAAAAAGTAACACTTATCCTAAAGCTAAAATAAAAGTAAATTGTGTTCTCTGTAAGAATATAGCCCTACTGTGTGAGTTCACAAGTCTAGTCTGGTCCAGTACTTTTTTGTCCAAAGAACAGCTAGAGAAAATTCTAGAAATGAGGTAGGCACAGGTGTTTTCCCTGGTACGTACCTCTAGCAATGCATAACCTGGGTGTTTCTGACAAAGTGAATTTCCTGACTGTGGTGTACCTAAAGTAGGTAAAAGTACAATACTTACTTTGATACACAATTGTGTTGCCTGATCTCAAAATCCCAAGAAGAAACAAAGGCCACCAGAACACATTTGCTCAAGAGACTAAGAACTGCGTTACTCTGTTTGTAGGTAGTAACGCTGCCTGAATATTAGTTGTTGCCTTGTGTCTTTGTTACTTTTTCTAAAACCCAGTTTCTGCAGATGCATTTTGTTCTCTGTTCTGAGAGAGAATCTCAAAGCAACTGATCAAAGTAATGTAGTTTGTTAGTTAACTAAGCAAGAAATAGATGATTGTAACAGAGACTGCATAATTTTTAAAAAGTTAATATATCCTTCATTTCCTTTCCAGCAAGCTAAAAAAGGGAAACAAAAAAAAAAGTGGGAGGGGGGAAGCTACTCACTGTCTGATATAGGAGTCTGCTTGTCAGTGTTGTGATGAGTGTTGTTTTGAGCTTCCTGTTCTTGGGGTAAGCGTGATGTCTGGGAGCTGCCAAGGATTTTTACAGGATAGACATAGCAAGTCTCTTAATGAGGCCCTTCAATGCATTGAAATCCTCAAAGTGCTCTAGGAACTTCTCAGCCACATATGAGCAACAACCTGTAGTCTCCTCCTGATTTTCTACTCCCTTTCTTGTTTTCAAGTAGCTGAAATAGTTTTGACCTTCTCTGCCACTGGTGGTAAAAGGGTAGGCCAAACAAAACTCTTGAATTGGAATAAATTGCACTTTAAAACAAATGATCACCTTTTTTATGCCTGGCTTGTGTTATAAGCAATCACTTTATTCATGATGGTCCAATGGTGTACTCCTGTGAGTGGGTAAGATTTTTTTTATGTCTGCAGTAGCTTTTCTGAAAATTACTAGGTGCCTACCAGTTTCACAGCTGTCTCAGAAAATAAGTATACACATTTTTAGAACTAAGTTTAAAAACCCTGCAGTAATAGAAACAAGAGTTGGTGAAAAGAAAAAACAGTCTGTTTGGTTTCTGGGAGTAAATATGAAACCAGTTAGTGTAAATAGTAGGGAAAGCCTGTTCAGACTAATTCTATGTGTCTGTGGTGTCCTCATCTTCTTAGTGAGCAATACTGAATAAGGTTAGCATATTAATTTGAAAACAGTATTCCCTCTGCATCGTGGGGGTTTTGGGTTTTTTGTTTGCTTTTACACATTTTTATTTCTTCATTTTTGTTCAAATAATCTATAAGGTGCTATTCTAGAGACTGTGCTCTGCATTAGCAATTTTTCATGATTTTGTGTATAAAGAGTGTGCTCAGCTTGATTATGACAACTGGAAATGGTACAGTGATGAGTCACATGTACATAGGAAAGAAAGAGTTGCTGTTCTCTTAAGATAAAAGTCCTGTGAAAGTGTCCAAAGCAGCTATGGATGTCTTAATCAACCAAAGATTTGTAAACTTTTAGGAAGATAAGCATGCGTGTGAACCATGAACTGTTTTGACTCCCTTCCCTTCTCAAGTCCTTTGGATACAAATAAACAGTATCTAGTGTTTTTTAAAGAGTCATTGATTATCCCGACAGTTCTACTTACAAGAAACTGACTCTAAATTGGATTGGGTGGTATAATCTCTGGGTGTAGATAGGGGCTTATTGAATAGTGGGAGATTGTAACTTTTATTAATTCTTTGCCCTGAGAGAAAGACCTTTATGTCTGTTATACTACTTCTGGTCTATGCCCACGTATCCCTTAAGTTAAGAAGTGTCTGTCAGTGGGTGTGGTAAACCTAATGTTACCTTGAGTTGTTTTGGCTTTTTTCTGCTTATCTAAGCACTGTGTTGAATATTGCTATATGTGCCTGGTTGATGTATGTGATGGAGCTGTATCTTTTTAATCCTTTCAAATACCTCGAAGACTTCCTTATATTTAAAGAGTCCTAGCTCTTCTTGGGATATCAACTTTATTAATTACTAATGTCAGTGTTACTACGGACCAAATCTTTAGATAATCCATTCTGTCTCAGTGGACCATGATAACATGGCATAATGAAAGTGAGCATAAATGCTCACAAAAGAACCAGATGTACTACAGTTTTAATTCAGATGTTTTATCTCAGATTTAGGTGTGTAGCTTATTTTGAGGCTGTTTTACTCAAAAGTCTGGCTGGATTAAACTCACATATTTGTTCAAGTTTATAAGCCCACTTCTGCAATGCTGCTACATCAGTCATTCTGATTAAACATTTCTGGTTATATAAATACTGGTACCTCATTCTATTAGAATCTGAATTAAGCCATGTGTGCTGTTGGGTGGTCCTCTTGCAGAAGACAAGTTCCAAAATGGGTTTAGATTTTCCAGCTTGAACTGGTGATGACAAATCAGAGTGCCTCAGGGCACAGATGCTGCTGGTGCTTGCTTAGCAAAAAGGAGTTACTTCTGAAGTCCTTCATTAGCTGTGGCAGTGTTTTGCTAGAAGACAGTGTTGCCCTGCTCTTACTGTGGAGAAGCAAACACTTTGTGTTGAACCTTGGAAGTACTGTATGAAGTTATACATGAGAATTTAATTTCTCTATATTTCCATCTTTTTGCCTATGTGTGTGCACAGAGATAGCAACTGTACTCCTCTCTTACACATTGGCAGTACTGAGCTCTGCAGGAAATACAAGTACAGATTAGAAAAATTAAAAGGCAAACGATACTTTGTGTTAGCAAGGGAACAGATTTTCCATGACTGTGATTTAAAAGTTATAAGTGATAAAGCCAGGATTGATTTCTTGATCTCTCTATTCCTGTAAGATAAGAAACTTTATGTATTAATGAGCATAGTTTGACTTAGTCTCAGAAAACAAATGTCAGCTGCAGCTTGGAAGATATCCTTATATAGTTCTGCCACAAAAAGAAAACTGTAAAATGCCTTAATATCTTGATGGTAACAATTAACATAGATTTACGCTAGTGTTACAGGTACCAAGGATGGAGTATCGCAACACAGAGCAGAATATGTTGCCAAATGCAGTTAGGGAAATGTTTTCAATATTAGTATGCATAGTTAAAGTGGAGTAAAGACTGTATGAGAGATTATGTGGGAATTGTGGTATATCTACAGAAGAATTTACTCTCATGCCATCCCATCTCTGCATGGTATTTTTGTATAAGTAATGCAGATTCCAGTTATTTGCATTGCTTCTCTTTCTTCCGTCAAACCATAATTATGTAGAGGTTGCTTTTGCAGTGGAAGTTCTTGTAAAAATCAGCTGGTGTGTTTACGTCACTACTAATACTTCATGTTCTCATCATAGAATCTAGGCTGAAGCTCTTCTGTTTATACTGGAATTGAGCAGGACTGACAGAAGCTGTGCCTAAGGCATAGCCATCACCCTCACATCTTCTCATTGAATAGAATCTTGTCTGTCTTGCCTCCCTTCTTATTTTGCAGTGCTTTGATGGTGTACTTTGGGGGTCAGAAGCATTTTAAAAGTTTGTGTGGGGCACAATAGCATGAAGCCCTGATAGTGTGAGTTCTCAGGATTGGTGAAATATCAGTAGCCAGTAACAATCTGAAGAATAATGATGAAGCTTTGAAGTTATTTGAACTTTGTTTTACATCTCTATCTTCTTATTTTACTGTTCAAGTCACCTTCCCTACCACTTAGGGTCACATCTTTCTGGACAGTATGCAGACCACCCTGATATTGTGCCACATGACCTGTAGAGTTTGTTGCCAAACATGGCATAAGTAAGGGTAAAAATTAGTAAGTTTTAAGGATGAGGATATGAAATACAAAGCAAAGTAAATTGTTGTGCTATGTATAAAATCTCAAAAGTGTTAGGTTTTTAGGTCATTAATCTGATTTGATATAATGTAATGCTGTCTTTTTTTGTCATAATCTAACTTTATGCATTTTATAGGTAACACAGATACATGCAAATAGATTCATATCTGAGGCCTGTTCTTAAACATCTAACCCCTTAATTTCCTAGCCAATGTCAGAGCAAGTTTGGTGTGAGCTAGGTTCAGAGCTGTACAGTTCAAGCAAGTATTCCTTCAGATCTGGAGAAAGAGTAAACTGGTTTTGACACTGTGTAACACAGCCTTCTCGCAGACAAGCTAGCAAGATACGGATCGGATAGGAGGCCTGTGAGATAGGTAGAGAACTGGCTAACAGACTAGTGTGATCAGTGCTTTTTGCTCAGGTGGGCAGCCTGCCACAAGGTGGGGACTCCCAGGGGTCAGTACTGGACCCTACACTGTTCGGTATCTTCATAAATGGTCTGGATGATGGAATTGACAGCACTGTCACCATGTTTGCTGATGACACCGATCTGGGGCGAAGTGGACAATTCAGAAGGATAAGCCATGTTGGTGAGATCCAGACAGGCTGGAAGAGTGAGCTAGCAAGAACAGTACGGAGATAAACAACGACAGATGCAAAATTCTGGGGCAGAATAACCAAAGCATGTGTGGCTGGTGAGCAGTCTTGCTGAAAGGGACCTGGGGCTCCTGGCAAACAAGCAATGAAGATAAATCAGGTCCTGGACTGTATCCATAGGGATATTACTAGCTGAAACAGAGATGTGATCATCCTACTCTGCTCAGTGCTTGTCAGGCTGCATCTGGAGAGCCAATTTTGGCCTCCACAATTCAAGAAAGATGTGGACAGACTGGAGAGGGCTACAAAGATGATCAAAGGGCTGAAGAAACTGCCATGTGAGAAAGAACTGTAGGAGGTTTGTCTCCTGAGGAAGAGAATGTTCAGAGGGGGACCTCATCGCAGGACTCTGGAACTTAAAGGATGTCTGCAGAGAGGATGGAATCCCTCTAGGAGCCACATGGAAAAAAGCAAGGGGCAACGGATACAAGTTGAACTGCGAGACGTTTAATCTCAGTGTAAGAAAGACATTTTTACAATGAGAACAATCATTCACTGGAACAACTTCCCCAGAGACGAGGTAAAGTCCCTATCACTGGAAGTTTTAAAGATGCAGTTGAACAAAGTGCTCAATAATCTTATCTAGGTTCCCTTTCCCATGTAAGGTTAGACCAGATTATCTTTCGAGGTTCCTTCCAACCTGGACTGTTCGAAGATTCTGAGGTTCTTTCTAGAGTTAAATCATTCTGTGACCTTGCATTCTAATGACAGTCAATCTCTTTTCCTGTCCTTTCTGTCCTCCTGCTTTCTAGGCAGCACTACCTCAGTGTGGATCAGCATTACTGCAGTTCCTACCCATGAAGCCAGTGGCCAACATGTGGCCACCCCAGGAGGACTGGAGTCAGCTTATTGCTTTTTCTTGGTCAAAGTGATCCTCCCAGTGAACTTTTGAATCAGCCTAGCCTGACTGGTACTGACAGTGGGTCTGGGGCATTGCCCAGTCATTTAATTTCATTTCTTAGCCATAACTTTTTTGAAATTGCAAGTTTTTCATAAATGAAGCTGTAAAGAACAAAATGAACGCAAGCCGGACTTCAACATTTACAAATTGATTTGGTTTGTTTCTCACTAGATCTGGAGATCAGTTTTAATTCTCTATTTTAATTACCAGTTTTTGTAGATCTGTTTAGATAACTGATACTATGCTGTGAACTATGGCAATGCTAGAAAGCATTTAAAAAAGTTTAAAAGACTGCTCATTCTACTGGAAGTTGTGTGGTCTGGCTCTGTTCCAAAACAAGTCTTGTTACGTGTCCTGAGACACACAGTTAGAAACATGTTTGTCTTGATTGCTTGAAATATAATTCTCTAATTAGTTGACGTTGGTTCTGGTTTGGCGGTTTGGCAGTGAGAAATGGCTTTTTTGTATACATTCAGTTGATTCAGAGCATGAGAGGAAGCTTAGTTGTTCACTTCAAGTACAAAACCAGAGTTATGTAGGCTTTACTGGTTGAATGAAACCATCCATATGCTGAATCTTTTTATGTGCAGTTAATTACTGCCATATGGAAAGAAATCTTACATCATTTCTCATAGGTACACTATCCAGTACTGCAGGCTGAGCAGACCCAGGAATTTATTTTAACTCTTAATGGTAGGTTTAATACCTCTGGAAATACAAGCTGGAAACGCCAGGAAATAATTGGTATCTCAGTTCATGGGAGTGTTTATCATTTAGATGGCCCTCATACAAACTATAAACAGTCTAAATACTAAGGCTGGAAAGACCCATTTACATCAGTACTTAATGTTAGTCTATACTTAGCTCTTCCTTGTGTTTCCCATGAGGGCAGTTTCACAGTGAGAGCAGCAGGAATGAGCACTGCTGATCACAAGCTTTTAGAAGTATTTTTTTTTTAAATTTGAAAATAGAATACAATATTATTTGTAGAAAGTCTTAAATGATGGAAACATCTAAAGCATTTTAGCTGTACTTGGACTCTTGTTGCTTGAGTATATATAGTGCTGAACTGGTGCTAGTGCTGCTATGGGGAAGTGGTTAAAAATATGACACTCTTCTACATTAGTTCAGAAGATACTCCAAAAAGTCTAGCAATGGATGAGGGTGTTGTCATTGCTAGTAGTTTGATTTCAAATAGTCCTTGTGATCTGCTTCCTTTCAAATAAAACAAGGGGCTAATCTTAATGTCTGATACAGGTGAGATAAGAGGCTTTGTGTTCTGCTTCATGATCTAGATCCTACAACATTATTTGGCTGCTGTAATTAATTATTTTATAGTTTAGATAATAATTATGTACGGAAAGGTAATATAAATGTAGTAAATATATTGGTTAGTTTAGTGCAGGTTCAAGATATTAAATCATCTTGCCTTCTAAGTCACTGCTTTTTGCTTATGGGGGAAATCATCAAGGATTTGAGGAAAGTAATTCTTTTAACTGGCACTTTTAACACTGTTCACTCTGAAATATTTTGAAGTGCTGTGTGCTTGATGCTCATGCTGATAATGGCCAATTTCAGACCTGAATGAATTTATAGTTTTATTGAAGGCATGTGCTTCCTCTGCAGGAAACCCTGTGTGTTATAATTTAATGTATCTGTCTCTATCTGGGAGAGTACTGGGACCCCATGAGATCTTCAATATAGCTCCTTTGTTACATTAATCTTACAACTTCTGCTGACTTTCTGATGTTGGATGTGCTCTTTGGCACTGCAGCTCAGTCTGATGAGTCCCTAGCTAAGGAAGATGCATCTTGTAGGTTCACAATAGTAATCTCTAATTTTGGGATGTCGTGAGAAGGTTGCAGTCTTAACTGTGAGCAGGTATGTTCTGCTTGGTCCAGCAGTCCATGTGACACTTTGGAACCAAGGAGGGGTGTCTGAAATTTCCTGCCAGTACAGGGAATGAGAGCTGAGAGGAATGGCTTAGAGGGCATATAGACCTCTAAGAGAGGTCCAGAGACTCAGAGGAGTACTCTGGAAAGACTTCCTTGGTCATTCTTGGCAGGTTGCCCCAGGATACAACCGTGGAGAGAATGACACATTGTAGTGATGGAAATTAAATTGAGATTGTTGTCCATGCTTGATTATGAGTAACAGTAGCTTATGTTTTTCACATATTGTTTTCAGTTCCAAACATATACTACTGCAGCAAGACTGGTCATGTATTTTTATGGAATTGCAGGGTTGAGGTTGCATGGGACCCCTAGAGGTCTTGGAGGGGAGAACAGTTAGAGTGGTAGGGATTGGGTGTTATCTTTCTTTCCTTTTTGAAGAAGGATATGCTTAAAAGCTAATATCTCTGTGTTTTCCACTTTGTAATTTGTCTAAGCTTACAGAAGTCATGTTGTTGGTTTGTGGTTTGGTGGTGGTGTTTTGTTTTTTTTTCTTTTTTTTTGATGAAACACTGGCTCTGTGTACAACAAAGTGAAATAATTAGATTTCTTGCCAAATCACTTACCACAAAATTATTTTTAAAAGCATGGATTGCTTGCTCACATTGTCCTTTAATGAAAGAGTCAGTAGCAGCACCTCACAGTTTGTGCATAGCATATGGTTACAAGCGTTGAATACCAATGACATCAAGTGTACCTGTAAAACCAAGGGGATTCTGAGTTCTGTCCTTGTTGAATCTGTCAGTTCTCGATGCTGTCTTGTACTTCTTGATCCTAAGCCTGAGACTCTGATTCAACCTGTTAAGTGAGAATTTAGTTTGGAAATTGCTGTCTTCAGTTTTACCTCTCTAATTGTTTCAGTGCATCTTGCAGTGTTCTTTCAGTCCTCCTCCATTTTTTCTCTCATTTCTGAAGCCATGACCCTTGTGGTATAACTGCTGTGAGTTGAAATGAGAACAAAAATGCTGTGGCATGTGCATGACGGTGGAGATCATGGCTTCAGGAATGGGAAATTCATATGCTCCAGAGCTTGTTTACTGCAGGTTTGATGATCCACCAAGATTTACAAAACGGTGCTTTTTATAGTATGGCTTATAGTGGCATCTGCATTCTTCTTTCTTATAAGTAACAGTGATGACTGGACTTGGGCAACTCATGGCTCCCAACATGCACTGTGTGAGAGCTGGGGACAGGCAGCATGCATGCAAGCTCCTGGCATTAGCAATCAATAAACTGTGACTGCTATTATCCAAGAACTGGTTCAGTTTCATTGCTGCCATCTACTGAAACTTGAGTTTTCCACCTCAGTTAGCAGACTATTGGGAAGCACAGTTCTGCAGATGAGGTCTGAAATGCCACAGTATCACTAAAAATAACAAAAAATGCCTGCCCCCGCCCAATAAGGACCTCCAAAATGTATGTATATTTGTTTATTTTGTTACTTAAAGTTCAGCTTCCTGTGCAGCTTTAGTGTCCCTAACTAATCCTCTTTCTGTAGCCATTAATGTCTCCCCTGCTGTTGTATTTGGGATGTGTCTCTGATACAGCTCTTCCTGGTGCCTCCTGTTTTCTGAGCAGTAACGCATGAATATGTTTACTTTTTTTGTATTGTCTTTAGTACAAAAACAGCTTTCTTTGTGATAATGGAAACTTCTATATATACTTCAGAAAAGCCCTATGATTTAATATTGGGGAGAGGGGGGAAGAGTGATCTCATTTGCTAAACTTAATGTGAAAAATGTTTATTACCAAAAAAAAGCCTTCTCTTCAAGTACTGAAATTGCAGTGTTCACTGCATACTTCGTCAGAAGGCAAAGCATATTTGTTTCTATAACTAATACAGCATATATTGATAAGATAAAAGAACTCCACAATCTACTTTGATATGTTATATATATAACAGACTAGGTATCAATGACATATAAGAATTTGTACAGTGACCTTAATGACCGATTCTTTTTATGCTTTTTCTTCTAAGGCTTGTATGATTTTACACTTGTTTAAAAAATGTCTTTTCCCCTTCCCCTCTTAAAGGTAGAGACCTGTGGGTTCTTGTTCTGGGAAGGTTTCCAACCCATCATAAGATTGGCATTCCAGAGTTCAAGTATGTTGCTAATATGCATGGGGATGAGGTACGTTTCAATTTTTGCAATGTCATTTATGCCAAATACACTTACCAGAGGTTTAGAGCGAACTCCTCTCAGGCATGTGCTACTTATAATTGAGGTATGTCATAACTTGGAGGCGACATACTATGTGTGTGTTTCTTGAGGAATTTTAAGAATAAAGTTCCCTTGTTGTGGCAGAGCAACTTTAGGAGACCTTGCATCATGGTGAAGAGTCCTACAACCCTACACCCAAGACCTCTCTTACACAGAGAGCTTTGTCTTCTCCAAGTGATTAACCCTAAGAGGCCTTAACTTTCCTGGCAGTGAGTCAGATTCAGAAGTTTGATTGTACATTATTATTGCCTAGGCATGTTATATGACTGATAGAACTCTGCAAATATATCCTAAGATTAAATAATAATTGCTGTGAAGCATCAAATTATTTATTTAAGGCAGAAAATTTATCTTGGGAACCTTAAAAGAGGAATATCTAGATTCACCTGAGATAACACAGTGAACACAAAACAAAAAGCAATTCCAGAGCAATTAATTTGCTCTGGGAAGAATGCCCACTTATTATTAAAGTAGACAATGGTGATTATAAGCCTTCCTGGTGCAGTATATGAATCTGGATCAGAAAGAATCAAAGCTTCACTCTCCTCTATAGTACTTTCTTGCTTTCTATTTCCCTTACTTTAACTTTACCTGCTTGTATTAGTTGTGTTCAGGATAAGTTTAAACTACTCAATATATTTTTGTGCAGTCTTCATGTGAAGGATAAATAATTTAACAAGAGTAGCAATATATTTATTTGTGTATATAAATATCTGCTAGACTGTGAATTCCCAAACCTAAGAAAAATAGATGTAGCAGGAAGTGCATCCTGTGTAAAGGGTAATTATCACAAGTTATTGCTATTAACAATACTGTGTGGGAGCACTTGCACACCTACAGGCACTTGTGACATTTTGTGCCAAGAATTTTCCCCAAGTTAAACTAGTTTCACCTGGTATGACAGTGGCTATGCTCAAAGTGCTTGAGGAGATGGACTGCTTTGGAATTTAATTCGGTGTGGGAAGAAGCTGAATCATGGTTTCAAATGTGTTGCTGGATGCCCAAGCCAGGGTTTGCAGCTCCTTAAACCTGGTGTGTGCCAACAGAGGAGTACAGGGTGCCCAGGAACTGATGGTCCATGTGACAGTCCCTGCAGACTGCTGAAGGGAATTGTAAACCTATGGCTACAGATCACCCAGCTTTGATGGGAAGGAGATGGAGGGCAGGATGTGATCTCATCCATGGTGGCATGGCTCTCAAATCCAATATTACTGGACTGCAAAAGGCCACTCATAACTGACACCTCCCCAGTGAAGCACCTCTGCCATTGTCACTGCCCAGCTGCATACATACAATGAGTTTTGAACACAGAAACAGGCACCGTTTGCCTACCCACAGGATCGGGAGCTGCTGCAGATTGGCAACTCAGATCAGTGCCTAGGATCTAAGTTTTTTATTGTCTTCATGAGGAAATGAGGCAAGATTTTGTTGTAAAGTCACACACAGTGCCAGACAAGTCTGAGGAGGGCTGATCCTTGAGATGCCTAGGTACCATATAGTACTAAGTGGTGTGCTACATTCTAGCTTGTTCGCTAGATCAAGCGTGCACCTAGGGAACATTCTGGAAATAGAGCTATTCCTCCTTTTCAGGCCCTCATGATCTTGGCCTTATGGGTTTTTTTTTATGTATACATATAATGCACAGTTGGTGTTTGTTTTTCTTATTTAATTGTAAATGTATTTCAGATGTCAGGAAATTAATTCGTCGTATAGAAAGACACTGGAGAATTTGAATATTTTTTTCCCATAATCTAAGATTCTACTGGATAGTCACTGGGGATAGATTCACCTACCCCTTCAATATATTAAGCAGATAAGTTTCACCCTAATTGTATGACAAGCTTCAATTTGTGTGCCAGAGTCTTTTATAAATTCAAATTGTGGTATTGTGGTTTCATGGATCCTGTCAGATCTTTTGTGCTTCAGTGATGCTTTCCATAAATGATACAAAATGAGAAAAGTTCTATTCTCAAGCTTTGTTTGGTCATGCTGCCCTTCTAACCTGTCATGATCTCACAAATGACACTTGAGTTAGCTGGCCAGCTGCTCCTAAAACATAAAAGTTGGGGAGGATCCTGAATTGCATGTGTGTGGGCTGTTCACACATGCTGCTGGAAGAAAATCTAGGTTATTTGGAGAGCTGCCCAGTAGGGAAGTTCTAATAAAATTATGTGAGTACACAATACTAGGAAAAAGGTTGGTTTTTTTTCAGAACTGGTTGATTATTTTTATTTTTATTTTTTCTTAATACTGTAAGACATAACCAGCCAAGTTTTAAAAGATTTTCTTTTGTGTTTGTCACTGCCAGATAGAGTGAACTTTTGCCCCAGATTCACAGAGAGACCACAAAAGACTCCTCCTGTTCTTTGTGTACCTGAATGAACTTGGACACCTTTTTCAGCAGTACTTTTTGTTTAACCCATGCCAAATTAAAACTGATTTAAACTGACTCATCAAAATGGCACTAATAGACTGCACAAAATGCATAAGCCTGTGAAATGTTCCTCCCAAGGGAAGAACTCGTTCCACTTAACATCAACCACAACCAAATCCCTAAACACCTCTAAGTCATAAGTGGAGTAGAACTATCACGTTTGGACCAGCTGCTATAAGGAAGTTTCAGCACGTATTCCTATGTCCTTAGTACTGTGCAATACGTTCTAGAAGTGGTGTGCAGGAAAACAATATGTGGTCTAGAAAAGAAAAGTACTTATTTTCAAAACAAATATTGCATAGGGAACTATTGTCCCCCTGCCTTCAATATCAGCTGATATAATGTTAAGAAGGTCAGAAACACCAGAGATTTCAAAATTCAAAGCAAGCAAATCTCAGGACTAAGAACAGACTTTAAAATAAGCTGGGTGTTGCTGAGGTCTGTTACAACACAGTTAACATTGCCTTGCCCCAGTTACCTTTTTCCTTATCTTCCCTCCTGCTCTCCTGAGTGGGAAAAGAAAAAGCTACCCATTTCTCAGCCAGGTGAAGCCTTGTGCTGAGGAGCATGTGGAATTTGTCCAGGTAGTAACAACTTATACCAGTTACTAGTTCAAAAGCAGGCTTTATATTGCCGTTTCCTTCAGTGATAAACTAAGGAACTGCACTTCCCTGCCATACCTGTGGTACTTCTCAGATTTCCATAGTGATTGCTGCTGTAGAAATAAAAGGATATGTGCCAAGCTGTTTGCATAAACAGTCACTTTAACACTGGTGTATTTTAGTAAAGAAGGGCAAACACAGTGGGGTGTGTTGTAGCGGTGCCTAGTAATTAGTGCTTACAAGTGTTAGAAATAACATCTTGTAAGTATGGCACTTAAGTGGGAAACCAAGATGGATTACTGATTTCTCTGCTCCAACTCCACTTCCTTGGGTGGAGTTGCGCCTGGTATGCTGAACTAGACTGAGGAGCAGCTGGGGCTAGAGCATGGAGACTGGCAAGACTGTGTTGCCCTGAAACAGGTCCTACCTGATGGTTTAGATGGTTCTTTCGACATGGTTCAATTTAAAAACCAGGACCTGTTTAAGGAAAGAATTTTAATAATAAAAATGGGCAGAGTTCTATCCACCCATAGTCCCCTGGTATTAGGTCTCTATCACGTGGTCACAACAATGTTCTAAAACCAGGGATGCTGCAGTAAAGTGTTACAGTGCAGGTGTAATTGAAGCTAACCTTAATCTTCTAACTGGCTTGCTTCTAAGGCTTCTTGAGTAAGCCCTGTTGTAGCTGAGCAGGGTGCTGACACAGCCATGCCAGAGGCGAGAGTCAGGGAGTTTAAGGGATGTGTGTACAGAAACAGCAGTCATGCCCTTTTCTACAGCGTTGATCCATGCCCTGACACATGCACACTTCTTCATTCAAGACTTCCCCTGAGGAAGCCTTTCCTGCTGACTTTCTCCCTTTGGGGCACAGGTGGGAACTGACAGCTGAAAGTGCACAGGGAACTTAATGTCTAATTGTACCCCTTGAGGAGGGAGAAAGGGCCTTCCTTTGCTTTTCTGTCACCCTTCATGTGAACTACAGCAAAACAAAACATCTGGGCATCACCCTTGGGATACTGCAATTAAAACCAAATGTTCATCATGCCTTCTCAAAGCCCCAGAGCTAATAAATGCTGTCCCTTGCTCTTCTATCTCCAGAGAGGCCAGTTAAGGTGTCTGTCCTCAACTTTACTGTCAGCAACTTATGTTCAATGTGTCTAGATCCTTTATTTGAAGCTCTAAAGTAAAACTAAGTGACTCATAACTCTTATCCACAGATACAGTTGACCCTTGTACTAACAGGGTAAAGCTTGACTGAGCAGCAGTTGCTTTCCAAGGCCTTGATCAAAACTTGAGCTCTACTTTCCCAGAAACATAGATTTTCCCTCTCCCTCAGACACCTCTAGATGTGCATTCTCAAGAAATGCTGGGTACTCTGGACCGAAATAAAACCACCCCTCTGTCACCTCACCAAAACAGTGGTAATAAGTTTATTTTCCCCTCAGCATGCAATGATAAAAGTACCAATCCCCTTGTGGTGGGGATAATCTTCATCATTTAATGTGCTGAGTACTTGGGTACAACAATAGCTATACAAGGATTCCTATAATATGGAGTTGGTTTAAAATACTGTATATATAACTAAGACTGGGGCTAACTTTTAAGCACAAAAAATGTCATCGGTGAAATATCGTCTGTCCTTTTTCTGTCACCATCTCTTGTTACTTTATCTTTTTTCCCCGTTCTGTTCCTGCTTCTCTACCCTTTCATTTGGTCAGACACTGAAGAGAAGTACAGTAGGAGAAGAATGCTTTCCCAGTTTCCCAGACAGCAGTGCAGTCTCATCTGTAGTTGAGCTATCTCTGTGGTAGGGCCATTCTTGCTGATTCTGAGTCTGTTTGCTTTATCTTTCATGCCCAGGGCCATGATTTGGCTGATTTCTCTCTCTTCCTTTCTTCACCCACCCCTATATGCTTCCCAAGATGTCTATCACCCTGTTCAAGAGCTGCCTGTGCAAGACAGGTTCTGTTGCATCCCTTCATAAATTTTACAGAGTATATTTATCAAACCTGCAGAACAGTCTGTTTTCACATACTCAGGTGCTGTTTTGAAACCCACTGGAAATGGAGGAAATTAGGTATCTTCTCCGCTTTTTCCAAGTCCGTTTTCTGTAATGTCTAGAAAAAGAACTACTTAGTTAGTGGCACAGTATATGTGTTTGTGTAATGCAGCTTCCCCTGGCAGATTATTGGATGGTGGCTTGCAGGAGACCAGCAGCAAGGGCAAAACTTAAGAACAAATCTGCTGGGGGGCAGAGTGGGAAGAGAAGGGCTCTCCTTTTTTGCTGTGCAAAAGGCATGGCATAATTACTTGAGTACCAATTCAGAGACCATGGCTGCCTTCAGGTATGACACTTAAAACGGTGTGATCCACAACTTAGCAGAGTCAGGTTTGGCTTTACATTGTTTGTTTGTTTGTTTGTTTTTCTTCTGCAATAAACAGCAATTGGCATCTAACTGGCAAGACATGGTTTGCTCCGAACTGAACAGCAGCTACACCCAGTTCTCCTGCCCCATCATGTATCCAGGCAGAGGTCCTGCTGGATGGTGTTTGTGTTCCTGTTTATCTTAACACTGAAAGCAGAATTTGCCACTTAAAATGCACCAATGAGAAAATTCAACAAGATATGAGTGCAGCAAATAGCTGTGGGGAAATACTGCTTTTGCCCTGCTTGATTCCACATACCTTTTATCTGAGATTAGCTCAGTGGGCATGGTGCTAATAACACCGGGGTCATGGGGTTGATCTCTGCACAAGCCACTCACTTAAGATTTGGACTCGGTGATCCTTGCGGGTCCCTTCCAACCCAGAATAGTCTGTGAAAAAATTATTCACGTAATCTGACAGCAAGGAGATGTGTATTTGCAACATCAGGTTCATCTGGTAAGGCCACTCCATGTTCCTCACTTTAGAAAAAAAAAAATTCTTTGCAATATCTCCACTTCAGTGGTGCAAGACTTATTCTAAAAGATACCAAGATACTGTAGCTCTGAAATAGAGCCTGCAGTGATTTACCAGGCTTTGCTCTTGGAGATAAAGGAGAAATAAATTGTCTCTAGAGTGTATCTAGTTGCAAGTCTTGGCTTGTTCCCAAATTCTAGGCAAGTTTTAGGAACCCTATAGTGCCCTTGAGGCATGGGTCACAGTGCTGTGGAAAGTGACCCTGGAAGGTATGGTCCAGTGAACACTGTAGTAGTGGTTTCTGGGGTAGAATAGGATTGATTGTTCATAACTCTGGATCTGGAATTGCCACTATTTTGCCTGAAATCTGATAAAGGGGGATGTCCTGTCAGCTTTCACAATTTATACAAACTTATATGAACAAAAATATGTGTTTAGCTCTTTCTCTACCACTGCCTTTCCTTGGTCCAAAGTCTGCATCCAAATGTCCCTCCATGTCTTTTTCTAAGGATTTAAATACACTTCTGGTTTCCCCAATGCATGTGTTCATGGCATTAAAACAGAGCAGTGTAACAGGTAATGGAACTGAAGTGTCTATGGGCATCTTTGATCCTGTATTAAAGTTGACTTTCCATAAAGGGGATCAACAAGAAAAAATCCTGCTCTGGAATCCTGGTAGGCTTCTCTTTTCTTTCTTCTGAGCCATCACTGCCAAGTGGAGATGCACAGCACTGACACTTATGTACAGAACCCAGGGTTCCTGGGGTGTCAGTACAGAGCTGTGACTGCAGTAGGACTGAGAACATGCAGTGGAGTGTTCCCAAGCCCACATGATCTTTATCAGACAGTTTTAGTTTTTGATAAGGCTATGCCTTAGCCATGCAAGATTTAAGTGATCCAGCTGACACAGTCAGTTTCCCATTATACAAAAAGCTCTGGCTGATCTGGTTTGAAAACCCTCCAGTGTTTCCTTTCATCTATGAAATTGCTTTAAATATATTTAGGGGAGAGCGTAAAACAAACCAGTGTTGATTAGAATGCTCTTGTATGCCTTGTATGTCTATGTAATCCAGTAAGAAAAACCTGGAAGTACAAGGTGGTGGGTCTTCTTTTTTTTTTTTTTTTTATCTTTGTCTTCCATAGCAGACTTAAAATAAAATCTATGGGTTTTTGTACAGACTGTTGGGAGAGAAATCCTTCTCCATTTGATAGACTTCCTGGTGACCAGCTATAGACGTGACCCAGTTATTACCCGGTTACTCAATAATACCCGGATTCATATCATGCCAACAATGAATCCTGATGGATTTGAAGCTACAGAAGTGCGTGATTGTTATTACTCACGAGGAAGGTAAGGGTGGCTTCTAAAGGTGGGAAAGGTAAAGGAAATGGGTGGGGAGTAATAATCACAGATAGCCAAGAGACTGAATCATACTTGGTAGAGAGGATAGTCTAGAAGATGTGTTAGGGCTAATTTTTTCCAGTGCTGTTCTCAAGACGCATTGTTATAACATAGAGTTTTTGAAGACTGAGTCAGGCTGGTGTTTATGTATAGTGTGGCCAGAGAAAATTAGTCAGAATGGTGTAATGACCTCACCTTTTAGTCAGGAGACCTGGATTGTGAATACAAGCACAATTCCCTATTTTGTAGCACCTTTAGGGTGCTACTAAAAAAGAAGGAAAACTCCACCTACAGGGATCTATTTCAGCTGGAGAACTTCTTAATAAGAAAAAGGTGTGTCTGAGCTTGTTGAATGGACTTCTAGAAATGTGTTTGAAGATCATGCTGAATGCAGATTTAGTAAGGGGGAGAAATTATGCAGTGAGAACAGGCTATGTAGGTACTGCATTAATAGGTAGTAGTAAAAAAAACTAATGCAGAAGAAAATGTAACTTAGCATTGCATCCTGTGCTACTTTTGCATTCTTTAATGTAACTATTGCAGAGACAAAAAAAAAGGGGACGAAAAGCTTAGCAAGCTAGGAGTGAGAGTGAAAGAATGGGAAGAAATGCCAAAGGGACAAAGTTGGAATGTGCAGAAAAAGCAAACTCATGACCTACAAGTTCTCTTGGATCACTGGCCATGGCAATATCAGAAACAAGTGTAAAGGTAGTTTTGTTCTTTAAGTGACCAATGTAGGCCATCCTTTTTATTAGGAAAGAAATTTTTTCCTCAGCAAATAGATGGGACTTGTATGGAGGAAGGTATTTTTTATCCCCTCACTGTCAGATGGAGTTTAATGAGTTTAAAAATTAACACCATTGACAGTAGATTCCCTCTTTGCTTCTGTACTGACCTGTCTGACTGAAAAAACAAGTAAGCGTTCACACAGGCTGGACCCTCAGGTTCAGGGAGAAGAGAATGCATCCTGTGTTCCACTCAAATTTTTTCTCTCTGTCAGTACAAGGGACACAGCCATTCAGTAGTTATCTTGTCTTCTATGCAAGTAGGAAAAACCTACAGAAGGACAACATCCTCCTGATCTGGCTCTGCTTTTTCTAATTCACATACATGTAGCTGAAGGCATGCTATATGCATGTTAAATATTCACTGTTTCTACTTGAAATACAATAGATTTGTTTTATTATGTCCTATTCCAGTGTTGCCAGAAAGCAAACTGAAGTCTATCATCTTAATGCTTGGAAAATAAAAAGTGGTTATCTGAAGACACTAGCATGGCGCAGATCTGGAGTACTGGGGAGGATGGTGATGTGGAAGTGTCCATAGGCAAAACAGTAATGCGAATGTCTTCTCTCTTTCTAAGGTACAACAAGAATGGAGAAGATCTGAACAGAAATTTTCCTGATGCCTTTGAAAATAACAATGCTAGCATTCAGCCAGAGACTCAAGCAGTAATGAACTGGATAAAAAATGAAACATTTGTTCTTTCAGCAAACTTGCATGGAGGTGCCCTGGTTGCCAGTTACACCTTTGATAATGGTAACTCAGGTAAGCAAGTAACAAATCTGCTTTTCCACAGCTGATTTGGTTTAGGAACATTAGGTGCCCCAAAGCAAAATTTATGAGGATTCCTGCAAGGTTCTTCTAGCCTTTGAGCTGGGATGGGCAGAATTTGATAAACTCCATCAAAATTCACTGCCCAATATAGCTATTTGGGAGGTGTTTGTCATGTATGTAAGCCAGCACTGTATGTTTTATCAGTAATGAGAGTTACGCAATTGCTGTCTTCATTCTGCAGTTACCGGCTCTTCAAAAGGCTATAGCAGATCTCCAGATGATGATGTCTTTATTCACCTGGCAAAAACCTATTCTTTCAACCATGCCAGCATGTACAAAGGGACCGGGTGTGACAACAGACAAACCTTTCCGGAAGGCATTACCAATGGGTACTCTTGGTACCAGCTGGAAGGTAAGAATTTGTGATATTTTATTCAGCTGCTTCTGATATGATGTTCTCACTTTCTCCTGCCATCTTTGATGATGAAAGGGCAGTGATTTTACACAGAGGAGAGTAAGCCAACTCATTTCACACAGATTCTCTGAGCAGGACCTGGGTGCTTGCAGACTCTCCCAGCCAGGAATTACACAAGTGAATGAGGCTGTCACTGCTGTTTGGCTGCTTCTGTGCCCTTGCTTAAGGCCTGCAATAGCTGTATAGGTTGCACACACATGCACACACTTCTTGGCAGCAAAATCTTGTCCTTTCAGAAAGAAAACCAATCTTCTGTTCATATATCATCCTTTTTTATTGTTTCATCACTGAAATAAATGTTTTCATTACTGTTTATGTGTAGCCAAATAGAATATGGATTCTGTATACTGTGGCATTGCGTGTTGCTTTCACTGTCTGAATTCAAAGAGGTAAAAGGCTCTTGGAATGGCTTTGGCAAACCTGTGAATTTATCTGCCACAATTTAGTTGGAAATGCTTGAACGAATTTAAGTCATACTCACACTTTCTCAGCCAGAATTGTCATCATTCCCAAAAGGCCACTGTGCTTTAGAAAACAACACTCTATATGTAACTACAATAATACTCTATGTGTAACTAGAATAATTAAGTCTGTTTTCCACAGGAGATAGTAAATACAAGTGTGGCACTGAGGAATAATTTATCCAATTTATTTTTCTTACTGGTATGATGCAAGGACCAACATTTTAACTCTCCTGTTTGCCTTTTACTTTGAATTTATTGCTTCTTTGCAGCTGAGCACTCTTTTATTTCACTTTTAAGGCGGAATGCAAGATTACAACTATGTCTGGGGACAGTGTTTTGAAATTACATTGGAGCTGTCATGCTGTAAATATCCTCCAGAAGACCAACTGGAAAAGTTCTGGAGAGACAACAAAGTTGCTCTGATTGAATATATAAAACAAGTACACCTAGGTGGGTATGCAAATGGAGATGGGAGCTGAAACTGAGGGCAGGTTTGTGGGAACTCTTCAGCAGCCTGGGTCAGTGTCACAGCTCACAGGCAAGGAGCTCTGGCATGAACTTGGGAGCTTTTGAACATGAAGTGCTACAAGGCCAGGGATGGGTAAGGGAGGAAAATTTAGGTGTGTCAGGTGAGGGGCAATGGGTGCTACTACAGTGGTGCAGGGGGCTTAAAATGTGCTGTGGCGGGAGCAAGGGACCAGACATCCCCCTCAGGGAGTCTGCTTTCCTGAGAAGCCTTGGGGAAGTAATTTATTTCAGAGGTGTATGCCTGAGCACAAGGTTTTTGGGTCTTTTGCTACTTGTACTTTGTATTTTTGAAAGGCTTTTCTAGGTGTGACCTGACTTCAAAGTTGTAAGAGAGCTGCTGCTTAGTGAAGCAACGCTGCTTCACAATTGAGTTGAAGAGTTTGTTCCTTATCTTGCATTTTATCTTGCCCAAAATATCTGACTGCTTGTTTTATCTCTGCTTAATGTCGGTGCTGCCTTAAAGATGGTGTGCGAAAATTAAGGGAAAGTACTTCATAAGCAGATAAGGTTGATATTCTGCCTTTGGGAAGTACTAGGCAAGGCTTATTTATTTTAAATTACAAAAAAAAGATGAGGGGTGTGTGTGTGTGCGCAAAAAAACCACCAAACCAATACTGAAGATTGAAGCCTTTCAGTAAAATACACATACAATAAGCGTATAGGATGCCTTCAGCAAATGAGATTTAGGAGATTACAATGCTTCTTTCTAACTTAACATGAGGATAAACTATTAACAACTACAAACAGGGATTTTCTGTTTTAATTCCTTTCAGTTAGACAGAAGTGACTAGTGATATTATTAGATGTGCTCTAACTCAGTGAAATAGTCTTTGAGTGCACCCAGCAACAGCACAGTCTGACTTTTCTCTGAGGAGGCGGCTCACCACAGTTACAGGTCATGATCTCGCTTCTCTCTTTCATAGGTGTCAAGGGTCAAGTTACTGATAAGAATGGGAATCCTATTCCCAATGCCATTGTAGAAGCCAAAGGAAGGCCTCATATCTGCCCCTACAGAACAAACGAACAAGGGGAGTACTTTCTTCTCCTTTTGCCTGGGACGTATGTGATCAATGTAAGTGTGCAGTCTCACTAAATGGTTGTTTCTGATTGCGTTGAATTCCTGAGCACAGTGAGAAGGCATCCTTAGAGATGGTGAGCTGAACTGCTCAAGTTGCATATAGGAGCTGTAGGCTCTTCAGCAGATTTAAAAGAAAATGTTATCTTTAAATGTGAGTCAGCAGAAAGGAAATTTTTTGCTACAGTGACATGTCAAGTCATCAGTGTCCAGAGATAAGCACCCATCTGACCTTGATGGTGGAGCCAGCAGGGAAGAGTGAAGCAAAGCAATGTGAGCTTGAGGTGTTTAAAACAAACCACAGAGCTCTCGCTGGCTGAGGAGGTGGAGCAGCACTGGGCTGGCACCACCACTGCAGACAGTTGTTTCCTTGTGTCAAAATGGTTTCTTTGTGGAAGGTGTTAAAGAACATCCACGCGGTGTAGGCTCTCCTGCTGTCAGCCAAGGGCTTACGCTTAAGGGTCTCCGCAGGATTCCCCCTATTGTACAGCAACTCTTACTGCTGTAACATGAAAACTTTATTCTTTTCTTGTCCCATGTTCCCAAAGGTGTATTCAGAACATTTTTTTCATGTACATTTAAAGTGTAAACAAGCACTAGTTTTTACCATCCAAACTCAATGTTTCCAACCAAGTAAGAACACTTTTGTGTTTGTTCCTAGGCTACTGTACCAGGATTTAAATCGATGCTGAAGACAGTGGAAATACCTGACAACACTGGTAACTTCAGTGCTTTAAAACAGGACTTCTCTTTCTCAGAGATCTCTACCTCTATCAGACCAAGAATTTCTTCATGTCCCAAAACTCCCCTCTACCAAGAGTTCACACAGGCTTCAGCTGCAGTAAAACCAACCCTGCATGTCTTGGTTTTAATGACTGCTATGCTTGTAATTTTCAAATAAAGTCAGGAATGACATGTCATGGCAAGGCAGAATCTTCCTGCACAAATGTGGGTTTTCGGACAAGGAATTGTATAAGCAAAAGAATGTATGTTTTTTATAAACCAAATTCTCAGATTCACAATCATGTTCACTGCATTTTGTAAAATACTGGCTTGACAATTGAATGTTTTAATTTAACTACCATAGTTTTAATTGTAATAGACTATCATATTTTTCTATGGAAGTATTTTACTATGAAGAAATTTTGTACAGCCTGGAGATAACTGTAGAATTTCGATGCAGAAAGCACAAATACATTATGAAGACTTTGCCTGAATTCAAAAAAGTTGAGACTTGTACTGCAAATGTTTCACGCAAGCTCAGGTTCCTCACTGAACAAGCAGCTAAGGTACCACTCAACTGTAAGTGATCAGATCAATCCTGTTTTCTCATAAAAATGCCATTGCTATAAATGAAGAATGGCATTTTAAAATATGCTCTTTCTTATCTGGACAGACGAGACTGCTTAAGGCTCAAATGAGGTAAAGACCACTAACACAGACAGGTTTTAAGACAAGAAGATGGAAATGAAGTGTAAGTATGTGCTAAAGGGCCACGCTCCTGGAAGCTGGATGATAATCTGCACTATCGGGGAAAAAAAATGTGTGTCTCTGAAAACAGTGTTCTCCTATGGCAGAGGTGCTGAAAACAATGTGGAAACAGTAACTGACCTTGTCTGTTATTAACTGAATTCGGTGTGGAACAGAACCACAGACAATTCAGATTCTTTGAATAGCTTTAGCAATGGCTTTATATTGTTTAAGTAGCTTCAAAACCCTGCTACTACACTGTTGGGACTATAACACACATGCCAGGAGCTGGCAGGCACCCTCAGCAAGGTGCAAGCCAGATCTGGTTACAGAGGCTGGTTTTAGCGCTGCCCTGGCTGGGCTGGGCTGTACTGCAGGCAGGATTAGCAGATTCCTTGTGCCTGGTCAGTTTCGAGTCATCCTCGGGGCCCTTTGAAGCTGTCCAGTAAGCACAAAATTTATCAAGAAAAGCCAGTTAGTGCCATCTCCTGTGTTTATTGTAAAACTTTATCTGCCAGTAATTTTCTTAAGCAATTTCAAAAGTAAACCAGAAGAGATTATCTTTGGAAACATCAATCTTTTCCTGTATACAGTAAATAAAAAATGCAGGAATGCAGTTAATCCTTTAATGCCTTTTAAAATCTTTCCTGAGGCACTGCTGTCTGTCACACCAGGCCCCACCAGCTGGGCTGTGGAGCTTGGGCATCAGCCACTTGTCTGCAAGCCAGCTACATTCAGTGTGTGAATGCATTTCAGAATATGAAACAGCAGTGCTGGTTGGGAAGGAGGGCTGTGTGTGCAAGATTGTTTTTTGAATGTTTGCATCACAACCATTTGAATTTTCTGCCTTTTCTCACCCTGTGATCTGCTGTGGGTTGTTTACCAGTCAGAGAAGAAATTAATTATCCACTAACTCCTGCCACTGATACTTTGGTTCTGATCCTGTCACTTAGAGCAGAAAGGACTAGAGATTCCTTGAGTGCAAAATCCCCCAAGCCCCAGAAAGCTGAGAGAAGTCAACAGTCCAGCAGGTGAGTGAGAGCAGAAAGAGCCTGCGTGCTAGCTTACAGGAAGAAGAATCTGTATGAAAGCTAAGTACCAGGACTTCTAACAATCAAGTCATTGATAGGAAGAAAAAAAAAGGAGCACCAAGGAGTATATAAAGGAATCTTTATTTAAAGCTTTTAAATAAAACACAGTACTCAGTTTCCTTAGAGGAGGAAAAACTGAAAACCAAAAGATAAATGCAACACATATGAAAGTTTTCAAAAATGGATCTATGCACTGTGCAATTGGAGTGGATACTTGCATTTTTATGGTTACTGACTGGTTGTATGTGCACTGGGTAGCCAGTAGGTATACACCATTACAAGCTCTTGAAAGCGTGTTCATTGAGGAATAGAGGCAAAATTGCATAGTTATTTCAATTCACTATGAACTACTCTATTTAATAGTCATTCCAGCTATGTGTAGTCAGACAACAAAGATTCTGGTTTCAGAGAAGTTGTTGGTATTTTAGGTGTTAAGTAATCATGTAGACAGCCAGTAAGAAAATCAGGCTGTTAAGCTAAAGCAACATTTACTCAAAAGGGGAGACTATACCTTTCTCAGTATCACTGACAAATTTTACATGTAGAATATAGCTGCAGATACACTAGAGAGGCATTCACTTAAAGCTTTCAGTGCATCTGTGCTAAATTTAAAAAAAAAAAAAAAAAAAAAGGTGCACACTTCAGTTAAAAGCAACAATTTTTCATGTTTGCTAAGTGCAATTCATTGTTAAAAGATACCTTAAGCCTTAGTTTTGTGTTTTGCTTGTGCAACTTTTAAACACCAAGTAACTCAAGACGAGCCTTTGACTTGGGTATGGAGGGCTGGAAAAGCCCCTTTAGCAGGGCAGGTACTCCCCCAGGAGAGACAGACCCTGCCAGGCAGAGGGCTGATGCTCCAGCAGAGCGCTGCCTATGTGAGCTCCCACAGGGCATGGGGCAGCACACGTGTAGCTGCGCTGAAGAATGGGCTTTAGCAAGTACAGAGGTAACCCTGCAACCCTTCCAAGCTGCACCCCCTTGCTGGCCCTGTGAAAGACCGTGGCAGCAGCTGACAGAGCTCAGCACAGTGACAAACGCTGCCTGTCTGCAAATCCCACAGCCATGTCCAGTGCTCCTGCCCACAGGGAAGCATTGCATCAGCAAATGCCCCTTTACAGGCCTAGTGTTGCATAATGAATTGCTGTATCCTTCTGGGATAAGGGATAACTGTTACCCCACCATATGTGGGGCAAGTTAACATTCCGGATAAATTACCTGCTTTAAAATTATAAATTCTAAAGTTATGCACAACAGCAATTTTAGATTAAGATGGTGAAGAAAAGTTCTTCACCCCTGTATTCATCCTATTTATTAATTTCCATTTATTTAGTTTCATTATGCTTCTAATAATTTTCTACTCTTTTATAAAGACACAATTTTCTGAAACAATTATTCTTGACACTTTCTGTAAGAAATTGTTTTCCCCTCATAATAGTCTTTAAAAAGAAAAAATCTGCCTGAAGTGTTGTATGTGGCTTCATACCCACAAAGACACTACACAGACAGTGACATTGGAACAAATTTACAGCAAACAGAACTCAGTGACAAAAATCGTACCACACTGTTAGAACAGATGTAATGCTTTCTATCAATTAACATTCTGAAGCACTTTTATCCGTTCTAAATGAATTAGAAGCTGCTAACAGGAGTGGCACAGTATTGCATGGCACATGTTTCTGCTGGTGTGCTCTTTAGGAACACTGAAACAAGACTCAGGGGATGCTGCTCAACAAAAAGCACCACCTTTGTAGTGTGAATGTTCCACACAGCTACTTCGGTTTCAGCTGTTTCTGCCACAAGTACCTCACTTTGCACTTCACTTCCTTGGGTCAAGAGATGAATTTCTATACTAATAAACAGGTACATAGTTAAAGAGTTGTATTTAAAAAATAAGTAGGTTTATTGGACTTTCTAAAATAAATGAGAGTTCTTGCACCACTTGTACATAACTATTGTCATTCTGATGTGCAAGGAGGAGACTAAGACAATGACTGAAAATTGTGTAGTCACATCTGTCAGCATCTGGCCTTCTCTGCAACCTTCTTGGTCACATGTCCAAAAGCAAAAGCCATTAGCACCTGTTGCAAATTAACTTGAAACCTCTCATCACCATCCTGCATCTTCCAGACCATCACCCCACGCATGTTACCAGCACCCAGAAGCAGCCTGTCAGCTCCAGCGCCTTGGCTGTACTCAGGAATGCAAAGAAAAACACCACCAAACTATTCTCACTCTGCTTGTTTCACCAACTCTCATCTCTAATAAATGTTCCGGTGCAATGCAGAAATTACTTTAAGAGAAGGAAACAAAGCCAAAAGCCTTTCTGTACCCTTCTTAATCTGAATATAATACAAATATTTCTCTGTATTTTAATGCTACATTTCTTAATATTTTTCTTGTTATTTAGTAAACATATTTATATGACTACACACATACCAGAAGACTAATTCAATAAATTAGAGCTCAAAACATTAACTGTGAGCACAAGAATATTTACAAATAGCAATAAATTAAAGATTAAAATGTGTGCGATATTAAATAAGGATCTCAAATACCAAGTAAGAACAACTGTCAACTTTTGTACCAAAATTTTACTGACTTTTGTGCCTCTGCCCAAGGCCAGAAATGTGTTTACAGGCCAGAACAGGGTGGTTACAGCTCGTGCCCATGCACTGAGCACACCCAGGCCAGGTGACAGAGTGAAGGCAGAGCCAAAGGCTCCAGTGTGGGGTTGGGGCCACAGCACCAGGATCATCATGCCACCTATGCACCCTCTGGGCCCCAACCATGCACTCACCTGATAGGAGCCACAACAGCCAGCAATACTCATCACTCCCCACTTTGTAAGGCATGCACTCAAACCAAGCAAACTCTAATTGTACCAGAAGTCATAAAGAATAATATTAAGCCAGAAAATCTAACCTGAAGGAAAAGATTTGACACAGTGATTTGCAGAAATCAAAATTCCCCATTTCCTCACCACGGTATGGAGTGGAGGGTATTTCCAGGGCTATTTTCTACAACAGAAAGCATGTGAGCGAAGTAAAATTTTAAACCATAAAAGGGAAAATTCATTATACTGTATGGTCTCAATTTATCTTCTGTCAAATCAGAAAGAGTTACTGGGAAACTGTTTTAGAAGAATAAACCCAAAGGCAAGTGATTGTGAACAGAAGGATCACCACTCTGGCCATACATGCCTGAGATGAAATATTTTTTTAAGTATGGAGAACACTTAAGGGGATTGATTGGAAAAGAGTAACAAGTGACTGCAGAAAAGGCATCACCTGAAAAAGTGTAAGATATAGGAGACAACGTAATGGACAAAGCTTTTTATAGAGGAAGCTTTTTAAGTACAATCCCCATGTTATCAGAGCTTCTGCATATACACATCTTCAGTTCTCTGCTGCAGATCCCAGACTGCATAACCACTGTTTAGGTCTCATCTGCACGTACAATGAAGAGCCCCTAAAAGCCTCACTGCACCTAAACTCACAAAATCAAAAATTAGGAAAAAGTAACAAAGTATAAATTAAGGCAGGTAGCCCTCTATTAGCATCCCTAATTGAAAAAATTAAGTATCTGCCCACAGGCCTTCTCTAGCAAAGGGCTGAAGGATTATCAAATCCCATGAAACCCACAAAGGGTTTATGATGATCAAAAATCTTTCAGGAACTTTCAGCTACCTGCTGTTGCTTTACAAGTTGCAAAGGGCAAGAAACTTGCAAGTAAGAATTTGAAGAAATGTATACAACTGGGGTTTATATTTTGTTTAGTTAGAATTAACACACCAGTATCTTTTAGCCCTATTTTTGAAAAAAATAGCTCAAATGTACAAGCAAAACACAACTGATCCCAGTAATTCAGTCTTTACCTATGAAGGTAGGTCTTTGCAGGCAAGTCACGACCAAGGATTTACCAAGTCTCTCCTGTACATCTTTTTCCTAGGTCCTTCCAGGCCTTTGCAGCCCCAGAGGTAATGACAGCAGTAAAAGTCTGCACCAGCATCAGCAATTTTATATTGGTGGTGTTAGGAAAGCTGTTGAACCTTGGTCTGCAGGATGGTAACACAAAATGATTTCTGCATTTAGGCTACATGTCCATTCTTGGCACTCCCCTCACTGCTTACCTGCCATTCCCTATTGGGTAGATACCAGGAACTACCTGTAAAAATAAAAGGTGCTAAAATCATACAAGTCCTCTTGTAATCTAGTTTCCTAAAGGAATAAATATCACTCACTGGTACAGAAACTCTCCATCTGAACAACAGCTGAGTGACCTTTACTGTATCCTACCAGAAGATACTGGAGCTAACATACTTACCCTCCCTACTCTGAACACCCCACAGAACTGAGTCAGTCAGCAGACTCCTTGAGAACAGAACTGGCAAGTTTCACAAAGTTTTTGACACAGTACAGTGAGGAGACAAGAGCTAAAAGCAGTAAAGGACAGGTCCAATGAGACCAATTTTGAGTTCACCAAACATCTTGCAACAGATTTTCAGACTTCTTGTGATACACATAAGAACAGTTTGACTTGGAAACCCCACTGAATTTAAAGAATGTCTACGTGAACTAGAACTGCACAGCTTATTTGTTTCTGCAGATGCAGGTGGACTTTTTTCTTACTATTTTTATTCCAGTGACTGTTGTGCTGAAGTCAAAAGTGCATAAGAAAACTACTGTCCCCTAATATTGCCCAATGTGACAATATACAGCATCTCCTCCTTCATTTATCTTGCCTATTCAAGTCTTCTCTCATGCTGCTAAATTAATAATAATCAGGATAGTACTGACCTTCAAACTCAGAAAGCATTTAAAATACCAGTTTCTCAAGACATTTATGAAAGAACGCTATGACTGAACTTAGATCAATGACTTCTCGGGGGGACACAGCCCTGAAGTTAACAATGCATACTATAAAAATAAGACCTAAAATATCCTTTTCTGTTTCCAATGCCTTAAATTATTTTCTACCACATTCTTCCCCACTTCCTGGTAAGATCTCCCCCACAATTTGGTTACTTGGACGAATTTAAGACAAGACTCTATTTATTTATTTTATTGACTTATTCAGAGGGGTCTGATTGAACCTGGTGTCTTCACCAGGCAACAAATACTGGAATCTAGAGAATCTTCTACTTTCTTAGGAGGAGGAACTCGCAGGAATGAACACTTCAACATGTCTCTCCTCTCACAATCACTGAATTTGGGTTTTTAATGTGTGTATTTAATCCAGTAAAACAAATATTTGTCACTAACTTGCATGGAACATCAAACACTTGGAGAAGCAGGTGATTTACAGGACTTTCTCCTGAGAGGGACTGAAAATCTCCAAGTTGATTTATGACTATTGCGCCAACCTCTTAACAACTCCAGTGCATTTATGTCCGCAATTATTTTTCATACTGAGTGTAAAGAGACCAAAATAGTAATTTTCCAATAAGCATACAAAAATAGGTTTTTTTGTGGCTTTCCAGTCAACATCCATCTAACTAAAATAAGTTAGTACAATCATTTGTATGGGCTGCCTGCACACCGGGCAGGGTTTGTTCCTCTTCTTAAGCTTTTTTGCGCACGTAAAACATGACATAAGGTGTCCTGTTTTGCCATGTACTATGCAGCCATTTTTAGGTCTGCTCTGACATATGACACAGGGCTCTATGCTGGTAACAGGCAGACTGGATTCCATGCTTTCCTCTTTGTCATGCATTTCTCTCTTCTCAGGTTCCTTATAGTCCTCCTGACTGCTACAAAACATGCTGCTTGATGTTGACGGCTGGGAATAATCTTCACTTTCCTGGGACTCGGAAATCTGTACTACTTTCTCCTCATTCTCATCCACAGCTGGTTCTTTATCTTCAGTCATTTTTGTTTTCTTGCAGTCAGGCACATCAAAACCTTCTTCAGACTCCACAGGGAAGGAACCTTCTGATTTGCTCTTTTCCAATTTCTCATCACTCTTTTCATCTGGAAGCCAATCCTCGCGTAGGGCCCAGCATCTGTGGCAATGTCGTGGAAGCGGTGGATTCATTTCACTACAGTCTGGACACTTCCAATAATCCTTTAGTGAATTAAAGGTTGGAACAGCTTAAGCTACTTAGAACACTTACAACTGAGGTATTCAGACACTGTAAACAATTTACTACTGTCAAAATAATAATTATGTTGAGCTATCAACTTGTTTATAATTCTAAAATTACATTCAGTGTTTGGCCCTATTTTAAAGTTCTATATTAAAATAGTTCAACTCTTTCTTTTTGCAGTAGGTTTGTGAATACAACAATAACGATTTATTATTTCTTAGGCAAAACTGCAGAAGCCAGACCACAAAAATCTTCAGAGAACCTCATGGAAAAACTCCTGATAAAACGGTCACCATTCCCCTTCTTTTTGACAACGGACTTCTGAGATGGGACCATTCACCTGCAGGAGGCTAAGCAGCCGGGTGAGGGCGCTCTGACACCGTGATATAACATAAAGCATCGGCCAATAAAAAACTATAGGTGAAAAAAAGGGGCGGGGGGGAAGTCCTGTATCACTATCTCACAGATTACTTCAGACAGTACACTGAAAATAAGACACTGTCTCATTAAAAAGTATTGCATTTTTAAGGAGAAAGACCCTTCTTAAAAATAATGCAAGCCTAGGGGCAATCAAAACAAAAAACCCCCAAAACTTACTTAGATGAGCCCTGAATAACATCAGTAACATCAAAAGCTTAAAAGATCAATTCTAAATCCTAAAAATAATGTACAAGCCTCTTTTTCCACATATAAGCACTGCTATGTTTTCAGAAGGTGGCCAGCCGTTGTCTTTCACAAACAGAATAACGTCCCTCAGTACCTACAGACTGGAGCTGGAACACTTCAGGCAGTTCCAGACAACAGCTGTATTTAAGGTTCAACTGTGAAAAGCAAATATAAATAAGGAGATAAACTACAATTTAGTTCTAGTGTGTGCTTTTTTCACATACATCCACAGTTTGCCTCAAAACTCTTATTTTCTTCCCACACTTCAAGAACGGTCTCAGAGAATTTAGAAAAAGCCTCTGTAATTTTACAGTACTGTTCTGAAAAAAAGGTTTGCCTTCACATTTGTATGTTACTGATAGTTCATTCAGGACAGACAATAAAACTAGATACTCTGATTGAAGAACTTTTAAGTGTACATGACTATGACTTTAATTTTTTTCCCCCATTTTGTGTAGAAAGACAGATTTAAGTTTCAAATAATTTCCTTCAATTAAGTCAATGAAACTCTAAGTTAGTGCACGGGTTTTGTTTTTATGATGGATTAGGAAGCTTAATAGCTTTAAAAAAAATAATCAAGGTTCCTTAATAATCACATATTCAATAATTAAAAGACTGTATTGGAACCTTCAGGTATAGAAGGAAAAGTCAATTTAATTATTAAAAAAAAAAATGGAAGAAATAGAATTTGTCTACACTTCTTGATCTACTCTGTTAGTTCACCCAATTTATGATGTTTCACTTGGCAAGTTTTTACTCACAGCTAGAGAAATCTCTGGATCTTCATCAAATGAATCAGCATCACTATCTTCATCCTGGTAAATAGTCAGCTGATAAACCTGGTTTAAATGAAGGGGAAAAAAAGACATAAGTATTTTTTTGGCATTGAATTAAAAACCCAAAATATTTTCAACCTGATGGAGACTCTCTACTGATGGGCCCCTAAGATTAACAGAAGGAGCCTGGAGAAGGCTCAGGGAGGAGGGGATGTCTTATCAATGTGTGTAAATACCTGAAAGGAGGGTATAAATAAGAGGGAGACAGGCTCTTTTCGGTAGTGTCCAGTGACAGGACAAGAGGCAACTGGCACAACTCAATACACAGAGGTTCCCTCTGAACGTCAGCAGACACTTTTTATTGTGTGGGTGACTGAGTACTGGCACAGTTGCCCTGAGCATCAATGAAAGCCTCCATCACGGGAGATAATCAAAAGGCATCTGGACATGGACCTAAGCAACCAGTTCTGCCTAAGCCAGGGCAGGCAGATAAGACGACCTCCAGAGGCCTCTTCCAACCTCAGTCACTGTGCAGTTCTCAGAACTACTGTTGGGAGCAGGGGCACACCCCAATCCTGTCTTCCTCCAAATAACTGTCTTATCTCAGGGTGCAGCTCTGCAGCACTACACTACAACTCAGTGTACATCAGTACAGTCAGACACATTCAGCCTCTCACATACCACAATCATGGAAGTCCCTGGTGAATTCTGTCTCTGCTACATACCCAATCTTGTAATGAGCTGATTAATCTCTTGAACATAACACAAAACTAATCCAGAAAAAAAACCTCACATAAATTCTTACTTCATTCCTGACATTCCAGATACGCAGATCTCTTGAAAATTATGGTAATCACTATTTATTGTCTTCTTGCCTGCTAATGCGACTTTCTAAAACTGTGGTTCAACATCTCTATGAAACATTTATATTCACAGAGGGAAATAACTTGGAATTATCCCCTTGCAGAGAGTTACTAGGTAAGTTTTCATTCAATATCTAGTGATGTCAAATCTCAAGACATACTTCTATAATTAAAAATGCAAAAAGATGCAACTATGCATGCTGCTATTGACTCCAACAGCTAGTAAGTGAAATTAAATACACAGACTTTCCTACAAAGCCTGTTTCAGAGCCTGCAGCACCCTTTCAGTTACTGCCTGGTGGTGTATAATGGTGACCCAACTGCACTGTCACGTTAATTTGATTTAATGAACAACTGGGTGCAGACTGCGACACAACACACGCAGTTCTAAAATAAACCTAGAGCGTTCTTCTTGTTGGAATCTCAATGTGAAGTATTCCTGCAAGTTTCCTTTTCCAGCCCACCACTCCCCAAGGCCAAAAAAACCCCAAGCAAAATAAATACATACCTCATCATCTTCATCTGTGAGCTCCTGCCCTTCTTCGTTATGGCTATAATCTTCTGAATAAATAGACTCAACTTCAAACTCTACACTGAACTGGTCTGAAACAGAACTGTGGTCAAACCAATCAGAGTTTTCGCTTAATGAACTAGCATCAAGGTCCTGAAAAAAACCAAGAAAGTACACATTCAACGTCACCAGTCCACACACATAATGACTACTGTTAAAACAGCTCTGGAGATAAAACTGTACTACTCAGTTTAATTACCTGTGGAAGAAACAGTGGCTGTTAAGACAGTATATCTTTTACAAAAAATTATAGGTAGGTAAAAATCAAAGACAGATCTGAAAGCCTTTTGTTGACTCTATAATAAGAGGCTGCAGTCAACCTCTAGCCAGCTTGAAGACTGCAGTTACTATTTCACAAAGGCTCTCCTAAAAAGTGAAAGAACGAATGGAAGAAGATGCTGTCTTTTGGCTGCGTGTCATTTAATGCTCTATTCTGAAGACACAGTATTAGTTTTGTCAATTCAGAACACAGTATGTGACTACGAATACTGTTAGTTTAGCTCTACATGACTTAATCTAACCAGAGATAATTTGCCTTGGTGTTTGCTGAAAACAACAATATGAAACATTAGAGACTTCGAAAATGAATACATACTACTGGGTACAGTTACCAAGGCTGTACTAGAACTAGAGCTCCTGACTTAGAGAAAGTCTGTGACTGCTTTCCTTCTCTTAGCATTGCATTCTAAGAAATACTTTAAAACACAAAATATATAGAACAATGTGCCAAGCAATAAGGAACTAATTTTTTAAAGAATATTCAAAGTTAGTATTTAAAAAAAAAAAATAATCACCTCCGCTTTGTCAGCAGATCTATGAAAGACCCTACCCCACCCAAACACTAACTTTCCTTTCAGCCTCTTTTCTCAGACACCACAGAAGGCACTGCTGCTTTTAATTATGATCATGATGTTTTCAGATGCATGTTTGCACTTGTGGCATCTGCAAAATTTGTACCACAAAGATATTTTATATTTTGACTTACAGGAATAGAAAGAGAATCTGTTGAATCACTGCTATTGCTTCTTTCACGGCACAGACCACTGACTACACACCATGAGAGACTTTCATCAAACGTCAACGAAATGCTGTCTGACTTGTGTCGCTTTCTTCTGTCACTATGTAGATCATCTGAAGAATTTTCTTCTGGGCATATTCAAGAATTTTTATTACTTCAAAAACATCTACACAATGTGCAGTTTTGAATAGTCTTAACAGAAGCTTAAAATATAATTTATTTATAAAGAAATCTAATAAAATAATTCAGTATTATTTTGGGGGGGGGAAAGTAAAGGCACCAAAACTTATTTAAAAAGACACAATAACACTGATAAACATGTAAAGTGCGAAACATTCCTGAAACCAGTATTTCAGGGGCTGCCTTTCCCCACTTGTCCCATCAGTACAGCTTGTGAATGGCAGTCTTCACATGCAAGAAATAAAATAATCACGAATTTGGAAGAACTCTTACTCCACGCATCACACGTTTTAACTCACCTAATTTTAAGAAAGACAATTAGGATCTTAGTTGTCCTTGCTCCCTCTACAGTCAGTAGGCAGTAAGGCACTTTCAGAGAGCTTTTGAGTTCATCCCAGAATTTGTAGGGAGACAGAGGAACTAGTTCCCAGGTCACATGCATACAAGAGACCTTGCCTAAGCAAGGCAAGTTCAGGTTCAAGTTTCAGACACCTTGACAAATTTATCAGTGAATAGTTGCACTATATGTAATAGTATTTAGTCAACAAGATTTTTGCAACAGACTGTTATAACTTTCACCACACACTAGCAAAAAAAATCTTCCAGACATATTATGTAAAAATTGAACTCTGAAAGCATTGCTTTAAGCTGTGCCTATTAAGTATGCTTGGTTTGAAGGCAAAAAGGCAATGCTCTTTAAATACGTGATGTTTTGAAACAACCAGCAGCAGCAGCATAAGGAGCAGGGTTACAGCATTTCAGGGGTAGGTAAGTCAAAATTCAGCTCCACTGACTTTTAGAGTGTCTGGTAAGAAACAATTTTATTAAAAAAGGTGTTGTAAAGTCAGTATGTAAAGTGCAGCGGAGTGAAAATCCCCCAAGATACCCAACTTGGTTTAACAGACCTTGGTATGAGCCTGCTGCCCTGCAATAGGTGCCTTTTGCACCCACCCTCTACTGCCCAGCCTCTCCCTTGCCTTGCAAAATACACCATGAAAATCCATGAGTCTCCAAGTCTTGAATCTTTCATTGTAAAAGAAAAGAGAACAAAACACTTGTACATACTTTGAGACTTCTCTTACTTTCCCTTGGTGCTTCTTGGCTCAGCCCCACTCTTTTCTTTTTTCCGCCCTGAGAGCCCCACCAAATTTGGAGCCCCAGGCCCAAGGGTTGCTCCTGTCCCAAGGGTTGCTCCTGTCCATCGTTGTCCTCATTTAGTTGTCATGGCTCCATGCCGTACTGATACTGTACACCACAAGGTTTCTATACACTATGTAAGTGGCTCCAAAGGAGCCACTACCATGCCAATTTAACAAGAATAGTGGTTTAAAAGAAGATTTCCTATAAATTAGAAAAAAAGTGTATATAAAAACACTATATTAAAAGAAGTTTTAAGGTTGTAACAAACTAATAAATGGATGCAAAGACAAGAGTTAATTATCAAACCTACAATAAGTAAGCACAACACAGGACCTTTGGGCTCTGGGTCATGCCTAAATATTACAGGTTGTGATGTTTAACCAAGACTTTTCATCCTTTCACAAGTTTTAGTTACAACATTAAAACATTCTTTTAATTTAGTGCAAACCGCTCAGCAATGCAGCACAGTTTTTGGGCTGCCTAACATAACAGTGGCCCGCAAGGAACACAAAAAATATTACTCAAAAGCTGAGGAACTCAAAAATGTTCCTGAGCAACTGAAGAAAAGAAAGTTCTACGCAGCAACAGAAGGTTATCACTGCCCAGATAATTACAACCACCAAGTCATGAGGTAAGAGAAGTAGGTGATGAACAAACTAATGTAAGACATTCCACAGAATGGTATTTAAGTAAAACTGTAGAGAACACTTCCACTGAGAAACTTATTCAGGTTTATGCTGAGCACCTTGTTATTGCTAATTATCAAAAGAAACATTTCATATTTTGAAAATGTATTTGCCAGTGATTATTGAATAACCCCAGCAAAGACAAAGAGGAGGCAATTTGGAGCTTAAATCACCAGTTGTTTTAGTAAGTGCTTAACGAATGGCCAGGTACCTAAACATACCCCAAATCATCCTGTGTTACTACCAGACCTTTGATGCCTGCCACCAATTGAAATTCAATGAAAACTGGTTTTAGAGAACAAACAAAATGTAAAATTTTGTGGCTGTCAACAGAGGAAATTGAATTTAATTTAACTACATCATTCTATTACAAACAAAAGTGTTCTCATCATGAAGATAACACAACTGATAAAGTCCTGCTGATGTGAAAAAGTTTACCAGATCTGTGAAGCAAGTTATTCTACCATCTTACTAACAGTTCTGGAGATCCAAACTGTAACATGACACTGGAGCAATGAAATGAATTGTGTTTTTCTTTTGGACTGAGAACTTTGTTTTAGATAAGCAGATAAACATGAATAGTACTTGTCAGCATCTTTCAAGTCATCAAGGCAACAGAACGTACTTTTCCCCCATGGGGCCAAGCTACTGAAAGCTCTGCATCATAAATCTGCACATACCAGATTCACTGTGTGTCCTCCTAGAAGATGTAGTTGGTCGGGGAGTCACGTTTGACGAAGTCTGCTTCTCTTCTAACTCTTGCACAGATTCCTGATTAACAGAAATAGTGAGTAAGCCTGAGCAGGAATAGGAAATCAAAGGCTAGAATCAATTAATTACATCTAAACCATTGACACTACCACGCAAAACTGAATAGAATTTACAACTTGGAGCACTTATTAAAATAAAATTAAAGTATCACCTTAAGAACATTGTCTTCTTCAAGCTGAGATCTGGCATCATCCTCAGGTGTGTCACCAAGCGTAGAGTCTGAAACCAAAACAAACCCAACCCCATAATACAACATAGCAGGAAAAGTTTAGTTCTATTTAGAATTTACTTTTTGAGCCTGAAATTAAAATCCAGACATTTTGAAACAATGGGAAAATTAACACTGCCCCTTTGCTTTCCAGTAACATTACTGAAGTGGGAATGTGGGGAGAAAGAATAAATGTCAACTGCAAAGCAGATCAGAATTTTATTAAAAATGGCTTCAAATAAAGTCTGTGCATGATTCTCCAGATATGAAAGAACAGAGGCGGGAAACACAATATACTTCTTCCTCTCCAAAGTGCTTTTTACTAGCTATCATCTTACAGGAAAACTGAACTAAAAAGACATTAAATAGAAGAAAAAATTAGCTGTTGTTACGATACATGCTTACTACCAGACAGACTCTGATTTAATAAAAGACTCTTAAACAAACCAAAAAAAATTTGAGAGAGAAATTTTAGTTTGCAAGCATAACAACAGGGATAATAAAGATAGCGTGTTTCCCATCTAGCAGCTGAATCTGCCTTTAGGAAGAATCAGAAACAAAGGGTGTCTTAATAGGGATTTAGAAGCCAATTTACAAAATGGCTTCCAATGTTTAACTTCTGATTCACACCCTGCATTAGGCAAAAATCACAGCAATACTGAGCATTTTTATACTGCAGGACAGATGACTGTCTATAATAATTTTCTATTCAATTAGTTGCTACCCACAGAATTACCACAAAGCTACTTTTTTAAAGTATAAAGGCCGTTTAAAACGGGACTCAGTGTAGCTGAGGATGACCAGTTCTAAGTGTACTCCACACTCAGTTTTGAAAATTAAAACAGAACTTTAATGAAAAAAATTAAGAGCTTTTGCCCAGACTTCATTACTAGCACAAGTGCAACAAGCTATTTTTTCATATTAAAACTTCTTATGTTATTGAGAGCTTTATTTGTAACAAATACAAGCAAACAATGAAGTTTTCAATTTTGTACTCCTTTTGTTCAACTCTGATTGTGTGTGTTCTGGTTCTAGTCAATAAAATTACACAAACGCTGTTCCAAATTTTTTTTCTCTCCCAGAAGAAACAGTATTTACTTTGATTCACTATTTATGACTGCTTCGGACACTAGTGGGTAAAGCCACATAGACAATAATGGAGAGATTGCTGTTATCTGATCACTACCTGCAAGATGCATTATACAAGTTATATTTTCCCTAGTGCCATTTCTCAAAACAAAATGTCCACCTAAACTAGCTTACCTTGTTGATTGATTGCTATCAGATTTCTGGAAATCATTGAATACAGTCTCCTTTAATGGGAATAAAGAAAGATGTTGCAAGTTAGCTACATGTAAGCATAAAAGAGAGCTTACCATCTTTGAAGATGCAAAGAGTTTAAATAGGCCATACGCATTATGTTCTTCATAATTTCCCAACCAGACTCTCAGAAAAGAATCCCATTTTACCTGTGTTCTTTTACTGAAAAGCTTGTTACTCCAAATAAATCCCCCAGGAGATCATTTGCACAGTGTACAATATGCTGCTGTTTTTCATCATATAATTGTTTAGACATAATATATTGTCCAAGATAGAATATTACCTGTAAAATAAATTAGACAGTTTCAGGTTGCTGTTTCAAGTTTGAGAAAACACATTCAATACACTGAAATTTGCTCTTCCAACTTAGAATACCTAAAACTCCTTTTAAACTGACAGATTTTCATCTATCATTCCCCAAGAATGCTGTCATTCTACTGATGACCAGAAATTTTTGTTCAGATTTTTGAGAAACTTGCATAATACCCAGTTACAAGTCAGCAGGAGAATAAACACAGTATGTGACCTCAATAATTTCTAGATAAGCTATGAACTACACTGCCCCCCATTCACCCAAAACAAAACAATCTATCTGTACTCACTGTAATCTACCTTTAGTGATTAAAAGTTCTCACCTCCTTCATAGTAAAAGTGTCCTTTTCTGCACCAGCCAACTTTAACAACTTCAACAATAGTGGCTTTGGTTTAACCTGTGTGGGGAAGTAGAAAAGTGGTATGTACCAACTCTTCACAGAACAAACGTAATTTATACAGGTTGAGTTTCTCCTTATGTATTAATCTGATATGCAAACACACAACTATATTAAAACTTATCCACATCCAAGCTTTTCACTTTACAAAGTTAAAATTTAAAAGCAAATAACATGAACAATGAACATGAACAAAATCCTACTAAACTTCTCATACACTTATTGCACATCTTAGCTCAAATGCATCTTTCATTGACTCCTACTTTCACCTGGGATAGTTAGCAGCTGGCACAGTGCTGTTTTCTGATTTAGCAGGAGAATAACGCTGACAACACATTGATGTTTTTGTTGTTGCTAAGTAGCTACACTAAATCAGGGATTTTTCAGTGTCCCATGCTCTGCCAGTGAGAAGGTGCACAAGAAGCTGTGAGGGGGCATGGCCAGGACTGCTGACCTGAACTGGCCAAAGGAATATTCCATTCCATACAGAATTTCACGTCCAGTGAATAAACTGGGAGGAGCTGGCTGGGAGGGGCCAGTTGATGCCTGGAGACTGGCTGGGCATTGGTCAGCAAGCGGCGAGCAACTGTATTGTGATTCACTTGTTTTTCTTGGATTTTACTACTCTCCCCCTTATTATTATTATATGTTATTTCAATTATTAAATTGTTCTTATTTCAACCCACAGGTTTTACCTTTTTTTCATTCTCTCCCTCATCCCATTACAGGGATTCTGGAGTTTTGGTTTTACATTTGCCAACTGGGCTACTTTACCTCCAAAGACTTTCCTTAGCTGGGACAAGCACACCCTGTCCCTTTCATCATCCTTCACTCACTCCTACCTCCACAACGGCCTCCCACCTACCCCACTGTGCCAGCAGTTTTATCTGCAGCCAGGCAGTGACAATTTCTGAGGTAGAGGAGAAAAAAGTTAAACAAAACAAAAAAAATCACTTCCCCCATACACACACCCTTTTTTAATTTTTTCTTTCTGGCCAGAGCAGTGTCCTGATCTCGTTCACTGCACTGTTCCACAAAGCTGTGCCAGCACCAGTGCAGATGAGAACCAGTTGCAGGGGCTGACCCAACTGCAAAGCAAGTGCCTGTGCAGCCATTGATGGTTCCCAGTGCAGTGTATTCTAGTGCTGCCACTTTAACAACAGCATAAGCGTTCTAGGAACAGGCTGATACTTAGCTATGCTGATAATAGTCTACAGAATATACAAAAGCAAACACTGAATATAAAAAAACCCAAAAACACAGGGAGTTGTAAGTAAAATATCATAAAAAATAAATGCTTAAGGGAACGGCAGGAGAGGGGAACTTCCCTGCGTTCCATTTCAAGTATCTGCTAAAACCAACGTTAAGTTTTAGTGCATTAAAAAGAGATTAGTTGCAAGAATTACACATAATGGAAACAATAACCAAGCTTATGGACAATGTTAGATGCCTATTCACCCCTTCTTAAGGGCTGAATTATTTAGAACATGCAAAACACACTACAGTTTCATAAAGGAAGCAAACAGTAGCTTAATAAAGTACTACTGACAGCTCTGCGCAGGAAGGCACAGTTTCAGAGCTCTGAATTCACAACTAAGCCCACCCTTACTCCCCAGCCCTCTCTTCGTGGCTTCTGCATGTATAAATTCATTGGCCTCACAGATCTGTCAGCAGACAGTACCATCACAATATGATGACTGAAAAAAGGGAAGGAACAAACAAAAAAAAAAATCGACTTTGAACAGTTTTTGCTGTTCTGCTATTTCACTTTAAGTTCTACTGTCAGTCTACACTTCTAACACACAGTAATCCCATCCAAACGTCACTGCACATGTGCTGTTTTTAACTCGTATTTCAGGTACAACAGGCTTCCATCCCCAGGCTTATGCACAAAACCAAGGCAGCAGAACCGTCACTGTATCATGGAAAGCCTAGATACACAAAGCCATAAGCACAAATGAAGACTCCTCTTACAACTTGCTTATGAATTCCAGCAGAGGAGAAAGTCGAAAACTTTCGGATTATTTCACAAACAGTATGGTTCGCACAATTTTCCACAACTCTTCAGTTATGATCTGTTAACAATTACCACCATGAAATACTTACCACAATCAAACCAGATCATAAAATCCTTCTAATTAAAAGAAAGCAAAATCCATCGTAGATCTCCAGGAAACAAAAAGTCTAGACTAGACCATCACCCTCAACTCTCAACCATGAATAAGATTTGCTTCACAATTACAGGATCAAAGAGAGACCCCCTTCACCGGATTTCCTGGCTTTTCTGCAACCACCGCCGCAAAAGTGCTCCTTCTAAATTAGCCGCTAAAAACTCTGCAAAAAGAATGAAAAAACCCGCGCGTCCAACAGAGCTACTGACCAGCGCCTCTTGCTCCGAACCGGTGACAGCGGAGGCGTCCGTGAGGGAGGACATCTTGGTATTGCACATTTGCCTGCAGTGGAGGGGAGACCCGGCTCACAACGTGGCACACAGCGACGCGACACAGCCCGGGGCCCGGGGCCCGCTCCCCTGGGTGCCCCGCGCCGGCCTCTGGCGGCGGTGTGTGGGCCGGGCCTTATATAGCGCTGCCAGGGGAGGCAAGTCAGGGCTTAGCTCCCGCGCCGGCCCGGCCCGACATGCCTGAGCATGACCCGCTGCGCCGCCGCCGAGTCACCGCGGGGGGGACGGGCCGGGCCGGGCCGGCCCC
>VWZG01012980.1:1046113-1122183 GCA_013396735.1 Grallaria varia | reverse complement strand
CCCCGCCGCGCCCCGCGCCGCCATGTCGGCCTCGCCGGCCGCGCGCCTCCCTCAGCGCCCCCTGCCGGGCCGGGCAGCGCCCGCGCCGAGAGCGCCCCGCGCGCTGCGCAGGAGGGGACGGGCAGGGAGAGGGCCCTGCCTGCGGGCCGCGGGGCTCAGGGACACCGTGAAGGGGGAGCCACGCCTTTGGACACTGTGTTGGTCTGCCGTGGCCGTCCGTGCCTTCTAAGTTGTTTTGTGACTGATATTTAAGAGATGGAACTAGGAGAGAACTTCACACCCAGAGACAACTGGGTGCTGTCATCCTATATTCTTGTCATCTCCCATTCCATAATTTTAAGTATCTTTTAAATGAAGGGTATTTGGAAGTCTGTTACTTTCACAGATACTCACTAGTTGCTACACTTCGACTAGAACTGGTTAGTTTTCAGTCTGCCTGCCTTTTCTGATTCTCAGGTCTTTTCTTTCCCCATGGTGAAATTTTAAAATTATTTTTTGAATAATGAAGAGATTTGTCAGGGAACATAAGTGTTGCTGACAGCGTTTAAAGATACACTAGAGCAGAGGGAGTGTAATGCTGATTTTCCATGACAACTAACTTGTCCAAACAAGCAGTGGATAACTGCCTGGACTTGTCTGTTGGCCAAATACGGATCCTCAGCAACCGTGGGACCTTGTAAAAATTCCAGCAGTGGTTTAAATCTAGATATTTGTGTGATGATGGATTTCCAAAATGACCTTGTTATTCCTCAAGAGAATAAAGCTCAAGGTCTAGTGAGGGGCAACTGAGAAGCTGACAGAATTTTGCAAAACATGCTCACCTCCTGTTAGTGCTGGGATTTCAAGGCAAACAGAATTCTGTTTCAAGTGGAATGTCCTGCAGCAGACTAAGTCAGATATCATCTCTTTTTCACCCAGCACCCCAGTTCCTGAGATTCCTAGCTAGCTAACTTCATCAAGTAATGTGTATTACTGATGCTCAATCATGTCCTCATGTGGCACGAAAATGATTTAATTCCTATGCAAAATACATTTTACTGAACTGAAACAAAACAAAACCAGAGGGTTTATGTAGTTCTCCCCAAGCTATCACATTACTGATCCTTGTCTTTAGCACAGTGTCATTTTGCTAAGGCTGTGTGCAAATGAAGGAGCTTTTTAAAATTAGCAATGAATTTTCTACAGTCTAAGACTTACCAAACTGGTATCTATGACTTTCTTTTTCCACTTCTCTACCAGTAGGCATCTTGTGACCAGTGACTTTGCAATTAAATTGGAATTCTTTAAATAATGACTTCCCTTACTGATTCATTAACTGCTAAGGATCAGAAAACCCAACAGTTTCTGTCTAGAATCTTTATCAGTATTCAAGGACAATATTTCTTTTCTCCAATAGACTGATCTCGAGTAAGGGGAGGCTGCAAATAGGTGAAATGTGCTGTCTGTGCTTCCTTAGAAAGAGAGGCGGATATTTTCTGACATGCAGTGCTGCAACACTTCTGTTTGTCACTCATACAGCACATGCCACGTCACCAACTTGCATAATTATTTTCTTGCGCTTGATAATTCAGGACAAGTTTAATTAAAATGTTTTACTTGAAGGGCAAGTAATAAACAATGTGGTTAACTAACATGGCACCCTTTTTAATATAAATTCAGATTCTAACTGTAGACATTTCATTGTTTAATACTTGCAAGCTAAATTATTTTCTGAGATGGATCTGATCTACCTACAGGCACATATGCCAGAGGAAAGACAGGTTGCTGTGCTGCAGTAACACCCAACTCAAGTGAACGGATGGACCAAACAAATACTTAAATTTCAGATTTTTGTTCCTCACTGTAATTCTTTTTTTTTTTTTCCCCAACGTGTCCTATCTGCCCTTTCCTGGCAGCTGTCTATTGAGCATCCAACACATACATTAAATGGTCCTTGCCAGATGCTGATCAGAGGCATAGGTGGCCAGCGTTTGTCAGGTCTCATCTCCAAGCAGTCTGCTGCTCCTTCGCTATGAGATAGTTTAATCTCATGAGCTGTCTATGAACTGCTCCCAGACACAAAGGAAAAATAATAATAAATGCAAAGCAAGCCTCTGGGGCCTTACACTGTATTGATGTATCCCTTCTGAAGCCTTACACTGCATCTTTATTAGTATGATATAAAGCTGTGATCAGTTGTGTTGAAGATTGTCAGGCACCTTAAACTAAAAGGAGAGAGGAACAAGGATGTTGAAATGCAACTGGGGCACATGTAGCTTAATGGGACTTTCTGCCTGCAGCAGCTGTGTCCCCACATGCCAGACAGGGGGTCTGTACAATTCTGTACAAATACAGGAGAAAGAATTTTGTTGTTTTCTTGACATTCCTGCTTTGTTGTAGGGAAAATCACATTGATAAGAAATCCTCATGACAGTAATCACAAATCTGATTCAGGGAACTTACATTTCATAAGCTAATATCTATCCAAATGGAGAGATCTGTCAGTACCAGAAACTTCTTAGTATAAATGACATCCAAATTCTACTAAATGAAAAGGGAATGCAGCCTTCCTTGGGGGAAGTTTGATCAGAGAGTAATGACAGACAGGAATCAAGAGCAAGGCTCATAGCAGCAGTGGAAACCCAAAGATCACATGCAATGCTGTTGCAGCTGTTTAACAGGGAACACTAAGCTCTATTTTGCTGTTCAGCCTGTGTTTTTCTGGTGTGCAGGAGCTGTGTATTTGAGCTGCCCAAGGCTGCACTGCCCTTCCCAAAAACCTCAGTTACTCTGCAGACTAGGTGGCACAGCAGGCATTCTGTGGCTTTACCTGTGTGCACACCCTAGGCTCGACTACCTGCAGTATTTAATCACAGAACCACAAAATATTCTGAGTTGGAAGGAATCCAAAAGGATCATCAAAGTCCAGTTCTTGGCCCTGCACAGGACAGCCCCAAGAATCACACCATGTACCATGTCAGTGATTTGGATATGAGATCAGCAGTTTCCTACATTTCCATAACTTCAGAAGCAATCTTGTTTATTTTGAAAAATGTAAAATTACTTCAAGTGAACTGGAAAAGAGGGTCTCAAACAAAATATTTTTCTAGTAGCTGTTCATGAGCTCTTACCTCCCTCCCAGAGGTACTCGGTTCAGGTGTGTCTGCTCTTGAGCACGTTAGCTACAGCTGCTTCAAAACCACCGGGAGCTGGAACAATCCCACATCAGAAGACAGCAGCTCTTCTGCCTTTGTTTAATTGTCATACTTACTCCTTCATCCATCTAGGAGACATTGGCAGTCTGTTTGCCCAAATATGATTCCTATTTAGTAGCAGCTCAGTCAGTCACAAGCACAATTAAACAAAACAATAGCACTTGCCTTCTGAAGGGAGGCCAACTAGCAAGAACATAACCCACTTATTTTGAACTTTTGCTCAATAACTAACACAAAATGAAAGGTTTGTGTGGGTTTTTTTCCCTCTAGTTTTCTGTTTAGTCCTCACTTTTGAAAGAAGCTTATGGAATAATTCTGAAGAACAGAAAGGGAAAAATCTCAGAAGACTTCTTAATCTCAAACAGTTTTTGTTAGGCACATCACTGAGTGAAGAAACATGCTTTTCTTGTTAAGCAGGGGTCAATTATGTATCTAGACTGTGACCATTTCCTGCTTTACTAAACTATAGCTGTGAAAATGAAGTTATCCAGTGATATCTCCTTCCTAGAAGTACTTGATTGCATGTAATTAAATCAGAAAAAGTCTCAATATAACCATGCTCATCTGCCTTATTTAATGAAACTAGGATGATGCCAGTTCAGTTTAAATTGTTCTTTTAATCCAGTGCTCATTTGTCATTCAAATGTGCTGTTCAGTCCATCACAAACGACACGTTTCTGTTCAAGGTAGTGGCCCAGAAGGGCGTGTGGAGCATGCACAGGGTGATAGGAGTCATGTGAAAGATGGATGTATCTTTCAGTCTGAAACTGAAGTGTATTCAGGGACAGCCTAGATCTAGGAGAAGCTGAGAGCAAACATAGCCTGCAATTCAAATCCAGTCTGTTTGGGATGCCACGTATGGACAGAAGTGCAGCTGATGATGAGGTCAGGCCTGAGGTACTACTCACATTACGCTGCAGTCTGGGTTAGAGGAAGGGAAGACAAAAAATCATTTTAACTGTCTGGCTGTAATTCGAACTCTTTGTTTCTAACAACAAACCCCTGCTTATTACACAAGCAGCTTCTTAACTCCGATTCATTCAGTGTACCTGATCATGTATCTCCCAGAATTGTCTCAGCCTTAAACCATTTGCCAACATGTCCCCCACATGCTTCCATACTTCCTTTCTAGCTGCATGTTATACAAGGAATATATGCTTTACTTTGGATCACAAAGCCTCTATAACATCCTCCCTTGCAGACCTTCTCATCGTCTGCTCCACAATTTAGTGTTTGGTTGATGCAGCCTTACTGACTGGTGTGTGATTTTCCTTGACACGGAATGAACTATCCATTCCTGAGAAAAGCCTCAGCACTCTCCTTTTGATAATACAATTGATCTTACTGGTGAATTACGAAGTCACCTTTCTGCTGACTTTATGTTTGAGAGCTTTGTCAGTACAGCTTTTAGCATACAACTTGCAGGACATGCAGTTAGACAATGCTAATAGCTAGACCAACAGTTTGGAGCATTTACTAGAGGCATTACTATTGTCTGGGGTAGCCTGGACATGAAACCAACAAGGTTAATTGAGTAGTTTGCCTCCAAGAGTTCACTGCCATCACAAAGAGGGTTAAGTAATCAACCCTGGATGTATATTCCAAAGTCCACTTGGGAAGTGGATTTGCTGAGAAGAGTTTCCTTGAGATTAAATCTCCCCCAAATAAGACATGGATCCACATACCTCCTGAAATAAACAGATATACCTTGCTAAGCCATCCTGCTGAAGACCCACATGGCTTACCCAATCTTCTTTTTTCCATATACCCTCCCTTGATTCAGGTGGACCCTGATCACATGTCATTTCAGCACCCAACAGTTGACTGCAACTACTTGTTGCCAAGCAAGAGAAGTTTTTTTACAATGCCCAGATGCCTGCCTGTGAATTAGCACTTGTTTAAACACAAACATGAAATGTCATATAGGTAAGGAACACAGTAGTGACACCAAATGGTTCTCTCTTGATTGACAGAACAGTTGTATCAACACAACATAAGGGAGGGAACTGGTGTAGAATTGGGTATTCACAGGAGAAGTTTTGTGACCCACAGAGATACAGCGGGCAATTCTGCTGCAACATCTGTGATGGTTAATCTGCTTTGTGCCAAACTGGGTGGCAAGGCCCTGGAACATGACAGTCACAGAAATCAAGGGGAAATGTCATGTTTTCCCCCTGAATGTGAAAACACTTGTAAAATTGGATCAATAAAAAAGCATATAGCAAAAGGGTTTACTCCTTTTTTTAAAGTGCTCTAATACTCATATATTTCACATTCTGCTTTTCTTTTTTAAATGTAAAGTTTTGGTTCTTCACAACTTCCACTTGAAAGTGAACTGGTGGTGGTACATGGCATGTTTTAGCCTGAGGAGGACTCTGACGGGGCAAGCTGAACTAAAGACTTGAACAAGTCCGTGCCTTGGTTTTGTTACCAGAATATTTTTTTTTTCACTAAATCTGAAACAGGAAAATTAAGGGAAATCCCCCACCCCAGCTGCCCTACAAATTGAAACCTCTAAGTACTGGTGGGGAATACAATACAGATCAGGATAACATCCACAGTCTTTATCAGGAAGCCAATATTTGAAGAGAGGGAGAGGAAGTATTAAGCCAAATGGTATAAGAATTTTTGAAGGCTGTGTGTGCCACACATGTTTTTCTGCCACCTGCCCCAATTCCATTAGCTGCTCTGACAGACATCACTGCAGTTTCCAAGCCTTGGGACTCAGAACCTGCTGGCCTCTGCAGGAGGTTTGTCAGGGGAGGTTCACTGGTGGTTGCACCATCTGGTGCAGAAAAGTGGTTTCTCCATCTAGAGCACACAAAGAAAGGCTTTTGGAATTAAAGCATAAAACTTGCACAAACCCACTGATGCCACCGGAAGAGCAGGACACCAACTAAGCTCTGACTGCAGATGATGATATACGTAAAATACTGTTCTGTGCTTTGGTTGCATTGAAGCATTAACAGCTCGGTTATCTCTTACCTCCAGAAAAAGCAAGTGCATGGACTTTTTGGTATTCCTTGACTCAGCTGGTTTTGCAGGATCTACCTTAGCATCTTAGTTTAGATCACCCCTGTAGTTTAAAAATATTTTTAAGCTGTGGCAGCTTTGAGTCTGTGCATCTCTCTTGGCAATTTCTTCTGCATTTGTTTGTGTACCTGGAGAGATATATAGGCACTGGGCTTTGTCTTCTGACCCATCTTATTTATCTTAACAACCTGTTGTTCAGGTATGAGCCAAGGCCAGAGGGCACACAGCATGGTAGAACACCTTGAGAGAAACAAACCATTTAGTGCTACTCAGAGGGGAAAAGTCCCAAATCCATTGTTGTAGGATACTGCTGCATTTTGACTTGGCTGTTCAAGGGTCAAGCTGCAGTTTCCTCACGTAAGAAAAACAAGCCTCACACAAACATACACAGAAGTGCACTGCAGTGAGACATTTGAGAGCACAGAAATTCTGGCTTTACATGCCAAAATAGTTTCAAAAAGATTCTCAAAACCACTTATTTCCTCCCATATTTACTGAAGAAGGTCTGGGAGTATACATGCCATCCTTTTTGGCAGACAATTGCCAATCCTGATCTTTAACTCATTCAATGCAGGAAATGCCACAATATCTAATTTCCTCTTTCTTACCAGATGGGATATAAGTAGAGTTGCAGAGAATAATTGATTTGGGCCTGTCTTACCCTCTCTCTGCTCCTTAATCAGCCACATTACCTGCTCTGCACAAAGAAACCTACCAGCTGTAAGGCATACTCAGTTGCACAGCCACACTAAAGTGGTTGTGTTTAATGGCAAGATAATGAAGGCTTAGCATGCATTTCTTTGGTTGTTGGCATGTTCCTTCAGAGAGCTCTGTTCCCATCCACCTCTTCCATCATATTGCTGCCCCTTCTGTTATAGTTATACTGGCACAGGTATTTGTGCAGCTGTGGTACAAAGAGGATAAAGTGTTCTGGCACACATGAGAAATAATGCATTTTTTTCTGCAGGTCAGTTCCCTGAGGTAGTTCTGAGTAGCTACACAGCAGCTGACCCAGGACGTCACTGGAATGGCAGGAGACAGGTAGGCAGGGAAAAGGTGGGATCTGCTTCATCTCTCTTAGGCAGCAGAATTAGTGAAGGTGAAGCTTACATAAAACTTGGCTGATTTCAGAGCACACCACTGCAAGAGAGGTATTCCATTCTCCTCCTTGTCTCCTCACTCACGGCTGCAAGCTGATGGTGAGACTTTTTGGAAAAAGTGTAGTGCTGGATCGCCTGGGTCACCTTACACGGTTGGGTGATGCCAGCTGAGCTGATCGAATATCTCATCGAAAGAATGCCCTGAGCCCTGTTGAAACAATGCCCTTGCCAGGAGCTGTGCATTCCCAGCCAAGTATTTCTTTGAACTGGCTTTGGCTCCTTTGACCACAGGTTTAGCTGATTCAACAGCAGGATACTTGTATTTGCTGCTAGTATGTCAGCTTGCTTTGTCATGAACACGTGAGACATCACCAAAAAAGCAAGAGGAACACACAGCTGGAAGCAGAGGATTGGAGATGGCAATGGGGAAATAACTCCTGAAGTCAGGGACCCATTCAGTGGTCTTTTCCTTATCATCCAACCACCCCTTGAATGTTACCTCTGGTATCAGTCACCTGAGTTGATAAGCCCCTGCAGTATCTCCCGTGACAGAACGGGGTCCAAATTCCCAGAAGTTTCCCTCAGGTGGTACTTAGGGAGAAGTAAAGAGCGCATGTTAGTACTGATAATTAGTTTAGCTAGCCCAACCCAGGTTTTCTTGTCTTGCAAAGGAGCTGAAAGGTTTTCAAGATGAGTAGTGTTGATGGTACTGATGAAGACACTTCTGATGGTAATTTGCAGGCCGTTGTGTTTTATAGGTCATTTGCTCCATACTTCAAGCTGCTTCCGTGAAAGCTGATTTGGAAATGTACATCTTAAGATCTGTAGACAGCACGTTTCAGCTATGTATTTTGCATTCCACTTGTGCAGATAAAAGCAGCTCTAGCTAGTTGCTCCCACTCAAAACATCACTCCCTGATGACGGGACTTTCTTAGCAAAAGTTACTGCCTTTGCAACACAACTGAAGTTGGAGCGATCACTACATCTCAGTTCTCAGTCTAGCGTGTTAAACTGTTACTCCAGGGATTGTATCCAAGGGAGACCAAAGCATTTCTCTTCGCTGACACAGACCGGAAAGGACAATCGTCTCTGGAAAAGCAGAAGCCTCAAATAGCTGGGGGGCTGTTACATATCACACATCTGTGTGCACACAGATTGAGCCCTTTTGGTCCATACAGCCACACAATTATTTTATGCAAGACCAAAATGATGACTGCAGCAAAACTGAGGAAATTTTATGATTTTATCTATGTTTTATGTATGCATATCAACTGTCCATTTTTACTAGGTTTTGGTTCTAGTTTTCAATGCAAGCAATGCCTGTTTAGAGCCCAGCGTCTCTGGCTTTTCTACTAAAATCCAATCTTGCCAAGCCATTTTTGCAGCAAAGCCTTTACAGAAGATCGCTTCATTTCAATAATTCCTAGCCCTGCAAATGTTGGATCTTGTTAGACAATAAGGACATCACGTCATAAGATATTTTCCTTAGATGTCCGTATGCACTGATTTACACACGTTTTTAAAAGGAAACTCCGAAGATAGGGGGACTTGCTTATCTTACTTTTACACTCAATAAACCCACTGAGAATACGTAACTACAAGATATTTAAATCCTGGTTTGCTTAGGGACAACTAGCTGATTAGAAAATTAAGCAGCATTTGAAAACAATATCCCAGTGATCTGTGTGACACCCAGTGAATTACTATAGGCTATCAAATGAGTAAAGCGTCTTCACAGAAGCAAAACCAGCTGATGTAGCACAGACAGCTAAGTAGATGATACTGAAAAATAGGACCAGCGTGCAATATACCTTCCAAAGATCTTCCCTTTATACAGGGTGCAAAGGAAATAGAGAGTTGCCAGTCCACAGGCGGCTACAGAGGCAGGAAACCAGTGGCTGAGAGCCAGCCAATCTCCCAGAGAATTCACGACCACTTATTGGCACATAAATATGCCGCGGAGTGCTTGAGAAATGCTTTGAGGGCTTCTGCCTGAGCTGGTAGCTGTACATGAAAATAGGGTGTTCTCACCGTTTCTTTCATGTGTGAACCCTTCCCCTTCCAAGCCTGCCTTCTGCGGCTGGGCGTGCGGACCTCACACCCGGGCTGCGGGGAGAGGCGCCCGCCCCGCCCCGCTCCGCCCGCCCCGCTCCCCTCGCTCCTGTTTCCAGCCGTGGGGTGGCACTGTTTCCCCTTGGCCCAGCACGGAACTTCCCTGCCCGCACTGGAAGGCATCGACTTGCTCCACAGGCACTCGTGGCTATTCTGCCTAGCAGAGGGTCATGTCAATGTCCCTGCTCAGACAGATGAGGAGGCAGAAGCAAGTGCCCAAGCTTGTTCAAGGGGAGGAACAGGAATTGTGCCTTTAAGCAGGAACATGACATTCCACTGGCACTGCCATTTCCTATAATGTGTGCTAAGAGCATGTCTTTCACTAAATCTGCTAGTTTCCCAGAGTTTCTGAATTTTAATTTCTGTCTTCTACATCCAAGATGAGGTTTGAATGACACCCAAGTACAGCTGGTTCTGTAACCTTGCATCTAGTTCTACAAAAACAGCTTAGCAACCCCAGCTCAGTGCCAGCCTCCCATGTGTCCATTCACACTGCTGTTGAAGGCAAAAAAAAGTAAAACTTTTCAACTGTGCAGCTTCATTTCTGGAAATGCTGAGCAAGTGCCATTCTCTATTAAGTATTATTGAAAGGGAAGAAGTTCACACTGACAAATCTGGCCCTGTTATTCAGGGGCTAATCGTGGGGCTAAGCATCTAAACTTATACATCTAGGAAGGTTTTTAAAGGTAAGATCTATGTGCTGTATATTCTTCTCAGTTGTTTCTTAATCCATTGTCTCACTTTTTTTTTTCTTTAATCACAACCACCTCTCTTCTATGGTCCCAATATCTATGATTATTTCATGTGCTTCACCTGATCAGAACACATCTCCTTAAAACAAGTGTTCTTCTCAGCCTCTGCTTTGTAAGAAAGTAAAGAAATGCAACAGTTTTCTGTGCCAGTTTTCAGAGATCTCTTCCCTGCACTTCCTGGATGACACACAGCCGTCTATCTCTCTAAAAATAATCCTGCTCTTTTCCGACACACTGCTAGCCTGCATGTGCATCCTGTATGTGCATCCAGCACATGCTAGTTACCCACACAGCTATGCTGGACTTCTTGGAGCTCCTTAAATACAACCAGGTGCCTTCAAATGAATGGCTTGTATTAATGTTCCAGTGAAGCCATGAACAGATGAGAAAATATCTTTGCAATGCTAATCCTTAAGCAACCTTTGGATCATTACCACTACTTGCTTCTAAAGACATAATTTACTTTCATTACACTGTTTAATTTGCCTGTGTCTGTTCCTGCCTTTGCATTATAAAGGCAGGATATTGTGCCTACTAGGTACTGAACTAGTGCAGCTGGAAAGGCAAATGCAATTCCTGAGCTGGCAAATTACCTCTTAATTCATGTTAACCTGATCCCTCCTGTATTTTAAACACTTTTTTTCTGGACTGGAAGGCAGGCAAGGGTCCCTCGGTAAAAATCAGCAGCATTGGTTAGGTCAATATATTTATGCGAGCAGGGATACAATTTCTGTCTCAATTCTAGAATTCCCTAAAATATGTCATAATGATAAAGGGCAGATTGGAACAGGAAAGAGAACTTTCTTATGCACCTACTAAAGGGAAATGAGAAAGACTAAAATTGGAAAGTATTGGAAACTGCCTTGCAACTCAAACAATGAAAAGGGATCACATTTCCCCTCTTTTTAGTCCTTGTTGTACTGCAGATTATAACTATGACCCTTTGAGCTGGGCCAGATCCTCTGCAGCAGGGCTGACTGGACATTGCAGTTACATGAGGCGATGGACTACATTCTACTCCCCAGGGTCATAGAATATAATCATTAGGTCCATTAGAACTCTCAGATCTTTGTACTCAGGGAAGACAGGAGCATGATCCAAGTCAGTCTGATGAAAGAAGAAACAGTAACTTCAGCCCGACAAGCTGCGTAGGAAGAGGTGATATGTTTTCATTGGACCAACTAATACAGCTGAAGAAAAGCAGACCAGCTTTCATGAACACAAGCCCTCCTTCACTAAGCTGAGCATCACTGGGCCAGGGGAGGAGGAACAATTGCTCCCTTCTCTCAAGAAGGTTAACCATAACCGTGGGACAAGCCTGGCAAAGATTTTATATTGTCTGAATCCAGATTTATTTTTTTTTGCATGGCATTTATATTTTCAATTTTTATAGTATTAAAAACTAGTTTATACTAAATTTGTCAATTACTACAGCATGTCAAGAATTCAAATCACTCAGCTCTTGCATTCTTTGCAGTACCTCCCTGGAGACTAACCCACATCTATCCCCACCGCCCAGTACAGGTCTATTTGGTAAGATGTTTCTGTGTCTTAGAATAGGATTTCTCATTACTCAAGATTATATCAACTCCTGCTGATAGTTTTTTTCCTTCATGTTCTTAACCCTCTGCAGCTGACATCGCAGTCATCTTTGCTGCAACTGTGCTGTCAAATAGAAGTCTGAGACTGAGAGAGCACCCACAGGAAGAGAGTGAATTTGTATGGAGCAGTGAGCTGGTGCTTCTTTGCATCTGCCTGATTTTAATAGAAAAATAAAGAGCTGCATCTTTAAAGTTAGAAGAGTGACATTCTTTTCCAAAACAAAATGTATCTTCACTATATACACTGTTGCCTTTCATTTGTTAAAAATTATTTTCTTTTTTGGTTTTCTCATTAAACAGGGAAGTTAGGTTTTGAAGGCTCAAAGAAAATTTTAAGAGGAAAAAACCCATAACACAAGCAAACACCTATAAATCTTTAATCCAAACTCTGCTTCTTTTAAAAACTAGTTAAGACAAACTATGCAATAGGGAGCAAAACAGATATCTTGGGAGAAAAATCTTCACATGAAAGGTGAGTTCAGAGACACTAAGGCCTGCTCTCTGCATTCCCTTAACTTGGAGCCCGTTTGTTATTAAAAGCAGAAAGTTAAAAAGCTCTCTCATGTATCAGAGTGAGCCTTCTTCTTCTTTTCCCCAAATACATTGGTGAATTTCAGGCCAAATGTTTCTAAGCCACTGCTAAACACCTTAACAGCATGCCAATGTTCAGCAGCCCAACTGTATAAACATACACAGCCAGTTAGGTAAGCCATCATGATCTTTTGATAGATTTTGCAGGACTTGACAAACTAGACATAGGTTAGACATTAGCTGTACTCCAAAATGTTATAGAACTCTTTTATAATGTCTTATTATATAGGAGTTTTAGAAATGAGACTATTACCTTAGTATATAATCAGCATTGACTACCACTAGTATTTTAAAAAGAATTTAATAAAAAACTATGGGTAGCCCAAAAAAGGCTTTAATGTTGCTTTAACCCCAAGCCATCGCTGGGCATTCATTTCATGAAATGAGACAGAGAGAGGATACAGTTCTGCTAAATTGCAGTTCAGTCCTGAAGGTAGAATTCCTGCAAGACAAACCTCCTTTTCATACATGTAGCAGCAGCAAACAACTTTCCTTCAGCCTCATGCCTGAGAGAGTAGTTGTTCCCCCATCAACAGGAAAACTCCCCCGGCACAGTGCCCTGCACAGACACAGAGCCTGCAAGAATTTAGCAAGTTGTACAAAACCAGATGCAGTATCTGTCAAACAAGTGCGGAGTTACCAAAGTTAAAGGTAACACAAAGCTTTGAACTGAGCATCTTGTAAGTAAAGGCATACTTTCTATTCCTTTGGGGGAAATGGGAAAACCTTGTGTATGTTGTTCTAAAGTGGTTTTGAGGACAAGGCTAGCAAATGTAACTCATATTTGAATCAGAATCATCCACATTTTTCAATGCCACCTTGGTATCCACACTAGCATTTACATTGGAATGATAAATTTTTTAAGGGAAGATTAATAATATAAGCAGCAAAGCACTGGATGGCAGAAAAGGACCATGGCTCATCCTGCTACCACAGTTTAGTCACATATAGAGTATGAAGTAAAATGAAAAGCAGAAAGCAAACACCATGGTTTGTATGGTATGGCTCCAATTACAACAGCATACACAGGGTGATGTCTACATATTGCTAAAGATGACAAGTCTCTGATTTTCGGGAAAGTCAAAAGTGACTGAAATACACATAATCAACAGGAAATCACATTCAACTGATTTAGTAAAAACTAGAATAAGCAAGTTTCCCACGATGCAAGCATCAGTAATTTTTATGACTCCAGTTTCATCTCAGGATTTAAAATTTCCCTAATTTGTGCCACAAGTGCAAAACATTCAAACTCCATGAAATATTCATATAGGCAGAAATCCATGTGGCACCGTTTTGTCTTATAGATCCCTAGACCCCCAAATGTATGCAATTCAAACAGAAGATGAAAAAAGACAAGAACAGCTCCTCCCCCCTGCAATAAGCAAGTATCAGTAAAGTGACCAAAATTTATTCCCACCCTACATATGGTATCCGAAGAAAAAATAAATACAAAGATCGATTTATCCCATAATTACACGAGCCTCCTAGATTTAATATTTTGAACCATATGACAAAGTTCAAGATACTTTATTTATTAGATACAACAAGTAAATTTCAAAGGAGAGTTCTTTGAATGTATGACAAAAAATCACGTCACTTAAGTGACACCCCCCCACACACACACTCCAGCAACAGATTCTATTTATAGTGTACTTTTTTAATGATACTGTTAACTTTCTCTTGCAGATCTGCTCCTCTCCTTAAGGAGTCTTTTATATTTCGGGACATGGTTGTTTTGTTCATTTTACCACTTTACATCAGTCTCATCTCAAATATTGTTGTCATAGAGGCATCTAATTCAGTTGTTTTCTGTGTCTTGGCAGTCTATCTACATCTCAGAAGAACTTGTGCACAGCACAAATTAATGCAAATGACTTTCTCAGTGCACATACTGAAGGATATGTATCCAGAAGTTGACCATCTGTACACACCTTTCAGCAGTCCAGGCTGCATTTTTAAACTAATAATATAAATCTATAAAAATATATAAAAAAATTATCCTTGGAACAGTACAATGTCCAAGAAACAGTTGGTAAAGATGTAAAATTATTCAGGTACTTCTAATTCTGAAATGAAAACAGAATATTATGGTGTAAACTTAGGTTACGCAGAGAAGTAATTTTTTCTTAAATCAAGAACTCTGTAACAATAAATAATTTACAAGCTTGAGAAAAGCTGAATTGTTTCCTACATGTAGACGTCTTACCTCTATTGTATAAAACTCAGAGGAACTAAATATTTCTGCCAGTGGCTGCAAAACTTAAATACTTGATTTTGTTCACATAATTCCCCTCTTTAAATCTGATAGAGGTAGATGAAGATAAAACAAACCCAAACATGTAAGGATTAAGATACTGCAATTAAATTCTAACCCTGCAAATCTAGCAAACATATGTTCGCACCAGATTTGCTGAAAGCAGTTATTTTTTCTTTCTTTTTTATAACTAGAACGGCACTCAACTTCTTCTATCCACATTGTCAAAATCAGTGCCTGATACTGTCATAAAATAATTTTCAAAGCACTTCTGAATTAGAGCAAAAGTAGGTCCCACCTTACACTCTTCAGTTACTGTGATACATTTCCCAGGACTGTCTGTGGAGGAAATGCTGCCTTAACCAGCACTGCCCAGGCAGCCCCCTGGGCCTCTCCCCTAAAACAATGACAAGAGACAAACCTGCAGATCCCCACCAAGGTAACTCTTGGGGAAAGGTGTGGGAGTGAGGGACATGGGGCTGAAGGCAAGAGAGAGAACTGGGCAATCTTCACGCCTATTAAAGACAATTTCTGAAGATTACTCCAAAGTAATTTTTAGCATGGGCGTCTGTGGGCAAGAGCTGCAAAATATTTGGTTATTACCACAAAATCAGAGATTTTATTAGTCTCACAAGTATTTGCAAGATCTCATGTAAAGTCTTGGGTTTGGCACTGAGAAAAATTATAAAGCAGTAACAAAGTTTTCCAAAACGTTAATTATTTCACAAATGTCCTGACAAACTAAAAGAAAAAATTAAGATGAACTATTTAGATCTGATTTCCTACTTTTCTATAGCTTGGCCTATGGCTTCAAGTTTTCCACTCTCACCTCTAGTCTCTCTCCACCTGTAATTCTTCTACTTTTTTCAGCCAAAAATCCATCCCTCTGTTGAAGCCAAACATAGATAAGAAAGCATACAAGAAATAGGAATGAGTCTGGCAGCCTTTCTTAAACCAATTGGACAAAGTATGTTTTCTGCCTCATTGTTTACCAGACAAAAAGGAGGAAGCATTACTACATACCAAAACATATGCATAAAAGTGCCTCCAAGTTTTTCTTCACAACAGCAATACCAACATGATCACAGAGACAGGATTCCTTTTTTTTCTTTCTGCATTATAACTGTAGCCATCATGATCTCATTTGGTATGCAAAAATTGTAATTACTTTGGTACAATTTCCACAGCAACTTGAAGTGTGCCTTTTAAGTTACCGTTTTAATTTAATGAAAATGATAGGACGGACAGAGATCACAAAACCCCAGCATTTTACATAATTCCGTTCATTTGTTTAGTTACAGAATAACGACCCTGGTGGTTCAACTAAAACCATAGATCTAAATGAATGAGGCAATTCTGGGCATTCTAGAATCAATGCATATTTAAATTCTTGTTTTCCTTCACAACAGTATTCAGAAACTCCTGCTTTATGGACGCTGGACCAATTTACTCTTACTGCTTTCCTGCTCACTAAGCTTGAAGTGTGTGTAGGCTAAAATTCCGAACAATGTGCACAGAATTCCAAGACCTTGGTTAACAGACAGTGGATCCTTAAATAAGAGGCACCCTCCCAGAAGGGTGATGCAGAACTTGAAATGTCCAAACATGTTATACCTATACATCTGTTAAGGATAACAGCAAATACCAGTTTTATATTTTGTAAAAAGAAACACTTGGAAATTTCATCAGTTACACCCAAAGAATGCAATGGTATGGCCATGACTCCAACTCATGCAATTTTCTAGCATCTCTGTGGATGTGAGTATTAACCTCCACCTACAGCCTCTCACCCATCGCACACTACAAACTGACTGGCACGCCAACAATTCCTCATTACAGCCAAAGCGTGGCTTAATATTCTTTGCAGGTATAAAGGTCAGCGAGGGAACCACCATTACCTACACAAATCTGGAACAAAGAAACAAAATACACTAAAAAATGAACGTGCTTTTTCGGCTTCATCATTTAAGATAAATTAGGCAGCTTATCAAACAATTTTGTCACAGTAGATCAGCCCAAATGAATTCCAACATAATTCATCCAGAAACAGGAGTAACGACTAACATTACAAAGGATACGTGACAGGTGACGTATTTCCAATGATCCAGTAAATGGACAAGTTTACCATGAAGGCTATTATTCCAGACAGCAGTACCATTATCTGTGGATTAATGGACACAGTCAGTAATCTGACCTGCTTTTGTAGATACATTCCAGGTTATTTTAGTTTCATTCTCTTTCAAATGCAAAGTATCAGGCAAGAAAAACATATGGAGAACAAAAATAGAAACAGCTTCAAATCAGTACAGACACTGGTGATGTGTATAAGCAGCTCAGGGTATGAGTCCATAAATACACAGTGAGAGACTCACATGCCCTTTTCTCCTTTACTCTTGGTGAACTTTTAAGAGTGATTTGGAAAATCTGGCTGCTCATACACAGAGATTGCATTCTTTACCTTTGAGACAAAGTCTTATTAATGGTCACACCAAAAACTATTTTAGCTAAATTTTATTATGATTTTATTATTGCGAATACTTGCTATCCCATTCATAAGCTGCAGTGCTAAAAGAAATGACCCACCACCAAGGAGCATGATCAGCATTGGTGAGAATATGCCACTGCATTTTTTTTAGACAGAAGGATACAGAGAGAAATTCTAGTCTTCTTGGTGAAAGTAAACTATTAACTCTAGAGAACAACCAATACTGGCACCCTTCCACAGAAGAGGAGTTGAGAGTGTCAAAAGTGAGCACGCTTATCTCTTTCTCTGAGTGGACAGTAAGAGCTGGAACTAGAGCACTTACATATTTTTAATATAATACACTAGGAGAAGCTTCTAGGTTTTGACAGGTTTTCCTGTTGTTCAGATGCCCTCTAAACAGAAACAAGAATAAGGAGGTAAATCAATTGACAGACTCGCTCCTCTCGGAGGAAGTGAGGCAGACTCAGTAAGGGGCTTTTTTCCTGCACACGCCCCTCTCATCTCACCAAGGCAAATGGCTGTACAAAAACCTGTTTCATAAAGAAATATATCTTAACATCAAGTTTAACTACATCAGTGATAATTATTTAAATAAAGTCAATAAAAGCCTTACCACAGCAGAAAGTGTCCAGGGCCCAAATATTCCCCCTTCTCCAAAGACTGGCTCGAAGAAGGGTATGATGAACAACAACATAGCTGAGGACATTGGTGCCTGATAGTACAGCAACTGCATAGAGTTTACCTGCAACTCATGCTGCTTAGCACCTACCCACTAAAAACAAGAGAGAAAGCTGTTAAACATGAGGAAAAAAACCCCGTAAATTGAAAACCCAAGCAAAAGCAAACTGGCTACTAACACAGGGAGAATCTCATGCAGACAATACTAGACTGTTGAGCATCACCCCTGCCGAACTGGAGGCCCCATGTGTTTGTCTCTTGCAAGCCCAAAAGCCTGAAGAGGAGAAAACTGTATGCAGATACAGTGAAAAAATCCTTCCTCTTGCCATAGCCTAGGGGTGAAGTACTGCACTTGAGGAAGAACAAAAAAGTAGAACCAGGAAGAAAATGCCAGCTCCCTTTTATACTCAACACAAATTCCAGATCCTGTCTGTGATGGAGCTGAGTACCTTTGCCAAGGCATAGATCTGCTTCTGCATGGACCTTTCTTCTCATTTTCTTCCACATACAAGCTAACAAAACTAGCAAACATTTGTCTTTCTTTTGCCAGTTTATTCCAAATTTAATGCATTTCATTTCAATATTGATTACAATTGACTCTAACTTCAATTTTAAGGTGGCCTCCTTTAAGAAATATTAGTTACCTATGGCTATGAAAATAGAGGTTACAGCCAAAAAGATGCAACTTATATGCAGCTTAAGAAAGAAGTTTAATACTTCATAAATCACATTAACTGGTAGCATGAATTCCAGCATATGAACTTGCTAAGATTGTTTGTTTTTTTTTTAACATTACAGAATAATTTCACCCATGTACTGTCATTTCTCCAGTATACACACCATCACTTGAAGTTATTATACAGCATCTCTCTCCTCCTCCTGCCCCAAAACAGGACAAGAGATCATTATTTATCCTCTTAGACACTACAGGTCAAAGACCCTCACTTCTTTTGGAGGCACGGTACACCTGTTGCAAATAAATTCACACTTCAATGGATGACTATCACATCAACATGACAGAGATTCTAATTTGGGAGGCTTTTAGAGTTTTGGCCAGTAATGAACTGGTTGAGGTATTAGTACTTTGTTACAGCAGAAAGGGCTAAGGCAATTCTTAGACATACATATTTTTTCAACCATAATCATCCAGAAAGGTTGTATTTTGTTTATATTGTCCATATGTATTGATGCACACTCTACAAAAACAGCTTAGACTGTGTATAGGTAAAATTGAAAAAGGATGCTGGTAAAATGTAAAAAGCTCAAGGATAAACCACGCGATTAACGGAAGGACTGGAAAACGTCCTTTCTTAAGGAAAGGCTCAAAGGCAATGCACTTGCTTCAGCAAGAACATCTGTTCTCTCCAGAAAAAAAGGAGTTTTACTGCTAGAGCAATCTTTGCTCCTTGAAAATACAAGATGACACCTCAATTTTTAGCAGCAAGGACGATCAATTCCCCAGTTTATATGGGGTCTTGGTGAATTATCGCAATTTGGTGCGTTTTTAAAAACAAATAGGGACCACGGAGAGTATCCCAGCAGGCTGGGTGCTACTGAAGGGTCACCAAAAGGAGGGGCAGTGTCCTGAAGACCAACCCCCCACGCCCTCGCCCCGCCATCACCCACCACTTGGTAGAGGGAGGTCACCAGGACGCCGAGGGTGGCGAACGCCATCCCCAGGACGCTGAACTTCACGTCATAGTAGGAGTTGAGGAAGACGCCCAGCGTGATGGGGACCTGTGGAGGTGGACAGGGCAGTTTTAGGGGCCGCTCCCGGCTCGCCCCCCACCCCGCTGCCCTCAGCCCCGCCGCCGCTCACCAGGGTCAGCTTGATCCGCAGGGGGAAGGTCTTGCCGTAGGCCACGCTCTGGATGACCACGATGACCGGCGTGGTCATGGCCTTGGCCAGCTGGTAGGTGCCGATGGTATTGCTCTGCAGGGAGAGGTTGGTGAAGACGACGAAGCCGCAGAAGCTGAGGGCCAGCGGCAGCACCTGCGCGGGCTGGAGGCTCTTGGGGGAGAAGGCGCCGAGCGCCTGGCACAGGTAGAGGCCGAGCCAGGTGATGGCGAAGTGCACCAGAGTGAGGCTGAGGTTGGGGAAGCCCAGCCGCACGTACAGCCACTTGTTCAGGAAGACGATGCAGATGGAGGCGGCCAGANGAACCGTCCGGGCCCGCCGCCGCCCCTGCGGGCACTGCCACGGCCACGACTGCCACTGCCGCCACCACCGCCGCCACCGCCCCCGGCCCCGCCCCGCCCGCCACACGTGGGCTCGCGCCTTCCGGTGGCCCCGCCCGCCCCAACCGGGCAGCGGCGACTGCGCTCCCGGAACGGGCCCCGCACCGGGAGGGCGTCTGTGCCTCTGTGTCTGTCTGTGTGTGTCCGTGTGCCCTCACCGCTGCCCAGCAGTCCCGCGACAGGCAGGAACGCCCCGTCCGTCCCTCCAAGGAGGAAGGACCCACAACCGCACTGGGTATTTCCATAAATGCACGAAGACGTAGGTGCGGACGGGTACGGCACAAATGGCGTTCTCTGCCCGGTGTCAGAAGGCGGCGACTGGGTGAAGGAGCCAAAGCCCTCGCCTAACTGCACTACGGCCGTGTCCTCTGCACTCTCTAGTTAAGGGAAAGGCAGCTAAACGTGTGTTTACAGATGTAAACAAGGTCAGAACAAGCTTTCAAAATTACTACAACATCTCAAACATGGGAGTTTCTACATATGATCATCCTCTGGTTCAGGATTTCATCAGCATTTTAGCAATTCCACAATGTACAGAAGAACAGCACAAGCCCTGAAGCAAGGCTGCCTTCTCTTCAGAGGGGCTGAACGTAGCCCCTCACTTTAGCTTTTTTGGTGTTCCTTTCCTCTAGCCCCACGTGTTTGCTTTCCTCTCCCCTGCTTTCCACATACCCCTTTCTGCAGTCTCTCTTTTCTCCCCACTGTACCCATGCACATTTTTTTCCTGCCAAGTAATGTTTTCATTCTATAAGCAGGTCTTTCTGGCATATAGCAAAGAGATTACGGAGGTTCATACAATCACCGTATTTATATAATATAGACATTTTAGATTAGAACATTTTCTCTTTTTGAAGCACTTTTATTAGGAAAAAAATTATGAAAAAAGTTGTATGACAAATAACACCTCTACAGTTGGTCAGAATTTTTCAAGTTTAAATTGAAATCTGAGGATTGGGGGGGGGGATTCCCCCCAAAAATCAGAAGAGCTTGTCCCAGTAATGATTTCATTGTTTTGGTTCTTTTTTTATGTAACCAGAATGTCCATGTTCAGAAGTCTTTGCAAGTATCTACATGAAAACCTATGACTGAATTTCATATCCCAAAGGATCAAGATCCTGGTCCAGAAGTATCAGAGAAGATTCCCTCAGCTTCTGTAGAAGCTTTCTGAGTTCTTCTTTTGAAAATACCTAAGAGTAAATAATAAAAAACCAAACGTAATAAAGTTATATTTATTTGCAGTGAATAGCACTGATACCAAAGTAAATGGTAGTTAATTAAGTTACTATTCTTTTTTCTATTATTTCTTTCTATTTAAGATAGCATGAACATCAGGCATTTCAGAAGGACATTTAACTACAAAGCTAGCATCCAAAACTTGAAGGTAGGCTCAAGATAGCTCTGTCTCATTTTGAGGCTGTTTTTCAGGCTTTTAGAGGGAAGGAAGGTTAGGGGTAACCCAAGTGCTCCAGAATAAAACCTGCTTATACAACGTTCTGAAATGAAATGTAATTGTAAAAACAATTACAATTCTACACCTCAGCTTAGAATCATAGCATTGTTTAGGTTGGTGAAGACCTTTAAGATCATGGAGTCCCACCAATAAACTTATTTCAATTCAACCGCTCCCATCTAAAAATTAGTAACTGCAGTATTCAGAACTGATTTGTCAAAACACTGGCAATCATCCTCAGTGTTTCAAAGTTAAATCTTTGATTCCTTGTCAGAATACAAGGAAACCCTTTACTACTGCAGTGGATGGGAAGCCATAAAGAAAGTTATAATGTTAACGAACATATGGCATCTTCCTCTCTATATAGAAGCCTCTTCCACAGCCAACCCACAAAGCTTTTAAATATAAGCTGAGCTGCCTGCAGCTCTCACTAACTCACCGTGTACAGCTTGTGGCGCTCTGAAGCGACCATGTCAGCCAGGCGCAGGCACTCCTGGTACTGCCCGGTGCTGTGCAGCACCGTGTGCAGCAAGAAGCACATCATGGGCAGACACAGCTTTCGCAGCAAAATCATCTGCTGTGTTCGCTCCAGGTCATCCTCAGCATCCTTACCAGAGCAACATAACAAATTAGAATTATGAAAATGTACTTTGAAAAGACAACTCAGCATAACCACATAATTAGTAGCATCAGAGGCAGAAAACTGGACTAACCAGCCTAGACTGGACTGTGAGATATGATTTGTATGGTAACTGAAGGGGAAGCAAGCTGTAACTGGTCACAGCAAGGGCAGAGCAAATCAAACAGGAAGACATCAAACTAAAGGTGACAAGGGTACAGCTAGGTACAATCTGTGCTTTGTGGTCTGTGTCATGATATAAAAACTCATTTTACCTCTCTAACATCAACCATCCATCCTCCATCAACAAACAGCAACACATTGTACATTTTCTCCTTAACATCAGCTGTAAGAGCATCCAAGAGGCCTTTCCAAATGCCATAATCCATCTGGCAAAGAAACAAAAAATAAACGGCTGCAGAACAGGATAATTCCCAAGCCTATTTTAAAACAGACTCTTTACCAGCATGCAACAGTCAGTGCAACTTCAATTCAAATTAGAATCTTCAGCCATTGGCTAAAACTTAAAACCTGCTGCTAACAGCTATTTCCATCCTTGCAATTTAATTCCCTGACCAGAATAAGACAGGTTGTTCAGAAGCAAAGCCACTCGAGGAACACAATTTTCAACAACTTATTCTGCCATGCTTATAAAACAAATGTTTGTATTTACTGAATGCAGTATATTCATACTGGCCAGACACGCAAAAAGAACTTTTGGCAAAACAAAACTGTAGCACCTTTTAGAAAACAAAAGGTGATAAATACAAGAATAAAGTGTTAATAGCAAAATCAAGTGCTCAGATTTATTAATAACACTGACAATCACATTATAATGAATATTTACAACTACATTACAATATTATATGTAAAGCTGAGTCACGTTAAAAAAACAGAACTTATTGTGCAGTGGCATTATTATTCTATTGTCTCATACTCCAACCTAAAAATAGAATAATTTATAACAGAGTTCTTAAGCAATATGAAATATCTACTCTGTTTCACTGAACTAAGACTGCCGCCTAAGTAAAACATAAAAGTTTTCAGTAAATAATTTGGACTTTTACTTGCCTCATACTTCTTTTCTTTATGTTCATGGGCCACTTTTTCAGTGAAACTTGCTTGTGGTAACAAAGAAGGCTTCTGTGGAGCTGAGTTCATGTGTTTAAACCATTCGTTAAAGGTTTCATGGGCTTCCTGGATTGCATTGGAAACAGTGTTTAGACATTTTTGACCCATATAATAACCAGAATGTCATTACATGCACAGCTATAATGCATCCAAGAATCAGAAGTTAAATGGACAAAGGTAAAGTTTCACCACCAAGGCAAAACCACCATTGAATACTGGGTATCTGAAACTCACCAAATATGCACGAATACATAAATGTTCCCGTATAGCATTGTCATCTTCAGCTGGAAGTGGTGTATCCATTCCCTGTTCTTCCCATTGGTTATATATTTCTGCTATAGAGTCTTGGGGAATCTTCACAAACACATCTTTTGCAGCTTCATGTTTCTTGGATGCTATAAGAATGTGAAATGGATATCAACAGCTTTGAAATTTCCATACCTTATTTTCATAAGCTGGCAAAGCCATTCTTTTAATAGACTAGATTCAAAGTTATATCAAATGTAGTGCCAAGAGCCAATGAAAACAAAACCAACATTTAAAAAGTCTACAATATTTGCAAAACTTAGTACCTAAGAACTTCCTCATGATTGCATTGCTTTGCTTAAGTGCTTCTGCCCTCTGTGCAGGATCAAATACAAGCCAGTCAATCACATCTATTTTCAGCTGATCCACCTGTAAAACCAACACAGAAATTCACTACCATTTCAAACTTACAGCAGATGTTACAGGCATTAAATCTGGTCAATGAAATATACAAGTTTTGAAGGCATTACCACATAGTAATAAGGATCACTTTATTCAAAGGCTTAGAAAACAATCTCTGCAATATAGAATAATAAAAAAAATAATTTCTAAGCGTTCCCAAGATACTGAGCATCATCCCTTAAAATTTTTTATGAATTACAATGCATTTTCCTCAAACTTTAATATGAATACACTGTACAAACATCATTTATGGAGCCCTTGCTATAATCTTCAGAGGTGTGATCAGCCTGCAACCACAGTTTTTCAACACTTCTGTTAGATAAACTACCTTTTTGTCTTAGAGAGCTTAGACTTTGTACTGAACAGCAAAAAAATTGCCAAAAAATTTGCAAACAACTCGTTGCTTACTAAACAGCACTTTGAATACAGGCTATTAACAGTACCTCACCGTCCCTGAAGTACTGACTTGGATCAATACCAGTGACAAGGAAACTGTCAGTAAAGGCAGCATCTACTGCAGCTAGAAATGTCACTTGAGCATGTTAAAAGGTACACTTGTGATCCAAAGTATTAATCCTTATAGTCTGCAAAACCTACAATAACATCCTACTCTACACTACAATGTAGTTTGCTGTAGTCATTTCATTTATCTTAATGTTTGCACACAGACATGGCTGCTGAGCAACATACACATGAAGATCAAGAAGTTGAAACAGAAGTTACAGATTTGTGCAATATCCTCTCCTCATGTGGTCACATGGCAGGTTCATTTCCCTCACAGTCTTTTTCAAGACAATTTCCACCATTGTTGAAAGAAAAATATGGATCATGTATGGTCAAAGACTCCGTAATTGACCGCAAGCTGGCTTATCTGCTCTGCGAAGCGTACTCACCTCTGTTGTGCCTGTATCTAGCATTTGGTCATGGTGGCTGAATTCACCAGCATCCTTCTTGCGGATGTTTTCAACAACAGTTTTTGTTATGGTTGCAACATCCAGACCTGGGTTAAGAGAGATCTCTGTAAGAATTACCATAAATTCAAACGTGACACAAAATGAATTTCAGACTCCAATTGTTGATCTTATGCCTTACTACTAGTAATTCTTATCAGTCTATTCACACACATATTGTTAGAATAAATTTTAAGCTTTTAAGTTATGTAATTTATTGCAGATATTTTACAAGAATGGTATTTGATATGAGAGAATATCAAATATGAGAAAAAGAATAAGACAACTAACAAGTTTTTCAGCACTATTTGCTAAGACCAATGATGCCTACAGTTCTGACAGCAAGATTATGATTTGACAGAAATGTACCAGGAAAAGCTCAGAATAGTTCTTTTACAGATGCTTTAAGCAGGATGTTTTATTTTTGAAACCTTAGCCCAGTTTAAAAGAAAATGACTGAAAAATGATGGAAGAGAAGTTAAGACACTGAAATTTGCAGTAAATCTACTTCTTTGTGAACTCTGAGTGGCACAGAGGCATTGTCAAAAATGGACAGTGTGCTGCTTCATTGTTGTCCCTTTTAGTTAGATGTATAGGCCTGGAAGGAAGCTTACCATTAATGCAAGCAACGCACCATGGCTAAGAAAAAGCACTATAAATAGGACAAAGACATTGAGATAACTCCCTTCCTAAATCCACAAACAGGTACATATTTTTATAATTAGTTCTCTGAAATAATATGATCATGTCAAGTTTCAGAATCTGTATTTAAGACAGGCAGCTGGCATTTAGCTCTTGGTGTGTTTGGACAAAATCCAGCAGCCAGTGATATTTAGTTTAATTCAGGAAAAGAACTTCAACTCCAGGTTAGTTAAAACACATGTATACACCTACTTGAGGAAGTGCTCAGCAAATTAATTTTATTTAACAGAAAATAGAGAGATACAGGAAGGAGAAAGTATCATATTCGTAGCTAGGTGTTGGAACAAAAACTTCTGAAAGACAAAATAACCCAGGATACAAAATGGTAATTGTAATTTCAGGATCTCTCACCTGCATCTTTTGCTAATTCGAGGCAGTGGTGCCGCTGATCGCTTTCAGTAACATCTTCAAGAAATAAAGCATACTGAGTAACAGCCAGCTCTGGGGGCAAGTGGCTAACATAAAACGCTATTAAATCTGTGTGCTTCTCAGATACCAGCCGCTGCAGAATAAAAGGGAAATATACGGAACAAGAAGCAAATATACAGAATATACCCATTACTATATAAATATATATAATACATAAACAAACTATAGTCCTCTGTGTAAACACAGAAGCATGTTTACATTTCAGTAAAAACATATATTAGGCAAAAACATAGATGTATAACAAATTTCTGATTATTTTATTCTGACATAGGAAGATTCCACTCAGCGTCTAAACAAGGATCAATAGAACTGTTTCTGATTTAAGAACTGCTGACAGGAACTCTGCATATTAGGCAAGCTTCCATGTATCTCTTGAGAAAAGAGCATTCGCTGCACTATAGTCGTTTCATCCTGTAACCTTAAGTCTCCTTTTCTTCCTCCTTTATGTCAAAATTACATTAGAGAAAGCAAACTATATTTCTGAAAGCTTACCTGAATGTAGGTCTTTAGGACTTCAACAGAAACTTCCTCCTTATAACAAACAAATATAAATTCAATTTTAAATCAGATAATGTGGAAAATAAAATAAAAGATATTTTACAGGCTATCACTATTAAAACAGACAAAAGATAACTTGCTTATTCCTGCTTCAGTAATCTACACAAACAGGCTCAACTGGAAGAACTGTTTCTCTTGGAGTGTGATTAAAAAAATACGTCTTCTGATCCAAAGATTTAGTGTTTCAAAGATTTTCTTTTTCCGTAACTGGATAATATAGTCTTTAGTCTAACTGGAATGTTACTTTTTAATTTTTTTTAAATTTCTTTCCATTTTATAATATATTTTTAATCAATAAACAAAATGTCAGGCACATACATTACTATTGCAGTGTACCACATGCACTGTTTTATTATAGAAAATTCTAATCTAGCAGGGTAAAAATATCACCTTGCTCATCTGTAATGTACTAAACAAACAAAGTATAGTCTGAATACCTTAAATGGCTTTAGCCAAGACTCGTGTTCGTTACTATCAAGAATTATCATTTTAGCTTTATATATGTAAACTAAAGACCTTCATCTAAGCAAATAGTATACAAACAACAAATACTAAATATCATAAAAGCTTGCACATTTGCCTCCTCTCCCTAAAATCTACTGAGGGCTTATTGAGAAATCATCCAGTAAATTCACCTACTCCAAAATCGTAGAGGCAGAATCAAGTTACTCACAATCCCATAATGGAATTCATGTAGGAAATTGCACCTTTTTTGTCCTCTCTGTTAAACATATGCTAATGGATAGTTCTAGCACACTTTAGCTTAAATACCTACTCTATTAAATTTTGAGTCTAGCTTAAGAATTAGTATTTATACCTAGATACATACACACACAAAGCTAAATGTTAACTGGCTTCAAAATAAATTTCAACAAGGGAATGAAGCAATGATTAGAGGCATGAATAAACATAATAACGCAGAGCTGTATTTAAGTCATCTAATGAAAACACATATTTGTCTTTTGCTAAAAGAGGTTATATTCAGAAACTTATTTGATACATCCAGGCTTCTAAATTTTAAAATAGTAGAAAAGGAGAGGTTCTAATTACTTGTGATTTCGTCAGAAAAGAGTAATTACAGCTATGTGATCTATCCACATATTTAGCACAAACAGGCTAGGTAGTTAGTAGGCTATACTTCATCTTTTGAGGTGATACAAAAGTTCCAGCTAGTACTACATACTTCGAGCAAAAACATTTATGAGCTTAAAGAAGCAATACATACAGTTCCAACGACTGCCTATAAGAACATGTTACATTGAAAATGTCTTGACTGCTATGAATACACCCAACACTGAAGTCTGAGTCAGGACTTTCTCAATAAAGGGCTGATAAGTGAAATCCACCATCCTCAAAAACAATTTTTAAGCTGAAATGGAGGAGAGAAGGATGCTCTTTTCTCATTTTGGCTGTTGTATTTAGGCTCCAAAATACATTGTTTAAGGATGCAGCTCCTCATCAGCCTGGTAGTAATTCACCATCACTCTATGTTGTTTATGTACTTGCACACAAGCATTTCTACTTTAAAGACTGGCTATTGCTATGACAACAAATCAAATACAAGTGAACTTACCTTAGTCTGCATACCCAAAGTGCGGAAAAACAGAATAAGATGTGTCATGAAACGAAGGAGGTGTCCTGGGAGCACACTTCTATCTTTGGAAAGCCACCTACTGAATTCCTCCATCAAACCTATAGCCACCAAGGAAATGTCTGTATTAGCTGGATCATGGGGAAAAAAACACCTAAGAAATATTTCAAAATTGTGCATTTATTCAACAAATGTAATTTAGCCTCAAAAGTCCAATGAAACAGAACAGCAACAATTTTGGAAAGATGTAGCTGTTTGGCTCAAATACCTACTGTATGTATTTTATCATTCTTCGGGAAAAGTCTTGCATATATCCTGACACATTTACATGATTTCAGGACTTCTTTGAAAACTACCTTACATGTCAAACTGTACACAGTCAACCTGCATAAAATCCCTACTGTTTTAGATCTTAGCTTTTAGGTGGAATTTGCCTGCTGCATGCTTCTAAAAATCCATTCACATATAAGTTTCTGGAAAGGTTACTCAAAAAAATGTAGTCAGTTGACAATAAAAAATCACTTAGAGAAAAGCTCACCATCCACATCTCCCAGTATAATGAATTTCTGAATCACATGATAGTGTTCTTGATTCTCCTCTATAACCCTCTGGAAAAAGAAAGTTCAAACTTTGAATAAAATCTTGTAGCCTAATGTATGAAGAAAACAAATTTATAAATAAAGCAAAGGTTCCTCAGGGAAAAAAAAGCTATCCTATTTCAAAGGGTATTCTTCATAAAGAGCAAGAGAAAAGGCACTTGCTATATCCATGTCAAATTACAAGAATATCGACAAACTGAAAGAACTAGAATATAGATCTGTGCAGTTAATACTTTCATTGGAAGAAATCCAAGACTAAGGGCTTTTTGCTCTGAAGAGGAGAATAAACAATGACATTACAGACAACAGATTCTACAAAGTCACAGAAGAAGCAACAATGTATAAAAATCCTTAAATAAATGGCCTGTGAAAGTTGAGGAAGAAGAGGATTTCTGCCCCTGCCATAGAGGAATTAATGCATTAATGCAAGAAATGCAATCCAAACACACCTGTAAATTTGCTATATGGTAAGAATTTCACTGTGTTGCAATGGCAAATCCAGCTGGGTCTATCTGTAGCTGACTGCATGTTTAGCAATATGATAAATACCATGTGTCCACGCCACCAAAAAAAAACAAGTGTAGTTTCAATTCAATCATTGCAAAAGCAAACATGCTTTTAAATTTTGAAATGCCTGTTTTGAAATATGCACACAAACCTCCTATAAAGAAAATGCAATGTAATCAATCTTTGAACATTTTATCAAAGTGTTAAATAGTTGAATTGCTCTGTCTGCTTTGTATGTCTGAAAACACTTAACAGTCAGCTGTTTCTTTAGCACATCCAGCTGGTTCCTCAGATACAGTGTAAAACAAAACATGTGTAATTTTCATCGTTAAATGATGGCAGTATATAGAAAAATCTATTTGAATGGAGAAATAACACACTCTAGAGGTACAAAATATAAAATGAATCAGTCATTGTGCCTATTTGAGCATTTCATTAAACAGTGTAGTAAAAACAGAACCCAGTGAATAGTTAAAAATGGTAAACAGTGAAGAGAAACACTGCAATTATTACTTACTTTTTTGTCTGTTGCCTGAAGTTCTTCAAAAACTTTTTCTGAAGTCCAGCTTCAAAATAGGAGAGACAAGACAAAAAATGTTACTTTGAATATTCCAAATAGGTCATACAGGATGCTTTGTTGAGTGTAGGAACTTAAGTTTACTTGAAACTTACTTAGTTTCTAAATAATCTCTTGGGAGCTCTTCCGTCTTCTCTGCAGTTATTACAGAGGTTCGTATTTCCTGCTCAACTAGAGTGTCTACCATGACCCTGAAGTATGCCCAAACAGTATCTTCCCAGGTATCACAAACTGGAAGAAGCTACAGATTAAAAAAAAAAAAAGAACAAAAATTATCAAGAGATAGAGAACTATCAGAACTCAAACAGAGCAAATATAATTTAGGAGCAGATTTTCGGGCACCAAAGCAGACAACCAACTTGAACAGCAGCCTTTCTTTCATCAAAGCAGGATAACTTTTAAGTCAGCAGGAATAATACTAAGAAAAGACTATCATACATTTAGTCAAAATATGTTAGTCCTAGAAGGAGCAGCAATGTTTGCCTGTTTACTACATCTTTAAATAACCAGTAATTGCAATATTTCTGATATCACTGTCACATATGAGAAAGAAAATGCCCAACTAGCAAACATCGCTTATCTAGAAGGCTTAACATACCTGTTTGAGGTTTCCACTCAGGGCTGCATAAATTGCTCTTTCATACCTATTAAACTGCTCCTAAAAGAAACAGTAAAAACACCCAAACTTTTAATTATACAGCACTTAAGTTTTCTAGTCAATTTACATTTTATTAGAGATTAATTCATTGCAAAATGTTCCATCTAACAAATGAAAAAACCACAGGACACACAAGGAACCAAAACAAAAACAGCAAGTGACTTTCCCTTCACTAGCATCCCCGTGTAACTTACCTGAAAAATTTATATTGACCTTTAAAGTATTTTTCCTTTCCCATTCAACTAAGTCAAGATGAAAGTCAAAGTGTCAGCAGCTTTACTTTCAACCAGAAAAAAAAAGGCACACATTTCCTGAAAAATTGGTGCTGATTATGTAGATTTCTCACTACAGTATATAAATACATTATTTCAGAAGCATTAATTGTAAATCCTATAAGCAGCAAATACAGAGGGGGTAGGTTTACTTAAAATCATGTTTCAGATTTCAGAAAAGTTACAGTGTTTGTGTTAATATCAAGCAAACCAGCATTATCTTACCTCTTCAGCCATACGCCAACAACTTATTTTCCAAATGCACCTGTATGGATTACCTTGAACAGGCTCCAGCTCTTTTCCTATATGCAAAAAATAATTAAAAAAGAAAGGGGGCGGTGGAATGAAAAAAAATAAAAAAGTGCTATTTAAAAAAGAGAACCCAGTAACAGGTAAAGCCCATTTTCTGTTATTAACACAATTTCAATCCTTTTGAAACTCTTCCCAAAGCATTTCGATGCTTTTGACTAGGCAGCAAGGTGGCTGCTCTGGGAAGTCTGGTAAATTTATATCTCTAAATTACAGTAATTTGAAAGCTTAGCTGCTCTCTAGCTTTGAAGAAAATTATTGTTTCGGCTATAACGTATCTACAATGTTAATATTTGAAAAAAACCAAACTTAAGGAAAAAAGGTAATTTTTATATTTTAAAGAAATCAAAACTTTAAAAAAATGTCACTGCTTCAGTGCTGATATTTTGCACGCATCTGTATAAGGGTATCCAAACCCATGTAACAGCAGGTTAGGCAGGTAGACTCAAAACTAGCCTAGGACACTGGTGTGGCATGCAGATAAAAGTGACAGGCTATTGGGATTTGAAAAGTTGGAAAGGATTATGCATTCCACAGCCAGCTGTAGCCAACACTTGGACTTGTTCTTAAATTCCTTGCTAAATCCTGCAATGTTCTGACATAGAGAGAAGCAGGTACTTTGTTCCAAATGGGATTATGTGCAGGGAACCCCAGTACCAAGGAAAAAGGTGGTTTAATAATTTTCAAGCATTTTAAAAGCATCTCTTTTCCCTGCACTTACATTTGCTGAAATGTAGCCTTACTACATATTTCTGAAGATGGCTGTAGAGTCCAATTTGTGTCTGTAAGTAACAAAATGTGTACTAGGTAGCACAAGTCAGATGTTAAGAAAATACAGACTGAAAGATTATATGGAGATAGAGAAGATCTGTCCAGAACTCTGTGACATGTACCTAGTGATTATGCCTCACTTTAAAGAGAAAGGGACTTTAGCATGTTTACATGATTTCAGTAAACTCATACTTTCAAATAAAGTAATTTCATATTAGTTTGTACGCATTGAACAGACATGGGAAAATATATTAGATACCAAAAAAAAAAGGCTCTTAAAAGAGAGCTATTTATCTTTGCCACAAACAGATATGAAGAGAAAGCCCTCTGCTCTGTTTTAATAGCTGTCTCAAAAGCACTTTGCAGCAGATACCTCCATTTATGTTAGGATCATGATACAGTTTCCAGCCTTCCAAAGTTGCAGCTCTCCAGGCCTGACCACATCGTTTGCATAAGCGCTGTGCCTGAAAAATAATGGATTTTCTCAGCAATACACTTCAAGGTAGGGAACCCTCCAGCTTCTTCTTTAAAAACGCAAACATTATGAAAATAGTCAATTTGTGTAGACATTCTACTATGCAAAAAATAAACACAGAGGATCTTAAACTCAAAATAACAAAGATTTCAAAGTAAATATCATTGATTTTTTTTCACTGAACTTTTTAGTTTTTCAGTCAGTATTTATAGGAATGCAAGAAATGTGCTACAGCCTCATCTTTGTTAGCTAAACAGCTGTTATGCATCCTTCTGACAAGTTTAGTGTTGTCCTATTGCTTAGATGTATAATGCATCTCTTCACACATTTACTTTTCCAGTTGACTTAGACTTTCAAATCCCAACTGAAACTGTGAATTTATATTCATATTGCCCTGCAGCAATATGCTCACATTTCCATACCATCAGAAAATTAAGAGATGTGCACCATACTGGAACAGAATACAAGCAAGTAACCATATTCCTAAGACAGGTCTTTGGCACAAGAATCTCAAGTCCCCTTTACCCCTCTCTTACTTAACTGTCATTATATATAGATGCGTGATAATCCACTAATGATTACAGACACAGTTACCTGAGTTCTTTGAAACATTCTGTGTGCTTGTCCGGCAGTACTTACTATCAAGCCACAACAGTGAAAAAATACTGCCAAACAACCAAAAAAATCCAAACCACATTTTTTCCGTAACATCTGCTCTATGACTAAAATTACCTAACTAAAAGCAAGATTTCATTAAAATGGTAATTTAACAGTCAATATTGACAACAAACTGAAAATCACAACAAGACAAATTTAAACATTTAAATACATTTCACCGGCTTTGACAGTAAGATATTTTAAATCTTAATTAAAAGTTATGCTACCTCATCTGTCATTCCTGCTCTGATGAGAGTGAAGAGATACTTCAATAACCTTGCATCATCTTCTCGGTCCAAATCATCAAGTGGCAGTTTCTGTCGTATAGGAGCATCTGGATCCTGTAAGAAAAAAAGTCACCACTCATCTACACAATGCCTGTATGTCTCTTCCATTAACTTCCCATCCTGTTTCATAATTTGGAGTCACTTTTTCATGTTGGCACAACAATCTGTACAATCCACGCAATATCGAGCATGATGCTTCTGTTTTTTCTCTCTCATTTCTTTTATTCCTCTTCTGTCACTGTTCCTATCAGAAGGAGCCAATGACATTTACTTACTCCACTGCCTTGTTATTTGCCCCAAATTTCTCACATTCCAACTTTCCTTCCCTTCAAACATTCTTTCCCGTTCTGTCTATCCACCGAGCAGACTGTTTCTCCTTCTCCACCTTCAGTCTGAGAAGGCTTTTCACAACAGCTGAACTCGCTTCTATTTAATCCAAACAGATTTTCCTAAGCCAATCAATACCTCAGATCAGTCCCCAGCTGAATTAATCTTCTACAACTGCTTTGCTGTCACTTGGGTAGTTCATTACCTCGTTCTAGTGGACAGTCCTTTCTTTCCTTGCCTTCTCTCCTATTAACTTTTACTATAGTAGCTCTCAAAGAATTGCATCAGGACTTGGTTTCATTGTACTACTTCCTGCAAAAAGACAGGCTTCCCTTATTTGTAATGGCTCAAATGACTCCCATACATTTTTCTGAGCTTTTTTGGCTAGGAACATGAGTTTGTTTCAGACATAAAAAGTCATAATTTACTTCAACAAATAGACCACAAGTACTTGTGATGGGGGTGGGGGTATGGAAATGATCACTGGAAGAAAACAGAAGTCTACAGTGATACCAAAAAGAACTTTTGAGGTGCCCCGCCTCACAATTTCTGTACTAATTTTTAGATAGTACAACTATCTAAGAATTGGTGGAAAGCTGTGAAAATAGCATATACGTTCTCTCTAATCCATTTTGAAACCAATCCTTATAATACTTACCAACTCTGTTACCAGAGCTCGAGAACTTCCAATGTATGTACTTGACTGTCGCTGCTTCAGGCTATGTAGCGTGTTATCCCTGAAAGCAGTGAAATGTTTTACAGAAAAATGTTTTTTTAGCAAGCATCTCTTAATAAGACACAAATATTGAAAGATATTTTTTCTTGCATGGAACATATTTACAAAACAGACGCTTGGTTTGGTTGATTTATCAATGGACTGTGCTGCTCTTGTGAAAATGCAGCATTTCACAAGAAGTACAATATTGGAATCAATACATGTATCTTTGATTTTTTTCAAAAGCATCCATTATTTCAGTCATCCCTGTATCTAAATATTGATTGATTTCTGCATAAGCAAAATTTCTCACTAGCATTCACTATAAAGTCAGTCTAGGACAGAAATTCCACTTAGAATAAACACTACTCCAAAAGCCTGTATTCACTGGCCATTAAAAGCAGGTTTATCTAGGCATCTAGCATGAAAGGTAGTCTTTGGTCTTTTCTGCCATAAAATCCAATAAAGATGACAATAATGGCTTCCAGTGAAGGGTCAATGACACAAAGTGACAACAAGAACTTAAAAAGGCAAAAATGAAAGCCAGAATAAGAAGTGACCACCTGAGAAACACTAGAAATCCTCATCTAGGTTAAGATTAAATTAAGTTGGTTTAATGGTTTTTCCTTCCATCCTTGCCTCCCAAAATGCAGTAACTGTCTTCTGAGAAGATATACTTAAGCAGATGGGTAAGAAATTTCAATTTTTACATCTATGTCTTTAAAGAAAAGAAGTGACTACAGTGAACAACCCTAAAAATCCACTTCTTTCCAAGAGTGATTCTGTGACTGTGAATCTTACACTTGATGGGAGCATGTGTATAATCAAAGAAAGTCTGAACTCACCAATATACTGTTTTTGCATAAAACTCGATATTATCGGAGAAATCCCCAATTTCATCCTTAGCAATGCTCTCTAGCCAATCTACCACCAGCTGGAACAAAATGAAATTGCATTTTTAAAGCAAACGTAACAAATAATACTTTTACTGCCTTCCTCTAATTTCTGGATCTACTTGTTATCTATGTGGCAACCAAAAGGCATACAGATCCAGAAGACTATTCCACTTGCATTTTAAGTATCCAATATGAAGGTTGTTGGCACTTGAGCTCTATTTCTCACTGGATGCTGCAGTTTACTACAGTGCTACTCAATAGTTTATTAATCATAATCAACAGCAACAGATTCTGCAAATGTCTCCAAGCTAGCCTGAAAAACCTTTCTGATCTTTAGAAACTGAAGAGCATTATTTTTATGCATAAAAAGAATAATACGCTTGAGTGAATATAAAAAAAGGTATTAGAAACAACTTCAAAATGTGCATAAAGCATTAGTGTTATAAATATGTAATCTCTTTTTGTTCTCATATTGAAAACTTTCCATCATACCTGACTTTGTCGAACAAGTGAATCTTTCTGAAAGAAGTTGTCTACATTCGTTTTTTCACTAGCAGTTAAAACCTGTTTAAGAAAAAGCTGATTACTACTTCATGGAAAAGAAAACTACCGCAAAACCAGAAATACCAAACTGCACACACATTAATTTATAAGCTTTTGACAAGTTCAGTATGTTGTCTCTCCCCTCTCCCTTTTCAAAAAATGGATGACACCACAAATTGTTTGATTTGGATGATCTTTTATATCCAGCTACACTAAAAACTCTAAAAATGAGACTCAGAATATAATTCACAAATGTATGATGACAGAAATATTCTAGGTAGTAGATCCATTGATTCCACTGACTGTACTCACATTATTCCAAATCCCATTTATTACTATACATTAAAAGATGACATTTTCCAAGATCATATGCACATTTAACATAAACAAGTGTGAAAGAACAAGCAAAAATAAAAACAAAACCAAAAAAATCAATGCTAGATCCCTGATCCTTCTATCTGATTTCCTGCATTAATCTAGCTTTCATTAGACTTACAATAAAAAAAGAACAGGACATGCATTTTCCTAAAAAACACAGGTAGGAGGAGACTTGTCTTTTTTTTGGCACAACAGTGTTTAACAGTGACAACTTAGCAGTGGGAATCCTAGAGGAAGCTATTTTATGACTAAGAAGAAAGCAACTGCGATCATAAATTTTACAAAGGCAGAGTCTTTTTACTTATTTTTTTGTCTTCCTAAGCATATTCTGGCAGCAAAGACTGGAAGCGTTCTATTGACATAGACAAGAAGACTACAGCTGAAACAAGAATGCAAAAAAATTGGATTTCTCTGGAAACAAACTGTAATCAGGATTGCAAAGGCTAGACAGATTGAGACCAAAATTCTCTCTGACCTATGGGAACATTACAGCTACTGATGCAGCTTTTAAAAAGAAACAAATAGATATTTCTAGTGAATTTAGGTTGTCCTATGCAGAGACAGGAGCTGGATGCAACGATCCTTGTGTCCCTTCCAACTTAGAATATTTTATGATTTTCCAAGTGCATGTGGAATACTTAAGACAACAAAATAAAATACAGTTTAGAGTATTTTTTACACTAGAATTCTCTCTTCAGAACTGAATATTTGGATTTACTCTTCACAATATATGAAATAATTTAATATTTGTCTTGATAAAAGTCAGTCATTTTTCACCTTTGATTTTTGAGTGGCTGCAATTTTGAGACTGTAAAAATAAAATAAAAGCATTTAGCCTGTATTTTGCTTATTTAGCTTCTTGCTTCACTTTAAAAAAAAAAGTGCACACTCACTGTAATATCAAATGCAGTTTCATCTTCCAGTGCAGACTGTATTCTGTCTCTAGAAATAAAAGTGCAAAACATTAATGATTAAAATAAAGCAGAGAAAATTTAGCAGAATGCATAAATAAAAATTCTTAAAAACCCTTTACAAAAATGTCTTTTAAAAAAATACTAGAAGTTGCAAAATTAATAAGAATAGTCCTCTTTACAACTTTCATTTCTGTAAACGGATAATGAACAGACCTTTATATCAGAATGTAGTTCCATAAACAGCTTATTAATAGGTACTTAATTGCTTCACTCCCTATTTATAAACTTGTAAAAAATCTACCCAAGAAAGTCATCTCAGTGCAAAAACATAATGTACTTTTCAAAGGAATTACCTATAAAGCGAGGACAACAGTCTCCAAGTTACCATCTCCTGCTTGAGAAGCCACAAGACACTGGCAGTTTTGGAAAACTTCTGCTGTCCAGGAGTTGCCCGATAAACTATTTTCCCTAGTATATTCACCTGAGGTAGACAAATTTATACATAGTTAATATTGCCCATCGGTGGATTTTTTTTCTAAATGCTTTCAACAACTGAGTTTCATTACCTTCTCAAAATAGGTAGACAATACTCCATATCACAAATTCCCTTAATTAGTAATAAAAAAAATATTAACACAGACTAGATGGTATCAAACAAGAGACTGGTTTTGTTTTGCAATGCACTGTACAAACCCAGGATAAAAACAGCTTACACGGAACAATTAAAAAGCTGGGAGGGAGAGAAAGTAACCACTGGAGGAAAAAACCCCGAACACCTAAAACACACACAAAAATCCCCGAAGAAGCCACCAAAATCCCCAACTTTTCTTCCCATACACATGAATATCAAATACTAAGTTAGTCCTACTGGTATTTGTGAGAGCATTCCTTTCTAGCTCTGTTAAATACAGGAACTCAATCTGCTAGTTACCATGTAATTTACAGAATCACCAAAAAGAAATTCTACTAGTTTGTCCTTTATTTATTATTAAAAAGGCTACACAATAGAGTCTTTTCCATTGGTTGCTAGTTCCAGAGCTCACACTACTGCCAAGAAGAGCCCCAAACTCCTAAATTTCAGGTGTACCCAATTCATCAGGCATCAATATATTCATTGGTTTTCAACTGGGAGGTGAACAACAGATTTGGAGAAAAGAGAGGTGTACCACCGTGATGCAAGAGAGGAACACAATCTTCTGTTCTCTTCTATTACCCACCAGAAAATATGAAGATCTTTTGGCTGCTAGGAACCACTGTGCTGAACTCAGGGTACAGCTAAAAAGCAACTTGATAGCTCAGGGCTGTCCTTCCACCTCCATCCCAAGCCCCACCAGCAACATCCAAGCCACACCTTAGAGCAGCATCCTTCACTGTACTCCTGTACATCCTTGGCAACACATAGTCAACTCCCCTCAGTTCCACGTGGCTTAAAACACACACTCTATTATTCTGTGACCTTGCAGATCTTATCCATGTACTCAAACAGGACCTCTGCTATCTCACAAAATCAAGTTCACATTTATTTCCCTTCTCTTGACTGCTGCCCACCTGGGCACACACTTGGGGTACCTGCCTCATTAAAGATCTTGGCATTCTCTGTTTCAGCCCCAACAATAAATTTGCACAAAAATGGGCTAGCAACTTCCCACCAAAAACACATTTTCCTAACATAGACATAGGTATGAAGTCTCTTAAAAAACTTAATCTGCACACCTCTTTTGTGATCAACACTGATTGACAGGAGCATTGTAATTTCTTCCTTTCAAATTGTCAGTCCCTGCTGATCCTGAACTGACAATCAACAACCAGTCAAACAAAGAACTATGTCTAAACTCAGAGACACTTTAAGAGTCAACGCTTAGCCCTCCATGGCCAGCTTGTTAGTAATATAATAGAGAACTTAAAGCATCATAATACAATAATTTTATTTCTTTATACACAAGAGAAATAAGTACATTTTAATCCAGCTTATTAACATTAACAAAAACATTTATGTATCTGCTAATGTGTATTGCCACTTGACAAACTGGAATGGAAGTGAGATGACATTTTTAGTATTCAGCAAGCTACACCATGGGTATTCCTGTGCCAAAGTAGTGTATGAGGAAGGAGTGATGTTCACTGAGTGATACTCAATGCTAGTGTGACTCGTAAGACTGCAACCAGCTGGAAGATTTGAAGTACGTATGTTAAGCCATGTGACTTCTCAGTAATTCTGCTTTGGGAAGGGACTGTAAAATAAATAAAAACACAAGTAAACTACTTACCTGACTGTTACAAATATTTTCATACTCATCCACAAGATCAAAAATGGTAGTTGATGTATGCTTCAGGAAGGAATGCAGAAAATCTGAGTACATGCTCATAGTAGCTAGGACAGATTCAATAAGAAACAGCCATATTAGTGAGACAGCTTCATAAAAAAAAAAAACACAACAGGGTACAAAAAAAGTCCTTCTGATGACAAGGCATCTCATATTTCACAAATTTAAAAGAGAACAGTGATGATATGAACTATCCAATGAGGTCAGAACTTACCAGCTAACATAGACAGACAGAAGCTATGAGCTAAGTCAAATAATTATAAAAATTTTGCTGTAAATGTCATCTGCAAAAGTTTTAACAGCATAACTAATCCAGTTGTGTCTCGCATCAGTAGAACATCCTATTTTTTCCATCAGGTTCCACAGAAGAGAGAAACTTGCAAAACTCCAATAAACTGGAACAGCTTAATTTTCTGAGCCCTTTAAACTAGATTGTTTTTGATTAAGAAATACCAGTAAATAGAGAAAAAAGAAAGAACATATGTATTTATATCCCACAAATAAAGACTGTGGCCAATTATTATTAAACCCCCAAATTATCTCACCAGCTTCCCCAGGATCATCCTCACGCAACAGTACAGCACTCATAGTGACATCTTCTGTCATATTGGACATGTCTGGATTTACAAACATTCCTGTCTGCTGAGGGGAGAGTGCCATTGTCCAACTACTTTCATCCAACTAAAAACACAACAAGAACATAAGGAAAATAAATCACAATCTCAGATATTACAAGCCTAGCTCCACGTTTTCCTTCTAGATGAACGGTATATAAACAGAGAATCCTAAAAAACTAATAGTGAAATAACTGCGGTTAGATGAGGTGCAACTATGCCTTTAGCAAACAGCTCTGAATAGATAAATTTAATCTGGAAAAAGAAAAATCCCTTTTTTTTCTGAAAATAACTCAAATGGAAATTAATCCAGTAAACCCATCTACTGTAAAACACTGTGCAGCACTTTTAATCTTCAAACAAACAAATCCCTCCAAACTTTCATATTCTATTATGCTAAATGCTTAGGTAGTCTTTCAAAGTAAAAAGATAACAACATTGACTAGGTTGTAAAGCAAAATTGCTAAAATTTGAATCAATCATTTACTTGTCTTTCAGCATTCTTGGTGAAGTGCTCAAAACCATCTGATCAAATGCAGCAATATGTTTAAAATAATAGTAAGTATCAGAATATTAAAGGAGAAAATAAAGACATATGTATACTTTGTGGGGAGTATTCAGGTAAGGGATAACATATCTGATGTCAGAGCAGCAAAATGGCCAAAACAGAAGACTGACTGTACATATACTGCACTGACAGGACAGCTTCATAGAGGTGTTTCCATACCAGCAATTGCCTTCTCAGCAGCAATTAATACTATACAAAGACCTAGAGATGTGCCACTGGCTGATTCTTTTTCCGGACCCCTTTTTCTACCCACAGTATTCCTCTTGCCTAATCTTTCTGCCATTACTGCCCTATAGCCAGCCAGAACAGAATGCCATAGTCCTCCCACTAAAGAGTAAAAATAACAAACACAGTTCCAGCAAGATCATATCAGGTCTCTGTTGGAAATACAAAAAGGGCTGATGAGTGTTCTTATCTACAGGCAAGTAAATTTCCACAAGTAAAAGTCCTTTTTCCTGTCATCCTCTTCTGAAAGCCTTTGTCTAGTCCCGAGTTTCCCCTGCTAATCTAAACTGGATTCATGTCAGAGCAGTAAACACTAACCTAGTATTCCACTCACAAAACATTACTTGCAAGAGAGTCTGAATCAGAGAAAAAACACCAGTGCCAAGAGTGGTATACATGTTGAGCAACTAGGCCCCAGAAGCTGATAATCTATAAAGAAACAAATGGCCTGTACCAAACTACAGAAACAACTAAAAGGGAGAATTAAAATGTATATGCAGAAAGACCTCTTAACTTCTTTTGAGTTAATTTAAAAATAAACAGAGATAAATTACTTCAGACATTCCTACTGATAACTTTTCCAATCAGTATTTTTCCAAAAACATTGCAGTAGAAGATAATTAACGTCATCTAAGAAGTCACCAGACGAGTTTCTTCTTTGAAGTCCAAACTTTAACATCCAAGTAAAGCCTAATACTGGAGAGTGCTAAAATAAGAAAGATTCCTAAGTTTTAACTTGTTGACATAGAACAATTATCTTTGAAGAATTTGTAAACAAGCAAAGTCAGGATTTTTGTAGTCACAAGCTGATGCTATAAGAACTAGTTTAACACACATGGTGTATTTGGAAAGTCCTTAAAACCCTCTATTATTCCTCACTGCATCATCTCTAGGAACAACACAGTAATAAATAACACCAGCAGCAAAAAGCAATAGTAGTACTAGTAAGCTTATACCACTGTTTGTCCTTGGTGTGAACAACACAGAAACACTGTAAAATTGTAGTTTCTAATGTTTTACAGGAACAGAAGAGAAAAAGATTATCTAACCATCTTACCATTGATAGACTGCTGAAAAGTCCAGAAGTTGGCAGAATCAGAGGAGATTTCCCTCCTGTTCCAAAGATGGCAGACATATCTGATGACTTCATGGAGCTCCGATGTAATGCAGTACCTAAAAGACAGAGAGGCTTTTCTGAAAATAAAAACTTTTTAAAGCCACTATGCTCGATCCAGAAGCTCCAAAAAAATGTTTAACAGAGACTGAAGTATGAAATCCAGCAGCATTCCAGACAGAAGCCTGAAGCCAGGTTGAATGCGAGTATACATATGCACCAAATATGTGACACACCTTCAGAAACTGGTAAACACACATGAGCATGCAGAGCAGTACATCTCCAGTCACTCTTCCTTGGAAATTGGTCTCCAAACCCTTAAACCAAAAGGCAACCGCAAGTCTGCTCTGCCAAGGACTAGATCTGCTCCAGGCACCTCTGCACATCAGTCCAGTACCTAGTGTTCCCAGGAATATGTGACCCATGTAGACACTGCTTTGCAAGAGGACACATACCCCATCCTGTGTCAACAGGGAGATCCACCACAACAGATCTTCCAACAAACCAAGGATCACGGAATTTGCATCAAGACAATAGCTACTTTGACCCCCTTATCAATCACAAGCAGGTCGGGAAGCCATCTGAAAATACTGATTGCATCAAGACAGTGACAGGAGCTGTGTCAACAGTGGTAAAGAGGGAATGACGGAGTCCCAACATTTTGTCCACCAGTTTGGGGACAAGAGTGCTTGTACAACCTTCAACAGCTGTTCTTGGTAACAAGACAGCTTCAGTCAGCATTGAGATTATTAATATTTCCTTTTGGTCTTGAGAGCTGCTGGAATCTGAGGCATCAAAAAATGTCCACAACAGCATATACAAACACAAAATAAAGGGCATGTCCTGGGTCTCTATCAGACTCCATCCAGTTTAGATGTAAAAGATCAAATCCCTATGGCATTTTGCTTCTTTTTGTCTCCAATGCCTAAGGTAAACAGAACAGCAGAAGGTGCAGTCATCCTCTAGGAGCCTGACGGAAAACACACGGGGTAGATGATGACAAAAAAAAAGAGAAGTCCCCTATATGAATGCCTGAATGATGACAAAATAAAGATTAAAGGAAGAGACTGACAGAGAATGGGGAGGTAAGCCCTGGTGATAACATGGAAATGTAAGGAAGGGACATATTTCTTTATTTCAGCCACAACTAGTGAGGGAGGCTCTAGGAAGATTACAGACCTGTCCACAGTATGTTTAGTGTCAAGTCAGCATGAAGAACAACAATGCTGACACATTAATAGCTTGTGCTCAAGAAGAAGGCTGGTGCAAACAGCATTTATCTTTGCTGCTGGCTGCCAAAACAGAAGCCAATACACATTACACTGAACAGAAACAAACGGGGGCTACACAGAACTTGGCAGGAACCCTGAGAAATCATATGACAAATCAGTCTCTTTGGAACTTCATATCTTTGCAAAAGTGCCAGTTAGGGAAGAATCCCCAAAAACGCTTCTAATATGGGTCCAGTGTTGCAGAACATGGGATAAGATTGGGAAGTTTTAGGGCAAGCTGATCCTATCCACCATGTGTGGTTCCATAGCCTTTCTGTGGGGTGTGCTATCTAATTTCTTCTCCTGCTAGTGGAGGGAAAAATCATTTACTGATGCAACCAATAAATAATATGCAGAAAGACCAATAACAGAATTAATCTGTCACAAAAAGGATCAAAAAATACCGGAAGACAGACTACATGACAGACAATCTTGAAGAATTAAAAGCTACTGCAAAATCAAAAGAAGGATGCAAAAAGAAGGAAACACAACAAACTGCTGACTAAGGCAGAGAAACTGAAATGCTACTGGACATATTCTTGTGTCAGACAATGAAAATGAAGCTTAAACCCACGTCAAAAACTAAAAGGCAAAAATTCATTATTAATCAGAAATAGCCCAAGCAAGTAACTTACAAACCTAAATGTTGCCTGCTACTGGGTGTTTTTGTCCATATTCAGGAACGTGTTTAACTGCAAAATCACAGAATCACCATGCAGTTCAGTGTATTGGGTTTGCATGGCTAGGTTTTGGTAGAGAGGATGACTTCTGTGAGAATCTGACAGAAGCTTCCCTCATGTCTGATACTGTCAATGCCAGCCACCTCCAAGATGGACCTGCTGCTGGCCAAGGCTGAACACCTCAGCAGCAGTGGTAGCACCTCTGGAATAACAGATTTAAGAGGGGATAAAAAACTGCTCAGGGAACAGCAGCAGCACAGAGAAGAGTGAGAATACGCAAGAGCAACAACTCAGCAGACTCCAAGATCAGTGAGGAAGGAGAGGAAGCAGGTGCCCAGGCACTGGAGCAGATTCCCCTGCAGCTGGTAGTGCAGTCAATGGTGAGATCAGCTGTGCTCCTGCAGCCCATGGAGGTCCATGGTGGAGCACAGATTCACCTACAGCCTGTGAAGGACCTCACACCAAAGCAGGTGGATGCCCAAAGGAGGCTGTGACTCCATGGGAAGCCTGTGCTGGAGCAGGCTCCTCTTGGGACCTGTAGCCCTGTGGAGAGAGGACCAAGTTTGCTGGCAGGACTTGTGACCCTGTGGGGCACCCATGCTGGAGCACTCTGTTCCTGAAGGACTGCACTCTTATCGAAGGGACTCACATTGAAGAACTTCATAAAGAACTACAATTCCCGTGGAAAGGATTCACACGAGAGAAGTTCATGGAGGACTGTCTCCCATGGGAGAGACCTCACACTGGAGCAGGGGAAAAATGTGAAGAGTCCTCCTCTGGTGGAGGAAGGAGTGGCAGAGAAGCAGCAGAGATGGCTTTGTAACGCACTGATCACAGCTCCCTTTCCCCATCCCCCTGCACCACTGGTGGGGGATGAGGTAGAAAATGTGGCAGTAAAGTTAACCCTCAGAAGAGGGAGGGGTGGGAGGAAGGTGTTTTTAAGTTTGGGGTTTATTTCTCATTATTCTACTCCAATATGTTTGGTAATAAATTAATTGCCTCAAGCTGAGTCTGTTTTGCCTGCGACAGTGATGGGTGAATGATCTCTCCCTGTCTGTATCTTGACCCAGGAGCCTTTAATTACATTTTCTGGCCACCTTGTCCTGTCCGACATGGGGAACGATGGAGCAGTTTGGTGGGCAGCTGGCATGCAGCCAGGATCAACCCACTACACTGAGTTTGGAAGGAACCTCTAGAGATCACTTGCTCTAACCCGCCTGTCCAAGGGTGTGTCAAATAGAAAAGGTTGCTTAGGACCTTGTCCAGTCAGATTTGGTTATCTCCAAGGACAGAGACTGCACAGACTGTCTGGTCAACCAGTTCTAGAATTCAACCACCATTACAGTAAAAAAATTTTTTGCTTATGTTTAAACATAAGAATTTATGTATGCTGTTGTGCCTATTGCCTCTTGTCTTTTCATTGAGACCATCAAGAAGAGCCTGGCTCTCTTTACTCCCTCCCATCAATTATTTACATACACTGACAAGATCCTCCATTCTCTTTCACAGGCCAAACAAACCCAGCACCCCAGTCTCTCATCATATGTCAGGTACTTCAAAACACTAATCAACTTTGTGAGACTTCACTGGACCCATTACAGCATATTCATTCTTCTTGTGAATTGTTATTAATTACGAAGTCCAAGGGCATAAATCCTTTAACTAAATAGTAAGAGAGCAATGAGTCTTACCTGACTGGTGAAGCAATGAATTAGGAGTTCGGGAAAGAAACTGGCTTCTGGGTGTCATGTTTCCAATACTGTCATCCAGGGATGTGAGAACTGATTAGTAAACAAGTTAAGAAACACTTTCCTAAACATGCTTTTGGCTATATTCTAAATGATTGCAACTACTTGGAAAGGAAAGATATTTTGTTGTAGTTCAAATGTTATGCAAAATACACATCTTTTAAAGTAAAACAGAAAGTCCCATTCATAAGCCTGAGTTAGGTCACCAAATGTTTCACCAGGACCTAAAAGCTGGAGGGCTAAAAGGGACACCACAAAGTGAAGTTCAGAAATATGAACACAACAGGTCTTGGACTCCTCACAACCACTCAGACAAAAGAGAACCCTTTAGGCCCATAAGGAACTGCTTTATTCTACATCAACCATGACAAATCTGAGTCTGAATGCATTTTTTAAAAAAGTGCGCTCTCTCTCAGCTTTGGGTGCTGGTGGCCTGTTGCTCTACTTTTCTTCTTCCTGCCAGCAACCAGGCTCAGTGCTCTGTGTATGATTTACTAAGAAATAGTTGTATAAAAGTTTCAGTAGCCTGTATTATCAGTGTCCAGGAACATCTTGACTCCTAGGCACAACATAATCAGGGCGAATATCTCACTAGCTTTATTTTACATGCAAAAACCAGAAGAAAAGCAAATGTACTGGATTCCTTTGTTATTATAACCATAAAAACACCATTATCTTAGCTTTCAAATCACATGGGGTTTTTTTCCTTATTGTAAAAAATTGAGGGGAAAAAAATTCTGTGGAAATTTATATCTATGTCTGTGTACAGTCTTGCTATTACAGTGGATGGAAAATTAAGATACACTGAATAATCACTCTGATAACACAATACCTGCAAAAGAGCATAAAGCCATAAAATTAAGATATAATGAAGAAAACTCCTTTTTCTTTTTCAAAAATTCAGACATAGAATCAGCTATGGCTCACATAGTTCTCTGGGTGGACATCAACCTGAGTTCATATGCCCAAGAAAAACTGTAAAACACCACACTACATAAACGTAATGGCACAAGTTTAGGAGACAGGCAATGCAACATCCTTGCAATCACATTTAACTCACAATCAAAATAATCAATCTACATATAGTCAAAAACAATCTCTTACTATCACCCAAATATGTTGAATAATCTGTTCTGGGTCATCACTACAACATTTTTGATATGGTTTGAGACTACAATGTAGGAAAAAGGAAGAGAGAGAGAAAACTCCATTGAGAGGAAATACTATTCTGTGAAAAGGCAAAGAATTGCATCTTTTGGCTTATCTCAAAGTTCTTCTGTAAAGGACAAGTAATGTACCATGTTGCTGAAAATGCAGTACTTTTCTAAATGAAACTCATTCAGATTTCTTAAGTCACGCTCTCAGTCGTTAACATCTCTCCCTATTAGTTTTTAGATACTGCAATTACAGTTTTGTTTTTGAACTTCTCCTTCTTAATGCATGAAAACACCACACAGAAATCTGACTACGGTGGAGGAAAATAAGAGACAGCTCTCAAAATCAGAATTTTGACTGCAGAATACCTCAAAAATCAGGTAACAATTTCACATTACATTGATACATTGTTGATTTTAAATGGGTATAAAGAGTAACAGTGTAGATTCAAAAACTATTCTCAACATGCTTAAAATCATAGCAGTAGTAAAAATAAATTCACTTGGTGAACACAGCGAGCAGCAATTAAAGAGAAGACAAAAATTCTTTGCAGAAAAAGGATACTAGGAACTCTTTTCTGAGAGCCTTGCTTCCGTAAAGGTCTGGCCATCTCTGTCTCAAGGGAGGATAGCGTATCTTCAAAACCATTTCTACAAAACAGCAACACAGACAGAAAGCAAGCAAATGAATTCAGGTAGAAAATACAAGATGTTTTTGTTGCATCAAAGTAACTCCAGAACTGGGAAACTGAAACAAAGTGTTAAGTCATCTCCAATTCCAGTATTGACGTCCAGGTTCCTCTGCAGAACATCCAGCACTGCTCATCACCGTGCATGAAAACTCTCTTTGTTCCCCCTACACCACCACAAACATTTTATTATTAAAAAGAATAACTAAAATAGGCTAGTAAGAGATGCAACAGTATGAAATTCAGTTCTGAACTGAACTATTCAGTTGAAAGACTGGCATGACCTCACGATTTGATTTCTCCCTCGGCTGCAGGCGATCCCCGCGGGCTGGGAAGGCTCGCGTGTGTCGCAGCAGGAGAAGGACCCGCTCCCCTCACCCGCACCGAGGGAGCCGCTCCCGGCGGGCTCTGCGGGCACTGCGGCGACGCCTCAGCAGGCCCGGCGAGGGCCTCGCTCCGCGTCCCTGAGCAGTTCACGGCTCCCGGTTAATCCACAGATACAGCCACGCAGCAGCAACCAGACTTCAAGCTCCCGGGGGACACAAACCCTCCGGCACCCTCAGCAGCCGCTCCCGTCCCGCAACCGGGACCCGTGTCACACACAGCGCGGCACAGCCCGGGATGGGGACACCGCGCACCGCTCACCTGTCCATGGCAGCAGCCCCGGCCGGGCTCTCCCGGGCTCCAGCGTTCCCGCCTCCGCCCGCGCCCGCCCATGCCCCGGAAGGACACGGGCGCTTTCCGCCCGCGCCATGCCCGTCTGTCGCGCCGTCCATGCGCCTGCCCTGCGCACCGCCGGCACCCGGCACTGCCCGTCCCACCCACCGCCGGCCCGCACACCGCCGGCACCGGGCAGTGCTCGCGCCGCCCCGCACACTGCCGGCACCGGGCAGAGCTCGCGCCGCCCCGCACACCGCCGGCACCGGGCAGTGCTCGCGCCGCCCCGCACACCGCCGGCACCGGAGCGGCCGCGCTGGTCCGACAGGCCGCGGTGGCGGTGCCCGGCCCAGGGCAGCTCTCCTCTGTCGGTCCCCGCGATCCCGCCTTAAGGGACAGAGCTTACAAAACCCGCCGTGTTTTAAGTGTCCGGTACTCTTTGGGTTATCTCGCCGCACAGAGAAGGGCTCATCAGATGGGCAGTGTGCCATACGTTCAGCCGGAGCAGCCTGCGGCCGGCCTTGGTAAAGACGACTTCGTTCGCACCGGGTTATAAACTCGTCTGCGTTTCTCTCCCCTTTCTCCCACTGTAACTCGGACTACTGGTATTGAAGGTGTAAAGTAACTACCATGCAGGATCATTCAATCCCTACCTGCTTGGACCAACTGTGCTATGAAACTGTCTCTCCCCTTCCTTCCCAAAATGAATTTTGCTTACTTTTTAACTATAGAAAATCACTGTTACTACTGCACCAGTACAAACAACCGTGCTACTGACTGAAGTTCATTTACTTGTGCTCTAGGACAAGAAAAACCATCCAAAGACGCTTGGAAGTACTTGGGTGTATTTAGGACTACAACTATGTTCATATTCCTCAGAAGGATACATCTGACAATGGTTGCAAGAGGCAGTTGATGAGGACGGGGTATGCAGAAACACAAGCAGGCAGAAAACCTATATGGAGATTAGTCACTCAGGAAATGTGATTTTGGATTTAAAACAATAAATACAAGGAGTTGTCCTAGCTTGTAGACTATCATGAAAGCACAAGTGAGGGCAACAACCTTCATTATGAAAGAAAACTAAAAGAGCATTAAAGGAACTAACTATTCTATCCTAATTCAGTACTGCGTATTTAATAGAATTTACCTCTCAATGCATTCTCCCAAAACAGCGTAGCATTACTGTCTCTGTAGCGCAGTGGGAAATTCAAACAGAGTAATGCACAAATCAGTATCTGGTTCAATTGTTTGCCAGCAGCTCACACTCAGGCTAGCCCTGCCTCAGGGCAGAGAACCATAAACAAATGAGAAAGTAAACGATGACAGAGAAGATGCTTCCTTTGTGTGCTGTCTCAAGTTTATTCAATGACAGATGAGAATAAAGCAAAATAAATCAGGCTGAAGAGAACCTAAGAGGGCAGCACGAATGCTTTTTAAAAAAAAACCCAAACAAACCTGTAAAAGTATATAAAAGATTAGGGCCCTTGAGAGAACTTCTCTTAGTATGTACAGCCTAAGTGCAGACTAGGAAAGGCACCTTAGAGGCTCCAGGTTGGCTCCAGTAAGGTGGCAAGGCGGGGGGAACATGGTAAAAACCTTGAGGTGTGTTTTCAGGCAGTACTTTTTGACTGGGATCCCACTTCATAGTTATCTGAGAGGGAAGGAGGGAAAAAAGGGAAAGTTTCATGCAAGCGTCTTATGCTTCCAAGAAGAAGGAAATACAATTTTTTCAGTAAGTAATATAAAGGATTCTGAATTCAAATTTATAATTAAAAATTATAACTTCATCTTAAGTTTCACATATTTGCATCAACACTGATCCTAACTGCAGTTATGCTACCAGAATATTGGGGGAGATAGCAGTGCTCCCTGCATGGAGGCAGGACAACCAAAGACAACCCAGCAGTTAGCATGACTAACACAGAAACCTGGCATGTGTATATTCAATGCCTAAGGTTCCTCTGCTCTCTACTAGGCTTACTGAACTTCACACAAGTAAACAAACTCAAAACTCCAAGTAGGCTTTAACAAAATATGTTTTAAGACAGCTCATGAATCAAATAAATTGTCCTAATGCATTGCTAAGCTGCATACGTGACATCTGCATGTACAAAATTGTAATTTTAATTTAGAACTACCAAAACCAAAAGCTCAGCAAAGTTCATGTGCAATATGTGACAGCAGCACAACTGCATTCAGTACAAAGAAAACTATGGAACCTACATTATTCCCTGCCTTTTTGTAAGAGAAGGAAAAAAGCTCATATTTTAGGCCATGTTTTCTTAGTTGAAACAGATTCCTGGAAGTGTGGAATTATTCACCTTTTTATTTAAACACAAGAAAACCTTTTTCTAAAACCAGTCTCAAGAATTTTAACTACAGTCTTCATGTGATTCCTTAGTATTTAAATACCCATGTTGAGACTCAAAATGTTTGCTCAGGGTCTTACCTAAGCAAACTGATTCCCATGGCTACTTCTATTGAGGCAACTCAGCTAAACCCCCTTTTTATTAAAAAGGAACAAGAAAGAGACAAATTTGTAACTGTCATTTTATTTGTGTCTGAAAATCATGGCAGGAGTGCCAAGGGTCTTTGTTGCTATTGGGCATGTTACAAACAGTAAACCCAATTTTATGAGAGCTGGGATTTCACATGATTTTTTTTGTACTTAGTATGAGAGTGAAGCTACTGACTCCACCCTGCTAGATTTAGAAGTATAAGGTAAAAACGCCACATAGGGTGAAAAGGTAAAGTATACTGATGAAAGAAGGAACTAACTCCCACTATAGTTTCACTCAGTATCCAACACTGCAGTAATGTCCCATTCCTCCAAGTTTATGGTAGCCAAAAGACACTATGTGAATTAATTAGAAATGACAATGTCTTTCAAATGAAGTAGTTCACCCCAGCCACAACCTCAAAGGAAAAAAAGCCCTGATGATAGTGAACTTCTCTAAAACAATGAAGCTGCAGAGCTTGTTTGGCATAACTAGTACCTCTTGAGACTGAAGTGAGTACAGTGGAATTACAAAGACATTCCTTTCTCCCTTCATAAATCTCTCCCTAAAGAACAACTCTTTGAAAACAGAAAGCCATTCTTTGCTTGATGATTCAAACTTCTGAAAATAAATGGCTTTGGAAGGTATTTTAAAAAAGCAAACAAACAATCCCCCCAAAACCCAACCACAGAAAAAAGCAGCAAAATGCACATTTATCTACTGTTTGAAGCCCAGATATTGCAAACACTGAGAACAAAATCGATACTACAAAACAACAGTTTGGCTTACAGTTCCAGACTACGAATGTAAAGTTCTCCACAAATATAAGTATCATTCCGGAGTTTACTTCATAGAATGGAGAAGGTAAAGTACATTCTAGGAATCCTCAACTGTTCATAAACCTTTCGAAGAAAAGCACAAGGTGCTTGAGATTCAGAAATTAAAACCTAATTTAACTAAGAGCTCTGCTACTCTAATGCTACTTTAGCAAACATCTTACAACTGCATTTGTTACATATTTGATCAAGCTGTAATTTGCTTTTATTCTCCTTCCCATACACAAGCAAAGTAAAAGCTATAAATTGATGTATAGCCTAATGCCATTGGGACAGCAGTTTAAAATCAAACAAAAAGCTTTCTGTCTACACTGATGTTTTGCTGCATCATCAGATTACAATTCAAAAAGTGCTACAGACAGCTGTACATTGACTATTTTTGACCATTCACATCTAGTATAACTTTCTATTGTTGATATGTCTAAATAGAAGTCTATCTAGAACTAGTACTGTTACTGAATTTCTTCCCAAGTTATTTCTAAAATTGGCAAAGATCAGAAAACTTTGGGAAAAGAATCATGAAGTCTGGTTCATTCACAGTTTGTTTACAGCATTTTAAAAGAAGAAAAATCCTCCAGTATTCACTCATAAGGAAACTGCAATTCTATTTATATCAAAAAAGAAAAAAGATGCAGTTTAATCCAAATTCCAAACTCCTCCCATTTTTCATTTCTAGCATCACAGTATCAGTACACCTCACGAACAAATTTAATATCTATCTCTACAATACTTTTCCAGAAGTTAAGTTCTCTTACGCAGGAGAGCAGTAGTAGTTTGAGCTTACAGGACATTCATTTGGACATCTGAAAACATCTTGCAATGTCTCAAAATAAATCTAAGTTAGGCAAGTAACATTTCATTTCACAGAATAATTTGAGAATGAAAAAGGGCACTAGAAACAAGGTACGGTGTAAAAGAAATTTACACTGCAATGAAAGAGTCCTAACATGAAGAGTGCAATTCCATTAAATAATACTTCTGTATTTCAGGACATAAACATTACTTCTTCCATAGAAGGCTCAGACTTTAAATACTGACATACACCAGTTTCAGATTAGGGAGGAAATAAAGCAGTCACAACCTTTATGTGCACTGTAAGCATAAGATAACTTGAAAAGCAGCAATACATTATGTGTACTAACACAGAATTTGCAAAAATTACTGCGTTAATTCTTTAAATGTTAATTATGGATATTTTCATCCAAAACTTTATGAGAAGTGTTCTGTTTCTGTACAAGTAGTTCAAGAGTGACCTTCTTAAGCACTGGTACACAAAGCAATTGTCTTGAAGATATGTTCAAGTTCGTTCAAAACTTTCAGCAGATGGGATTCTTTTCTAGAATTGCTAACTGCTTACATAGTTCCAATTCCTGCGGGAATAGCTTCTTATGCCGCAATTATTTAGATATGAAGAGAATTTCCATGTGTTTTTCTTTATGCTTCATGCCCATCATTTCCTTAGCATCATTTTGTCATGCATCTTCCCTTTAGCAACTGGGACACTGCTCCCTTGAAGCTTGCCTATGTTTTCAAGGAGAAAAATAATGGGGTTTTAGGTATTACCCGCTTTATGATGTGCTGGTCTTACAAATCTGACCTAAGTTCTAAATGCAGAGGGCGTGGTGTGGGGACACACACACATATTTCACTTTTTTAGCACAATCTTTAGATGTTAATGCCTAAATTCTGAAAATTTTACTTCCTCAGGGTTTGATCCAACTGAAATACCTCTAATCCTGAGGAACAGAACAGCCAAGAATGCTTCAGTATGGTACTCTTTGGCCTGACATTGACTCCAGAGCAGGGTCCCCTCTCTGATGTTCTCAAAGAATTTTCTCACTCCCACCCAATGCCATCTGTACAGATGCCTGGAAAATAAACAAAAAGACCACTAAAAGGACAATTGAGACAAAAGCGTTACAAGACCTGAATAAGCAGAGGATGAAAATGAAGGGAGAAAAAAATACTGATTAGCTCATCAAGGAAGAAGGTAGATAACTAGTAAAAAAGGAACTAGAACATCTAGTGCTGCAGTCTCATCTGCTCAGGGGACCAAGCAGGATGCCGAGAGCAAAAGTGATTATTTATGGGGATCATCACATCTTCTGGTTTCTAATGATAAATGAAAAGGAATTTCAGTCTTGGGTTCTGCACAAGTACAAGTGTATTGCCTCCATTAAACAATAGTGATGACTGATGAAATTACCAGCAGGAAGGATCAGCTGGGCTCCTTAATTCACTGTGGGCAATGTAAAACATCTCAAAGCTTACTGGTATTAGCTAACCTAATCTGATTGAATTTGCAGGAATGCATTAGAACAAGCTCTGTTAATTCTGCTCCAGAGTAACAGGAGGCACCAAGTATTTGGGTGTGACATTAATTTTCAGCACCACAGCCAAAATCAGGAAATCATCTACAATCCACACATTCCAATTCTCAGTCCAACAGTGTTAACAGGTATTTAAAGTCTGCAAAATTCTGCACTCAATACTGCAAGAATGCTCTTCTGCAGTTTTCCCTGAAACCAAACAAATATGGTTTAATCATGCAGAAAAATCATATTGTCTGCCAAGAAAATTATTTTAAGCTACACTAAGTGAATTTTAACAATTAATTCTTCCTGGAAAGAAGGAAAATAGCAGGCAACATATTTTTAAGTTTTCAAAACAGCCACTGGTAGTCTAATCTCTGAAGACAGGTATTTTTTTGTTAGACTCTTGGTTGGGCCTTGGAGTATTCTGAGTCCAGAACTAAGCAGAATTTCATTCAGTCAGAAATTCATCCACCCTAACACATGGGATAGTACTAGAAGGAATATTTATGGTATATATTTATCAGAAGACAAAGTCATTAGGGTGCCTTTTTATCCTAAGATGTATGAATCTGCACTGTGCAAGAGATTTAAAAATCAGTATTTACTAGCACTACTAAAACACAAAACATTCAAGTAGTATAACTGTAATGCAAGCCCTTGCATGGCAATCCAAATTTATTGAACTACTGATGCTAAGTCATACAAAATTGCACCACTTTAATTAAGGCTTTTAGTTTACATTTGGCCACCTCAAAGCAGTTGTAACATTAGGTTGGTCAATTTAAATACTGTGGCTCCCTGTTGGATATACACACAATCTTTACACCCAAACGTTAATGCATACAAAGCAACAAGGCATTGTTAAATAAATCAGCAAAAGTTAATTACTGCAACTTAGGCCCTGTGACCAATTACACATGATTAAAATTACTTCCCACATTCACATCCACAGTACTCTTCCACCATTTAACATCTCAACCAAAACGTTACACATGTAAAACAATCACTAACAGGCAAAAGTACTAAACCTGTATATTTGGTATTGCAAATACACTTATGCATGAGCAAGCAAGGGAATTCACAGTGAGAATCTACAGCTGCAGAAGCCCAAAAATGATTTACAAAAAATTGTTAAATCATTAAAAAATTGTTTTAAAATATACACTTCTTGTTGTAGACCCCCACTGTACACACAACTATAAACATTGTTCCCTATGTAAACAAGGAAAAGGAAACATACAATAAAAGGTTGAAAAGTCTGGACATTTCCTTCCCAACAGATATTAAAGGCCATGTCTTTAGTCAGACGCTATACTGAAAGGACTCAAAGACTAGGTCACTGTCTCCACAGGTTTTTCCTAAAATTAAAAAACTATATAGCCGTTGTGTTAATCAAAGCGCTTTTGTACAATACGATGATGATGATCCTGTATTTCTTTAAAAAAGTTACAATAAGCTACAAATACCGATGAAGCAAAGTTATCTGGAGTAGTCTATATAGGAGCTCTTTGGACTTTCTTTTATTATGCTAAAATAGTGGTGCTTTCAGGATTTACATTATTGTACTCTCCAATAGAAAGTGGGGATTGTTGAAGTATACAGTACACAGTTTTCATACATGTACAACATTGGTGGATGAATAATGTCTCTTATCAGTAATACTGGATGCGGGCTCTGGTTTTACCAGTTGCATACATAGAATATTTAGAAGTAAAAATCTCTCATGACACTGGAAAGTGATTAGAATGTGCAAACTGATGTAGCTTTCATCCATTTCTTAAAGGGTACCACCACAGGAAAGTCCATTTAAGATGTTGGTAGGTTTAATAAAGTTGGAATGCTGGCACTGTTGAATTGGGCAACAGTTCTTCAGACCTATAACAACAAAACAAGGAGTTAGTATTAGTAACAACTATATGTCCTTGCTCTTTACTTAAAACAACTAAAACAAGAACTAGCAAAGTTCATAGCAAATAGACTTCAAAAACAACCTTATCACTTCGCCTCTACTGATATAATTCCTATTGTATATATATAAATAACATACTATCTCACTTATTATCCTAACTGGATTAGGATACGTGTAATAATCCAAGCTGAACTGTGGAAGTAGGATTTGATTGGTGAGACTAGTTTTGCTTCCTGTATGACTCTTCTGTGGCTTTAAAAGCAAGAACACAATTGAAGTATCAAAGCTCTTGAATCAAAAGTCCTGTTAAGGAAACAGAGCAACCATTTCTGCCACTCTCAGCTAGTGTGGAACCCTCGCAGTTTTACATTGAATTGATCAAAGTTGTTCAAATTAAGGCAGTTTTAATATACCAAAAGGAATTAAACATGGCACTACCTGAGTATTGATAAAAGTCTGCAATTTCTGACAGTGAGATGTCCTACCAGGATCCTCTGGTATACCAAATAGCTATACTGGTTAACAAAGTAATGGCTCATAGTGCTGAAGCAACTGAACCACCATATGTTCAATGAAACTGAAGGGAAAGGAGGTAACAGGCAACTTGCATGACATCAGGTCAGTCAAGACAGACATCTGCCCATACTAAGGCTTGGAGTTGAAAAGAGGGAAAAAACCTGCCCAGGGAACAAGCTGCAGAAAAAAATTCATGCCTGCTGCCTAGCTTCTGAAAAGGCTTGCTTAAAAAACAGGCTTGAGCTTCCTTGATTCTTCAGCTGCATTCTTTGAGTACAGATTAAGGCATGTAGAACTTTAGCCAGCTGCAAGTGAGTAAGAAATTGATCTAGTAACCAACAGCTCCAGGTCAAATATACTAATCACAACGCAGCCTCCAAAATACCCATGCAGTTTCAAGAAAGGAAGCTAAGTTCCTATGACACCACACAAGCATAAGCAGGAGTTTGAAGCAGGAGTTTGAAGCAGGACACGTTAGCATGCAAACTGCAATATTGTACTGTGTGCATTCCTGATAATTGAGCTTTTGAAGCATACTCCACCAGGCTCCAAAAAAGAAAACTCCTTCCAAAAACTAAAACTTGAAAGTATCAAAACACTGTTAATTTGAGCTCTACGAACACATTAAATCTTGAAAAAAAAAAAAGTATACTAATGTGAACAGCATATCTTGCACATATTTGTAGTTCTGACTTTGAAACAGAAATATAAAGACCATAAGCATTTCTATGATAATGTAAATCAATAATTTTCAATGCTGTTCTGCATCAACAGCTACCACAGCTGTTCAGGGTATTTTGTTGTTGCTTTGTTTGTTTTTAATTGCCGTAACACACAGAAAAATTTAAAATGTTTACCTGGCTCAGAGCTACAGTACAGTTATGTATTAAAGTAGCTGACACGATGACTTTTTGCGTGCTTTTCCAGGCACCGGAGTTTTTCTGTTAATTTGTCGCACAAGGTCATAAAAGATCTGAGAAGATAAAAATCAGCTGGGTTATTAAGAGGTTTCTCTTATAACCTGAAGCCTTGAATCTTCAAACAATGTACTCACATACTCAAGAACCTCTGTAAATATTTAGTTATCACAAAGCTAGGAAGTTGTGTACTTAATAACTGATTGGAGTTTCTTCTTGTTTAAGATAATTGCCTACCAAGGGTTTTTCCACTTTCAGTGAAGCAAACTGAAAAGGCACCTATAATCTGCAGCTATTTAATTTCTGGGTCAAATTCACCTGAATTCACAGGAAAATGCCACAGTGATCAACTACTATATCGTATTATTTTGCAGTTCAGGACTGAGGTCAAGAAACAGGTCACAGCTTTCTCCTAACTCAAATCAGTCTAAGGGTATTATTCCAGATACTTTTAAATACTGGTGTCTAAGCAATCAATACAGCCTTCCCAGGCCTATACCATGACATAAAGCATATCACTTCCCAGAAAAGTAACTCATGAATGGGACTCTCACACTTTGAGTCTCCTAGAATGATTTTGTTGAAAGATTATTTTAAGAAAAGTCAGCATACTACAACTGAACAGTCATCTGTTTAATTCATAATTGATATTGTTCCAATTATTTCCATATCTCCTAAACTAAGGAAGTCCTCATACTAAAGCCATCCTAGCAGTTTCCTAAGCACTGGCTGTAAAACAGCTAAACATTCCAAGAAGGGCTTATAGTATTCAATGGAGTTCTAGTTTATTAAACATATGACTTTTATACCGTTAGGATGATTAATTTGTATTTAAGAAAAAGTAAACAGTTTCCAGAAGTTCCCAGCTAATTAAACACACATTACTTGTTTTAAATGAGCTGCACTGAAAACCACCATGCTCTTCTGATTACTTGCAAGTCTTACACAAGGGGGCCTTTCAACTTGACTGATGTTGCCAATGTTTGTTTTCCACATGACCTAATGAACTGTATCAAGATTTGTAATAAAATTTAAGCTATTCCAGAAATGTAAATACTAACACAGCTTCTTTTTCTAAAACTTTTGTATCCCATTCTTTATGCTGGCACCTCTCCCAAATAAAAAGGCATGCATTATGGCAAATCCCCAAAATACATCATTTGATCAATCATCTAGCTCCTGTTAACAAGTAGATATATAGTAGAGAGGCTTTTGCCTCCCTTTTTCCTTACAGAGCAGTTAATTTTACCAAAACCTTCAAGAGTTTTTGTTCTTACCATCTCAAATAATTTAACACAAATTAACTTAAATCAAATATAGTTGTAATGACTTAAGTTTCTTAAAGGTCTTTAAAATAATAGTCTAGCAATCTGGTCTCAGTTGATAAAGATTGTATCAACCAGGGAATGGAACATGAAAAAAGTACTTATTCAAAGTTCATATGAAGATAATTTGAAAACTAATTATACTAAAATTAATATATTTGANCTGAAAACCACCATGCTCTTCTGATTACTTGCAAGTCTTACACAAGGGGGCCTTTCAACTTGACTGATGTTGCCAATGTTTGTTTTCCACATGACCTAATGAACTGTATCAAGATTTGAAATAAAATTTAAGCTATTCCAGAAATGTAAATACTAACACAGCTTCTTTTTCTAAAACTTTTGTATCCCATTCTTTATGCTGGCACCTCTCCCAAATAAAAAGGCATGCATTATGGCAAATCCCCAAAATACATCATTTGATCAATCATCTAGCTCCTGTNGAAAAAAGTACTTATTCAAAGTTCATATGAAGATAATTTGAAAACTAATTATACTAAAATTAATATATTTGAAAAATTTCAAGTCAAATCCCTTAACATAAATATATCCCTTAACATAAACATCTCAATAGTATGGTACAGTTTTGTCCATTATAGTGACATTATTCATGATTTTGTTAGTTTTTCCTTGACCCCCTGTAAATGTATGGTTACCAGTGTCCCATTCTTCTCTCCCTGCCACCCTTCCCCTACACAGGTAACATGCCTTACCTCATTAACATTTATCTTTGATTTTGCAGAAGACTCTAAGAACGCACAGTTATTCCATTGCCTGGCTAGGTTCTGACCTTGCTCCTTTCCCACAACTCTTTCATCCTCTAAGTCACACTTATTGCCAACCAGAATCATAGGCACCTAAAAAAAAAATTAACGCCAGCAAAGAAATAATTAAAATTTTAGGAAAGCATCATGCAATATGCACACCTAAAACCATATCTGAATCCTTAAGAGGATCCCAACTTTCAGAATAATCAAGCTCTGGTTTAGTTGCAACTTAAGTTTACAGGTGTGTGATACTTTAATCCTCAAATCAAAGTGACTGTATTTTTTGCCTGCTTTTGGCAGGGCAGTGAGGGGAATGGTTTGAGGATTCAATACACTGCCAATTGAGCAAATTTCATGTTTTCTAGATGACTGAGATTTCATTTTTAGATGTTTAAGGCATCAAAAAGTCTCCTGAAGAATTTGCTACACAATTCTTACATGTTCAGAAATCCTGGAAACAGTGTCCTGTACTGGTAGCAAGATGAAGGATGTTGAAGCTCCTTTCATCATTCCTCTACTTTCAGCATATCAGCACACCTTTCAAGAGCAGTTCTTACTACCAAGGTAATGCATACAGAGAAAAGAAACATGCTACCTTTATCACCAACTACAGAAAACACTGATTTGACCTTTGTGGCAAGAAAAGGCAATCATACCCATTTTTTTTCTTGATTTTACTAATTTAAGGACAAAGCTAAGTTCCTCACAGATTCAAGTGCTGAAAAAAGGTTTACAATATCACAACTATTTTTTTTATTTTCTCCCAAAGCAAGTAATGACTAAGCTTTGGCATATGAAAAACTTTACCTGTGAATTTTGATGTAAACTAAAGCTCTTTATCTTTCTGCTGATACTAAGGAATGCCTTTCGAGACTGAGGAAGGTATTCTGAAATGAATACCATTCCAAGGAAATACTACCAAACTACCATCAAAGAAAGATATGATGCTAGTCAACATAAATATACCACATAAAATAAGGTTTAAAATACAATCACATCTACCTTGATTTTAGTGTACAAAGCTAATTTCATGCTAAACAAGGCCATAATTTGTCAAGTTGTGGATGGGAAAGGTACATGCCACTTAAATACTAGCCTTTTGAGATGCATTTGTGTTACTGGGTAATAACTCACTTCTAGAAGAAATCTGCTGAACATAGGCAAGACCTGCAAATGCTTATGGTCAAGAAAGTGCAAGGTTGTTTCGATTACGGAAGTCATAATGCACTTCCCTGAAGCTGAAATGTCTGATACACTCTGTGTCTGCTGATAGCAGAAGCATATGCAGGTACACACAGTAAGGAAAGCATCAAGGTTTGCATAAACACAATTTAAATGAGATGAGCACACTTAAAAACTGGTCATTGCTTACATTTTTCTTCAAGGAAGTTTTTCGGCCTGAAGGCTATAAGCCACAAGGTGTTTCTGTTACGAACACACTCTTATTGCTGTTTCACATTTGAAATACCTCTTTACTTTATTAGGGGACTGAGTATTCACTTCCTTCAACTGTTATATGGGGGTTTTTTATCATTTATAAAATATGGTTTAGCCTTACTTTATAGCTTTAATAATGCTAAGATATGCATATAGAAATTGTGTGGATATAGGATGACCAACAACTGCAAGCAATCAAACAAAATATAAAAGCTATGTAACATGAAAATTTAAACTTAAACTAAATTTAAGCTTACAGTACTGTCTTCAGTGCGACCTTAAAATTTTGTGCTTTTAAGATACCATGACAGTAGGAACATTGATGAGAAAATTAAATTCTAGGTGTTTTTAAACCTTCAGTGATAGTAATTAAGGCAACATAGTCTCGCTTTAGAAATGTTTGTTGCAATACTGGTGAACAAGGTTATATACAACTCTAAATAAAGTATTTTAAAGGAAGAGATTAAGCAATTCTCTATATAACCCATGACAAATTACAATTTTCTCAGTTTACCTTAAGAGTTGCATTTCTGCACTACGCATCTACTGGTTGATACATCTCTTAATTTAAAGTTTGGAAGCCATCTGACGACAGTGTGTATACACTGCAACATCTGTAATGAAAACTCTAAGTATTAAGCATTTTTAGAGATGCTTACATCATCAGTGTCTTTGACCCGAAGAATCTGTTCTCTTAGATCCTGTAAATCATTAAATGTAGACTGTGCTGTGATGGAATATACTAATGCAAAACCTTGTCCATTTTTCATGTATAGATCTCTCATCGCTGTAAACTGTTCCTGTAATTAAAAAAGATACAGATGTTGCATTAAATTTGCACTTTCCTTGCATAGACTACTATAAACTTAATGTCACAAATGGGTCACAATCAGACTGCATTTGTGCCCCCGCCCTTCTCTGTTAAACTGACCAATAATTTACTGTTTGACTATAAGCACTGTAGTAAACAGAATTGCTTTTAAAGAAATCTGAAGTTTGGAACACTATCTATGGTGGCTCAGCAACATCTAGATATTGCCAACAGCCATGCCCTGGGAAGAAAAGTCACAGAAACTAGAGCAATTTCATGGGAGAGAAGTACAGTAGAAGGTACAGTGTAATCTGTAGATTACAGAAGTTACATTCCTCCCAGACTTTTCTCCATCTCCCAACAGTTCCTTAAAATGGATCATAAAGTACATGCATCCCTTTTCAGTCTCCATTTTGTAGTCTAGGCACTTTTCTAGTTTAAATTCCACTTTAATTTTCAAGAAGATAGACTAGGGGATGGCAACATTCAATAGACTTGTCACATTTCCTTGACTTCATGACAACTGTGATATTGCAGACTAAGACTCACTGATGTACTGCAGAGCAGCACCAGGACTTCTCCCTCTTTGGAAACTCTAACCAGTATGACTGTGGAATAGTATTTGCCTTTCTCGCTTTTGTGACTTGGCTATCTGGTGCCTGTTCAATCACTTCTTGTCCCTCCCTGCATGTCAGATAAAAAGTGCACCTTATTTCTAGGAAACACCTACTCCATCCTTCCGTATTTTTACAGAGTATTAATCTAGTATGGAATTTAAGTCAGTCATTATTGGATGAGATTATTATTACAGTTCAAAGAACACATGTTAAAACTCCAAGGGTCTTAAACTTAAGCTCAATGGACTCAATGAAGGAAATGACTGGTTTCAAAATTTTTGAAACTAGTCAGAGAAAAACCTGAGCAGTATGCAAAGGGTCAGCATAAACCTTGTGCTTTGACCTCCTATAAGCTGACTAAAGCAATACTATTTTTATCCCAATGTCACAGTACATCTCACACACAAAAGGAAGAGANAGTAGCCTGTGGGCCTAAATTTTCCTCTGGGCAATATAAACTTAAAACAGGAGCAAAATCTCTTTTAAAATGCTAAATCTCATGTTTTCCCTATCCCAGAACATGAGCTCACAGGCAACTTGCAATTAATTTTCTGCTGCAATACTCAAGTATTGTTTAAACACTAGTATGTTAAACAGCACCCTTTAATCCAATGCACTGACCAGTTATCCTTCAGAGAATGAGGAAGGAAACCCATCACCATTCATATCCCTACAGTTTTCGATGTTTTTAATACTGGACATCAGTATTTAGGGAGGTTCTTTTTTACATACCGTTCCTGCAGTATCTAAGATTTCAAGCATACACTGTTGTGCATCTACTTCAACTTGCTGTCAAGAGAGAAATACGTTTGTTAGAATTTTTCCTCTTGCAAAACTTTCCCCTCCAAAGACATCAGAAATTGCATGATTTTTATAAGCAAATTCATAATGCATAAAGCAACATAATGGCTTAAGAAGTTTGTATGAATATACAGTTTGAAAACAGCAGGAAGAAGCCTTTCAAAGAGCCCTAGTGACATTTTCAAATGCAGCATCAGCAGCCAAGTACCACTTTGCAAAGTGATTAAGGATTTTTGATTATTTAAAAGGAGGCTGCTGAATTTGTAATGATGGTTATCAGCAACTAGCACAACTAATTTCCACTTGTCTCAGGGATCATCATAGACTGAAAGAAAAGTACAAGTGAAAGCTAGAAAGTTGAATTGTCATACTAATGCTCATTTAGGAGTAATTTATATCAACAAGAGTATAAGTAGTTCACCTTAAACAATTAAATAAGCACCACCAAGAGTGGTGTCCCCAAAACAAGCCTTCAGGAACACTAATTAGAAAACTGACTCAGCTTAGAAAAGTTTGCCCAAACAGAAGATTCAAGAAGATGGATCAGTTTCTGTATCATTTCCAGAGTTTCTCTAGTTTCCACCTCAAAGAAACGGCTATGAGGGCAGCAAAGGATGTGAAAATGTCCTCAAGCTGTTTCGAGCAGCCTACCCACAATTCTTTTTTTTTTCCCTCTCAAGCTATTGGTACACTTACTTTGTTTCCATTTGCATGTAAAATTTCTGGTTGACAGATCACCCCTCAAAAGAACTCTGTGTCACCTATTCTCCGTATATGCACTGTAACTAGTTTAATTTGTAGCTTTTCTTCTGCAACTAGATTTGAGCTTAGGGGGTGGGAAAGGGGAGTACTTCCACTGCTCTTACACGTCCCCTATGCTGCCTATGGATGGCGATTCCTTGAAAATAACCACGATTTTAACATGTATTGCTGACAAAGTTATTCAGCTAATTAAGCAGCATTTATTCACTTTATGAAGAAATATTTGGGGAGTAAACCAAGGCATCAAGTTTCAAGACTTCATGCTCAGTTATTTAGTTCCAGACAAACAAGTCACATCCTCTCAACTTAAAATACTATAAAATTAGATTTAACATTAATAGCATAGAATTGCCAAATCAACATATTCTGAAGTCACTCAAGTCAAGAAGCAAGTTAAAATTTAAGTACAGTGAGGGGGTGAAAATGACTACATAAAGTGTTGTCCAGGCTTAAGAATGACTTCAGCAATCTGGCTGATTTGAAAAGAGTACCCAGAGGTATTACTAGTCATTTCAGGAACAAACCTGAAAGGAACATAGTAAGATACTTACTAGCAACAGCAATAAAAAAACATAGTTAGCAAAAGGCAAAATTTCTTAAGATGGCTTTATTTTTCTTAAGCTCCATGGAAATAGTCTTTGGAAAAATTAACCCAACAAACATCATGAATCTAGTATGATTTGAATAATGTAAATATATAACAAAAGAAACATTTCACTTTAGGTCAGCCTTTGATTTTTTGAGACATTTACCAGGCCTGACCCAGCAAAGGCCTGCACCAAACACTGGGATAGGGTCCAAAATTCCTGCTTCTCTAATACAGAAAAACTGTCTATATAGAATTTGGGTTTGGTGGTGTCTCTTTAATAAGAGTTCTAGCTTTAGCTGAAGCCCACATACTTAAGACAGACTAGGATTTTTCCAATATACAGTTTACAAGGGGTCAAAGAAAAGAGGTGCGAATTTATCATTCTGCTCTAATTCCTTTTCTGTTCAGAAGACATTCCGGTGACTACACGCTGCAACAGCTGTTAATACATCCTCTATTCCAATCCAGTGTTGAAAGAGGTCTTGCCCATTCCCAGCTAGGGTTTGTGCACCTTGCCTCCCTTGTACAGACAGCGGCATTTTTGTGGCCACAAGATGAGCTACATCAGAGTACTAATGCATCCAATTAGTAATTCAACAAAACAAAACAAAACGACAGATTAACAGTCAAAAACTTATCTGTTCCACCAAATGGTTAATGGTAGCAGTTCAGATACAAACTATCTTAGTTTGGAATCTTAATCATGGTCTCAGGTGAAACTGAAGCATGAGTAACATGGAGATTCAAGATAATGCAAGCAGAATCAAACCTTTCAGCCTGTCATGCTGAAGATGGGAAGAGAGAAACGAACAGGACACTTGCCGTAAATGCTTGTTCGTTTATGATAGTCTTGTGTTAACTTATTAGTAATTCTGAAAATGAAATTACCATTTATTATTAACTAGATAGTAATGCTTAAACATTAAAAAGCTAGCCTCGAATTATTCTTTTTAAACAGACTTTAAAAGCACCCTTATATTTCAAACTTGTTAAGTTACCTGGTATTTCCAGGCCTACCCTTTTTCAAGCAGTGACACACTTATTTGACTACAGGTACTGCAGCTCTAAGTTTCTACAACACTAGAGAAGTCTTGCATATACCTTTCTGTAGGAGTCTTCTATCGTAGGATCGTATTTTTCAACAAATATTCCTTGAACAAACTGTACAGTCTGCAACACAAAAGTTCTTGTAAGACTCTCTTGTACAGTGACATTTTGTAAATATCATACACAAATTACTCTTCCAGGTGTATATTCAGTTATCCATTAAATTTTTAAGGCAAACCAAGTGATTGACATAACTATAAAATTTAAAGAAACAACATAAAGTTAGAGGTGTATGCCTATTTAACTGTTAGATGAAGTAATGCTATATTTTTCTTTATCCACTGTCACCTGGAATGTAAGAATTAAAGCATGCATTCATTTAAGGTTTGCCTAACTCTTAGAATTGGAATTAGTTTCTAGTTGACCAGGATGCTATACAGCTGCACAGCTGTTACATTTGCATTTAGAACTAGTGTATCTTCTGCTACTTATCTGCCAGCATGGGAATTAGTCAAAAAAGAACTGCCACCTTTTACTGGTCTTAATGAGACTCAGTAGGCTGTTTCTGTGTACCCAGCACCAAGGATGTTTACAGCACAAGTAAGATGGGCCTTAAGGACTCAATGGCCAGGTCAAAGCAGATACATTCAAATCCAGAAATGCTACAGTAAGATAAAGAATTCAGAAGTGAAGGAAAATGTTCTTTCACAATCTAACATGATTTTTCATTTAAGTTCTTCTTTAGGAACTGCTTTGTAAGAGAATACTTCTTACCCAGGAGTGGACCTCTGGACCTTACTTAATGATGAGGCGCACAATTAAACTGAAAGATGCTAAGTTTTGAGGTGGGCTGCAAACATCACATTTTGTGAACTTTTTCAGTTCTAGTCTAGGTCAGACTAATGTGTTCTGTAATAATTTAATTAAAATGCACAAGCTTGATGATTTACAATCATCTATCTGCCACAGCCATATTACTATCAGCACAGAAAAACCTAGAAAACATGTTAAACTTCCTACAAACATGCAAATATGTATTTCTGTTTGCATTAAAAAAAAAAAAATTAGTGCTTTAGAGACAGCTATTGAACATTAAGCAAACAGTACCCTGATAACCTTTCCAGAGACAGGACCTCCAAAGGCCAGACGGAGGCAAGCTAGTTAATTGTGTGATTCACAAAGCATTTTGATTTCCCCCAGACTGATGGCTGGGTTACCTACCGAAGCCAGAGAACTTCATAATGCTATGGGCCCTGCACCTCATTGCCTCAGACTGATCAAACACCATCAACCAACCCCATACGAAAACAGCAGCATGTGGGAACGCAGCAATGGATGCAGATGTACCCAGTAGTAAAGGACCTACCTATTCTGGCCATGAAGCCTCAGCAGTCATTACTAACATTTATATTTACTTGTGCACAATTACATAAAGAAATGCGCTTTAGTAGAGAGTGTATTAGAGAAAAACTAGAATGAGCCTAAAAAAACCATGCTGGAACTGCCTCAGAGTACTTACCAGAGCAGACTTTCCAACACCTCCAGAACCAAGAACCACTAGCTTGTATTCACGCATGATGCAAGAGATAAATCACCCTCAATACCTAAAACACACAAAACCACCAGTCTGATTAATGTTTGATCTCAAACAGAAAGTACAACCATGACACTACAATCCAGTTCACAAAGCAGGGTTTGGTAAAAACTCCTTTGTTAATTTTCAAACTATCAACTCTTAATGCAACTACAGTAAAATGCCACAAACCATCACAGTATTTTCTCTACCTCATTACTGTTCTCCCATAAAGAATATCAGGTAAACTCCCCTATACGAAAGCTAACAGTTACTATTAATAAGAAACAATTATCCAAGAGGAAATGGGATGCATTTTCTCATTCTGAAACACTTAAATGCCAAACAAAGAATCACACAGAGAGACTTGCATGAGAAAATTAAATTCTCCTCTTCCCAGCAAACAAGCCATTTCTTAAAAAGAACAGCAGGATCCCAGAAATAATTCTTCAATAAAAAAAAAAAAAATCCCTTCCTAAGTCTGAAAGTTGATTAATGTTTTGCTGGATATCTAACTGCCATTATAATGGCTGATGTTTCATGAATAAGTGAAGGCAACAAATATTCTTTTGAGACTATTCCCCTTCTACAGACTAGATCTGTTTCCCTGTTCCACACTAGGTAGTGGGCTGCTTATAGCAATCTGTCAGATCTGCCTGCTCATCTTTGTTGAAAACTGATCCAGCAAAACCAAAATAAGGCCACAGATTTTGGGACATGTCTTTGGGTCATACTGCTCAAAAACCCACATCTCTTACAGTCCCACTAGCAACCAAGCTAACAGGACTCTTACTGCTGCCCTGAGAACAGTCCTGTGGGGACTCCAGCATTTATCAGATTGAATTACCCACTTCTTCCTTCTCCCCTCCTGCAGAAAGATGAAACTCTCCCCAGCTAATGAATAATCAGGGGGCTGGGGAAAAGGGGAAGTGCAGGGATCCAGCACAGGTGCTAGTAAAAGGTAAGCAGCAAGGAAAGCAGGATAAGAAAGACCCTTCTCATCAGCAGTAATCTCAGTATCTCTGAAATCACACTGTTAGATGTTTAGCACAAAATGCTAAGACGATTTACACAAAAATTAAAGCACTACCTGATAGTGTTCTGTCTTTGCCATCTCTGATTAGCTCCACATTGTCAGAAGACTGAGAAATCAAGAGGCCAGGTCCTATTTCTTCTTGCAAATGCATAGTATTTCAACTTATCTAAACTGTTCCCCACAAAAGGAATGCAAAGAGAAAGTCTTAAGGAAATAATTGACCTGATGTCCAGCAAAACATGTGTCTCCACGGGCTTCTGTTACCAATAAATTCTGAGACTCTTCAGTGATTTTCACACCTAATAGGATATAATTTCACTTCTGATTTTAAAAAATGTTTCCTTCCCCTACACAATTCTTTGCAGACACAGGCCATGAGAACCATTCACACCTCAGGTTTTTATCTATTTGGCACCACTGTGAATGTTAAGTTAGACCCACAAATCTGTAAATTGTTTAGCCTTTCCACAAACAGAATTGTCTCTAACTGTAATGAAAGGCACCTTTCAAACTCATGACAAGTTAAGCCTTTAATTACATTACCCATCATGTCGTTAAAACAAACATTCAGTTATCCCTTTATTTCTAGAAAGGTGTCCCTAGAATAAGATAAAATAGTGGGTGTAGGGGAAACCCCAGTACAGTAATCTTGGTGAACTGCAGCAATTTCATCATCTTTAAAAGGACAGTTTAAGCTGAATTTTTCAGTTTTCAGTCTTCAATCTAAAATTAGCAACCAAATACAGAGATGTCAATAACGAAGGGTCCTGCACTAGGGCCACAACAACCCAATGCTGCACTACAGGTTGGAGAGCAGCCAGACAGAAAGGGACCTGGGGGTTCTCACTGACAGGAAACTGAACCTGATCCAGCCATGTGCCCAGGTGCCCAAGACCACCAATGGCATCCTGGCCTGTGTCAGGACGAGCGTGGCCAGAGGACAGGGAAGTGATTCTTCCCCTGTACTCGGCACTAGTTAGGCTGCACCTTGAGTGCTGTGTCCAGTTCTGGGCCCCTCATTTTAGGAAGGACATTGAGGTGCTGGAACATGTCCAAAGAAGGGCAGTGAGGGTGATGAAGGGACTGGAGCACAAGTTCTGTGAGGAGCAGCTGAAGGAGCTGGGGTTGTTCAGACTGGAGAAGAGGACGCTCAAGGGAGACCTTATCACTGTACAGTTACCTGAAAGGAGACTGTAGCCACGTGGGGGTCAATCTCTTCTCCCAGGCAACCAGCAGTAGGACAAGAGGGCACAGTCTTAAGCTGTGGCAAGGAAGGTGTGGGTTAGAGATTAGGAAGAAATTCTTTACAGACAGAGTGAACAGACATTGGAATGGGCTGCCCAGGGAGGTGGTGAATTCACAGTCCCTGCAGGTATTTCAGAAGAGACTGGATGTGGCACTTTGTGCCATGGTCTAGTTGACAAGGTGGTGTTAGGTCAAAGGTTGGACTGGATGACGTCAGAGGTCTTTTCCAACCTAGCTGATTCTGTGAAGGCTGACAGTAGTTTAAAAGTAACAGAACTTAAGCAGCAGGTACCATCTAGCGGTTTTAAGTAATTTGTGACTTTTTTTACTGAATGATCTCCAATTCCATGGAAAATTCCAACTCCTGAAATAAACTAACAATTTTGCTTCAGTGAGACTGGAAATTTCATTTTTGGCTCTCATACAGCAATTCAGGAATTTCACACAAGCCAAAGGTTCTTTCAGCATTCAGTTTTGGAACTTCAACCCTAAATATCCAGCTGCTGTACAACACTATGGAGCCCATTTCCCTGCTTTAAGTGGTGGTACATAAGTAATGCATATATATACACACTACTACAGCTTGGTTAGCCAATCATCATAACCACTGAATACCTAAGCAAAAAGCTTTTTAAGATCTTTGAAGGCATGACAAAGCCCAACTGCAGTACACTTTAAGCATTTCTCTGACCTTCCCTCCAAACTCGGGCAATGACCAATGTAAATATTAACTTCTTCCTCCGTGAAAACGTTTTTGTCATTCGTACAGTTGGCCTTTAACTCATGAGAGCACACAGTAATCCTTTATATACACACCCCCGCCCCCCACAGCACAGAGGAAGCTTGACATCCCTGCACTAGTGTATTGTCAGGTAATCTGGCCATTATATCTTGGAATGAAACAGAACCCAATGTATCCTCTAAAATGCTTTAAGAAAGCTAACTTGAACATCCCTAACACAGCGTGGAGCAGAAGCTCCATCTATAGCCCACTGCCACTTAGATCTATCACCTCACTGGCTTTGAGCAACAGTACTGATGTCACTTCACTGGTCTCTTACTATATTCTAACAGTAAAGAAAAACTCAATTCCTAGCCAGAAGAACTTTCCCAATAAAATCTTCCTGCTTACAGGTCTTTGCCTCCTGTTTAGCTAAGAAGCCACTGGCTCACGAAGCTAGGAGTGCTTTAGGACACTGCAGTCTCCCACACTAATTGATGTCATTAAAACCACTTTTTCACTGACCAGTATGCCTGATGGGCTGCAAGTGTGCCCCAGCCTGAGCTAGGGCTCTGATCCTGCCTCAGGCTGACTTCCCAGAGATTCCCGGCTAACCTGACGTGGCTCTGCTCTAGCTCAAGCCCATTTTTCCGTATCAGATGTTGTACAAACTGCTTGCATCCTAAATCTTGATCATGCTTACTTTATTTTTCATTTGACACAATGCTTGACTCTGGAACTAACAGTGTATTCAGATTCATCCAGTGCCAAAACTATTTTGTTTGACTCATTGATGACAAACGAGTGGGGGCAAAGTAGGAAGACAAAGTATAAAAAAGCCATAAATATATGACCAACATTTCTAGAATAGGATAGGGTTATGTCCAACAACATCTCTTTGTAGTCTCCAGATCACCTCTGGGATGTAAAATGAATATACTCAAAGAGGCACAACAAGAGACTAAGATATGTGAGCAACAGATAAGCAAAAGCCCCAAGGATTTATAGGACACTTGAGAAGTATCCACCAAACCACCCAGCAATCAGATACAAGCAAGTTTAAACTTATTCCTTCCAAATAAACCAAGTATCCTGTTTGAATGCCCCTCTTCATTTAGTGGAGTCTATTTTAAGAGAAATTCTGCTTTAAAGGCTGCCTACCTTTAAGGTGACTGACCTGCAAGGAATGAGAGCAATGTCAACTTCCTTTGCTTTTTCATTTTTCCATTCCTCCATCTTTAGTCAGGAAAATACTGTCACCTACAGTCTCTATGCAGGCTCTAAAGAGCAAGGAGGAAGCATGCAAAAAGTAAGACCTTTTTTTCTCTTAACTGGAGCAGGTACTGGCTTTGAATAGCTAAATCAAGTCTTTATATGCACAGGTATTTGACATAACTGAACTGTGGAGATGTCTAATACAAGATTTAGCTAGAAAAAACATGGGAAGCTACTCTTCAAAAACCAGCATTATCACAAACTAGATTCTAATGCTGTCACAAGCATACATTCTCTCAAAAGTACAAGAGTTCACCTTCAGATTGCCTCCACTGATGCTTCCATAACTGCCTTGCACACTTCCTGAGACACAACCATTGCTAAAACCATAATCTCCGTGCAGCCTCTCTGCAGTCTGTCCATATTACTTTTTGTCATTAATGCATTAGTGTAGTGTATTAACCTGACTGCTTAATTCTACTTCTTCATGGCACACTTAAAGTACTTGATAAACTAGAAGAGCAAGCGCACACACTTTATATGCACACACACACTTTTCCCAGTAAGGATTCTCTTTGAAGGATGAGCAGATCTTTGAATAAACCCATTTGAACAGAAGGAGGAAAGGGTAATCAGGACAAGTCGCTAAAAATTACGCACTTTAAAAGCTTCACATCTGACAAGGGCTGTGAACATGAAACTTGCTTTCCGCCTCTGTCCTTATCAGATAAACCACAAAAAAGTGTCTCCTGGGCGTTTTCTTTAATAGTTTCTTGAAGCACCTCTCCAGAAAAATGCAAACCAAAGCAATGATGCTAAGAAAGTTGAGGAATAAGTAACCTTATTTTGGAGGTGAATGAAAAAATTGCACACTTATTGCTTGGAAGGCTTTTCTAAAAAGCAACCACACAATGAAGAATTCAAGAAAGTTCAAATTCCATTAGCAGTTAGGTTTGATGTGATAGTTATGAAAGTAGGGGGTGTGTGGGGTATTTGTGGGGTTTGTTTTATTTTTGTTTGTTCACTTTAGTTTTCTTTCAACTCTTTCAGCTTCAAATTTTGGTTTCTGACTTAACTTCGTTATCTGTCTGAGGAATGGGAAAGCTAATAAACCAATCTTTTCAAGTGATACTAAATCATATGAAGCTGTAACCGGAGCTCAGCCCCAGGCTAAAGACATGAACTAAATACAGTCACTTACTTGAAGATATCCCCAAGGCTTGCTTATATGAACTAGTTGTTCAGGTATGAAATTAAACAAATTGTCCCTCCCAGAGGCCTTATTTTCAGAAGGGGAGATTATTCACCACTTCACAGACACCATGATTCTTGTTCAGACCCTGACATTCTGGTTGCACTGTATCCACTAGAATTTTCATAACACTTCTGCCCCAGCATATTTACCTTTCTGGAAGAGAGGCTTTGTTAGAACCAGGTTGGGAATAGCACTCCTAAATTAATCTCAACTATTTGCATGAGGAAAAAAAAGTTTCAAACATCAGACTGACAGATAAACAAATTAACCGACTGGTTTACCTGCTTACTATTAGCAATGGAGGGGGAAAAAAGCCAAGGGAAAAAACCCAACCCTGTTCTCAGAAAGGGGATACTATCCCTGACATGGAAAAAGATGACAATGGTCAGACATTTGGAAAAATAGCACTAGCTCAGTCACAGGACCAACCAAGGTCAAAGGATTGTGCCTTTGCAGAGAAGGTGCTTCCCATTTCTGTTACTGGAACAGTCTCAGATGGCCAAACCTAAATTTTTCTCATTGTCTGTACCATCCATATTCCACTGAGTTTTTAATCTCTTGGTTAAGAATCTCTTCTTCAGGTAAACTATTAAGAGAAGATGTGTGCTGCTCTTAATAGTCCCCATATACTTACATGGGGGAAAGCCTTAAATTCTTCTCTCTCAGCTCCAAGGAGAGTTTTTTTCCCCAGAATAATTTCAGTGCATAAGCAGAATCTTGACAACATAATCCAAAGTGGAAGCCTGTTCATTTTCACCAACTTTTAAATGCTTCAGGAATCAAAGCAATTCAGATAACCCTTACTCAAGAGGGTAAGTGTATTTCTTATAAAAGAGAAATTAAAATACTTGAGAACTGTCTTTCACACATTTAGAGAAAACACTATTCAGAAATTCTGAAGACCAGATACACTGAAAAGCTGATCGGGTCTAATTAAAGACTTTTGTATTTGAGATTCCTGGAAGTAAAGCTACTTCATTACTAATGCAGATTCTTTGGAAGAGAATCAACTGCTCGCTAAAGAAAGCTAAAAGCAATTTTTATTTCTAGTTTTTACCTGGTTTTGATAGCTTTGATAACTGGGTTTGACAGAAGTATCGTATTTTGTTAGTTGAACAGCTGGTTCTTCCAGGCACTAATACAGTAATTTTTCTTGGACAAAAATATTTCTTCAATTATGTTCAAATATTTCAACTGGTGTCAGAGAATCGTCAGAGGATTTTTAAATAGCTGGCTAGTTAAGCTTATTCAGTGACATGAAGTCATACTAACCACCTGAGAAACAGAGATTTGAGAACAAGCTACTGCAGCACAAACATGGCACTAAGGTTTAAGTTGCTCCTTGAACTGCCCACATGGACAATTACACAGAGATAGCTTAACCAAGTTCTCCTTCTTTCAGTGAAAGGAGTTACGTCGATTAATAGTGCACACAGGGACCATTTCTGCCAACCAACTAACAGAAACTGACCTTGTGAGACTAGTTCCACTGTCTGTAATTAGTACAGTTGAATAATTTTTTTTCTTAACTCCCAGCTAGATCTTAAATCTGAACACAAATTTAATGGATGTTATAAGGATAAAAACTGCCTGCTTGAAGCCACTGATATCTAAAGATGAAAGCTTCATGATGTGAGAGACTAACAAGCATGTGCAACTTGCAGTACATTCATACAAAGTATAAAAAGCTTTCTCAAAGCAAGTGATGTAATGAACATTCTTATGCTACGAAGAATATGCTATTCTTCAACACTTACTGAGTTCAAGTGTCAACTCTGTGCAAAAATTCCAGTATGTCAATTCAAATTTGGAGTACCTTATAAAATCTATGCTAAAGAATTTATTTAAGCTTCAAATGGAATTTGCAACATTAATCAGACATATTCTTATTTTTGGTGACTGCCATGGTTTTGTATTTTCTCCCTAATTCTGTAAAACAGTCACCGTCCTCCACTAAAGTTGTTTGTGAAATGTTTTACCAGTCAGACTTACAGTTAAAATTATGGCCTTGGAATTCCTGAAGAAGCTGAATTGCAAATGTTTTTTATGTTTGCAAAGAAAACCAGGCAGGCAATAAACAGAAATAAACTTACATTTTAAAAAATACTACAAGTATATTACATTCAGATATTGCATAATTACCACATTGTAATATCTCACTATGCATAACCTAAGTGTTCAACCATATAGCAAGTTCTGACAACTGAGCCAGCAATTTACTGCTGTTAGTTTGGCTCTGTCTTTGCAGAGAAGGATCAGTATTTAGCTGTAAAACTTTTACAAGTCAGTAGATTGCCACATCATAGTATACACAACACGCTTTACCTGATAGGCATCCTTCTGATTAAAAGCAGATATAAGCATTTGTTTGTTCCCATAATTGTTACAGTAAATTTTATCTTTCAAGGTACAAAATGAGGTCAAACCAGCAGGACTACAACCAAGACATACAAGTTTTCAGACTCACGATACTTCTCTTGTAAAATGCACTCATGCAGTTTGAAAGTTACTTCAAGAACAAGCTTGCCAGTTGGCTTAAGACACTCTTCTTTGGAAAAAGGGATCTTAGTTTCTCTTGCAGAAGCAAGACCTGGCCTCAAATTCCATGAGGTATCTCCTTAACATCTGGCAATCCTAGCTCTACCTTGATTGTGACACTGGCTGCTGGACAGTAAAGCCTCATATTGGGTTTCCTTCTACAGTCATAAGCCAATGCTCAGATCAACTACAATTTCTGATCACCTGAATTTTTGTTACTCTTGTTTATTTTTCTCCATAACCCTACACATATATACTCCTGGCAATGCCAGATCTTGCATGCCAAGGTATCATTACTTGTACTACTGTCTTCACTATAAAAAGTTTGGTTCCAATTCATTGTTTAGATTCCCAACACGTTTTCAAGGTACATATATATAGATTTCCATTATTATATGATCTTTTGTCACTGGCCATTTAAAACCAGCTAGTGTAGGCCCTTTATGTACAAACCATCCTTCGACAGTACCTTTACAGTAATTCTATTACAAATCATGTTGGTAGCCTGAGAGCAGTCTTACTAATTCCCATATGTCATTTTAATTAAGATTAGAAGTTTTATCTGTTAAAGAGACACTGATTCTATGCAAGTTGAGAATACTCACTACTAGCATTAACAGGAATAAAATTAGCTCCTCCATGATAAATGAATCATACAAGCCAAGTCCCAAGTAATTTTAACTCATGTCTTTTTTTTACCTCTCAATCGATGCGTACCTAACAGAAACACAGTATCTGAACATGAGCAGCAAATGTCACACAGTCACCGAAATTACACCTAACTTCACCAACAGTTCGTTATAGCCTCAGATGTGTGTCCTGAGGGTAAGCTGAAAAAGGCATACACCAACACCCAGAAACAACTACCATCTTCTGCCACGTAGTTCTGCAACTTCTGCAATAATGGAGGTGCAACTTTCACCACCTCTTTTCACAGTTAACTTCATTAGCTGAATCCACTGAGGAACGTGAGTTTGTAAAAGGTCTGAGTGCTTAACTGAAGTGGCTGAAACTTGGGCAGAACATCCTGTTGTTTATGGCAATGAGGCAGTAGCATCTTGAACCTAGGGATGGTTGCTCCTCAGAGAATGTCCAATTACAAGCATACTTTAACTAGAAGATGACAACTACAGCTGACTTTCACATCTCTGCCTATGTGAAGATGCACAGGCAACTTGGTTGGTCCTGAGGCAACTGCTAAGTTGTCACAAGCTCCTGAAGCACTTTT
>VWZG01012980.1:979312-1036947 GCA_013396735.1 Grallaria varia | reverse complement strand
CGGCCGCGCCGGGCCTGAGGCGGCGCGGGGGGGGCGGGGGGTGCGGCCCGCGCTGTGGGGAGCGGGTTCCGCTCGGGTAAGGCCGCCCGTCCCCGCGGGTGCCCCTGAGCTCCGTGTAGGAGCCATGGGCTGGTTAAAGCTTCGGTGTGCGTCAAAGGCGCATTACGGTTGCTGTAAGTTAATTAAGAACATAAAGGGCTGCAAATGTAAATGCAGTGCAGTTTTTCTCGCGTTTCCAAAAAGATGTTGAAATCCGCTGGTAAAGGGTGTTTCAGAACTGCCACGTGCTGCTGGTAGGTCATTACGCCTCTGGATGTGAACGGCCTGTCATTACCCTTGCTGATACAAAGCAGGATGCCCATTGCCTGCAAATAACATAGTATTTCTTAGCCTTTCACTCGTTTCAGTCCTAAATAACGTAAGTCACTTTTTTCTTTTTGTCTCGAGTGTCATTAGTACCGTCGAGTTACATAGTGTTTAGCTGATAAAGGTTAAAAATAAATGAGCACTAACGTTTCTGGGAAGCACTTAGTAAGCGAATAGTTAGTATGGTATATTCAGATAAAACTTGTGCTTAGAGGAAGTCGGCAGCGGAATGTGTAAAACTGACAGGAAGCTGAGTGAGGCTTCTGGCAAGGAGAGTGGGTGTGGAGGAAGCACACGCTTTCTGTTCGTAGGGCAGAGATAGGAAAGGGAGACCCTGCGGCTGCGAGTGAATGTGTGGGAGGCGCTGGATCAGAGCAGAGGCAAAGAATGACCCATGAAATGAGCTGCCCTTCGTGAGGGAGGCTTCATCGAGATTCAGGGCTTCCAGAAAGTGACGCATTTAAAAAATATTTTTCTTTTACAGTGTTGCTCCCAAATTTCGAACATCATAAAATCTCTTCTGAAGTCCAGACAAATCTATTGGTGTTTTACAGCTTAAACCCTTGTGCAGTACTTTGATAATGAATCCCTATAAATGACGGATAATGCAAGAGAGTTCTGGTTCTGAGAAATTAAGTCCATAGAAACCAGTCCTTTGTCAATGGGGGATCCCATGCAGGGCAAAAATCATTAATGAGAGATGTCATACTGGGTAAAATACAGCCTCTTGAGTAAAAACTGTAAGACCATCTCTTGCAATTATTGGCTGTGTAGCATGTTTACCACCAGAGAGAAAAACATTTGTGTTCTTAGTCTTTTCTGTCTGTAGATATTGTTATCAGCAACCAGAAATATTCAGAGGAAAAGAACAAAAATATGTCCTCTGCCCTCACAACTTTCTTCAGTGACCTAAGAAAATCACAGATAACTAGCAGTGTTCCAGGAACAGATGTGTGTCATTAATGTAATAATATTTTACAGTGTGCCTTTAATTGTTCTGTGTTTTATAGGCACTGGAGCAAATCCTGTTCTTTGCTATACAGTGAGAAAACAGGAAGGGGCCTTTGGGAGTGTGAGTGAATCTCCCATGAGCAGATCTTGGCATTTTGAGTTTCATACAGGAGTATCTGGAACATAGTATTTTAAAAGAAGTGTATAGACACGTATGGTTTGCTTAATATAGACTTGGAGATTGATTACTGTAACTAGAAGAAATAAGCAATTAAGATCCATTCTAGCAAGAGGCTGTGTTCTCTTTTCCCACCTCTCTCTGCCACATACTTTGAATGTAAATTGGGCCCTTAATTTTGGATTTCCCTGTGAATCATCTAGCTAATCCTCAGCACAATTCTTAAACCAGCTTTACTCATATCAGTGTGACTGGTGAATAGCAATTGGTGTGCTTGTTAAGCATAGTCACCCGGTACTTTACAGGGCTTGTTCTCTTTAGCCTGCTAAGAGTTTCATATGTGCTAATCGCTGACGGTCACTCAAGCAGCTGAGCAAGTGTGAGGTGCCCCTATGATAGAGCAACTCCACAGAGAAGCAGGGATGTGGGTGAAGTGGGGGAGATACTGCCAGAGTGCTGCTATGTTGAATAGACAACACAGATGCATCAGCTTTCCTTAAGTGAGCCTGCCTGTGCCCAGCATTGATTTTGAATTTTTTAAAAGAAAACGTCAAATACTCAGCTGCCTGCTTACTGAACAAAAGCCAGAAGAGACCTGCTTATGCCCATAAACCTTAACATCAAATAGACCTTTCCAAAGCACTGTAGCAGTTGTCCTTTTTGCTGTAACTTCTATCTCCCAATTTACCAGTTGCCTGCCTGTACTTTAAAAACCTCTTATTTCAATGACCCGTGTTTAGCTGGAGGTAATTCAGCCTGCTCATCACTAACACAGTGAGGTGTCTAATAATGTCATGGCTCTTGTGAGGAACAAGAGAACACAGAAGATCCCCTCTGATGGAAGATGAGGAGAAAAATATTGACAGATCTTGTTAAAAATTTCTGTGGAACTAGTGAGAGAGAAAGGTGGGGGTTGATAGATTTTTTGGGGAAAAGAAAGTAATTTTTTTTTCAATGATTGTTGCTTGGCAGAGCCCTTGGCAGGGAGGCCTTTGGTCACCTCCGTATCATTTTTCTAACTATACCTGCATTATTTTCACTGGGACTGCATGGGTGTTGGGGTGAATAGTGTGGCATTATGTGAATTGCAGTTTCATTACTGCTGAAATACAGCCACCTCTGGGACAGAATGCAGAGTTGGCTTGTGCCAGCAAACTCTAAAGTTAAATGGGTATGTGGTGCCAGGGAATATTGTGCTGGCTGTATGCCAATTAGCTGTGATCTTTTCTAGAAATTTGTCCTGACGGGAAAAGACATGTCATTTGGTGAACCTAGGAGAATGCTTTGCTTTCAGAGATGAAGCAAGGTTCTTGTTTTTTAAGGTGAATGGCTGAAAGAAGTTGATTCTTAGCTCGGAGGCTTGGTTGTTCCAGCAAGGGAATGCTTACTAGATCAGAATGTGCTTTGGATCATAGAGCACAAGAGAACATTTCTTCAGCATTAAAGAAAAATGTCTATTATTTTTGAGACATAGACGTGTGAAATATGTTTATCGTTCTTTAGCCTTCAACATGATTTTCATTTGGTATTTCTCCATACTTGGAAGCTTTAGTCACATAGAGTGGGAAGAGAATATCTGTCTGTCTGAATAGCACCTTGTGGTGTTTCAGGGATGTTTCTTCCCATGCAAACTTGAAGCAATTCCTTTTTGTCATATCTGTTGATACAGCTTCAGCCTGAGGTGTTTCCATGGCTAACTATCAGTTCTACTAGTTCATCACCTCCACTTCTGACATAGCTTCCATTATGCAGTTATGCTTCTTAACCGCTTCATTGCATCTTCTTCATGTATTGCTGTTTACTAATCAAAGTTGTTTAAACTGTTGTTTAATCACAAGCTTGACTGAAACCTCAAGATTTTTTTTTCCCAACTTTTTTTCACTTTCCTTATGTTTACCTTGTTTTTGAGGAAAATTCCCAATCACTCTGCTCTCTTCCTCCTACAAATGATCTTGAATTAATGCTTTTTCTTATCTCTTACGGAATGTTTCATGACTCTTCCAAATTATCTGCCAAAATCTCTTACTGAGCTAACCCTTTTCCTTATCCTTGGCCAAAATCCCATTATTTGTTCATATAATATAGTCTTCACTTTATATTGTAATTTGTCTCCCTCCCTACCCTGTGATAACTGCTTTGAGGAGCAAAATTTGCTTTTGTTTTTCTAAGCTGGGGAAGAACAGGCAATGAACACTACTGCAATTTAAATTGTAAATGTCAGCATTTATTTACAGGAGTCTCATTTTTTAATCTCTTTTCTTCTATCTTTAAGAGACTACTTTTATATTGGTGCAGTTACTTCAGATAAAGCAAGAAATAGCTGTTTCACAACATAGATGTTGTGAAAGCACAGTACTCTGAATTGCAGAGGGATTCAAGAAAATGCCCTCAGCTCTTAAATTTAAACGCTTAAAAATAAGGATTCATTTGGTAAAAGGAAAATCCCACTTTGTTTTATCCTGTGTTGAAATGATCTTTCAAATTGCTTTGGACAACCAGCCCATCAGATATGGAACAAGATTGTCACAGCAACAGAAGTGTTTTAAAAGTGTAAATGAAAAAAGAGCGTATCCACTTGGAACTAGAGAAGAAATATAATTACCTGGAGCAGAATGTGTCTGGGATATGGATGAACACTTCTCTCAAAAAAACCCCAAAACACACCAAAAGTCACACACATGTTTTCACAGTTTCAAAGCTTCAGAAGTTTTACTTCCCTGCTTTTCCAGGAGAACAGTTTTAGCAGCACATGATGCAGAAAGGTTACTACTTTCTGAATCACCAGCTCCTGTGATACCTGGATAGTTCTTCAGAGCCTTCCTTAGAAGTCTGATCACCAATGGCAGTAAACTGATGATGATACATTCACAATTTAAATAATATGTCATTACAAAGTTGTAAATGAACAGTTCCCCCTTTTATAATTCTGCACGATTCCTGAGAATGTCCTTCTTCACCTCGTTACCAGATATTTCAGTATAATGCGTTGAGCAGAATAGGACAGCCTGAGCAAAGACAGCACTGGGTCCGTAGTGGTAGTGCTGACCAAGTACAGGGAAAGTGCATACTTGTGGCTCTGCTTTACCAGAACATGAAAGTACAGAATTTATACTTGGTAAAACAGTGCTTGTAATTGTAGTTGAATGTCAGTACCAATATTTTAGCTGTTGTATCTTTCGTCTGTTATTTGTTATTTTTCATTGTTACTCATTGCTTAGAAATTCTGACTCTGCTGGAGACGTAAGAAGTAAGATTCCTGTTGGTTTTAATGAGCTTTATACCAGGACTTAAATTCAGCCCTTGAGGAATGTGCAACATTTAGCAATACTTGCATTTAAAATATATATTCACTTCTGGTTCGTGTCAATATTAAGACAGGAGCAAGTATATTTAATGATGACAGGTCTAAAAATACTCCGTGTTTTTGTCCTGCTTCCCCTAGCAGCAGAATTATATCCCAATTAACACAGCAATTTACACTGACATATATATGTAGATGTGACTTTGCTTCTTTTTTGTTTCTGTCTACTTCAGAATCTTAACACAATAGGCCAAAAGCATTCACAGGGGAAAAAACGTTTACATTAACAGTTCATTAGTTTTGGTCCTTAGTTTGGTTAGAACAGCATGAAAAGGAGAATTTATTTCACAACTTTGTTAGATCACTTTCTTAGCTTTCTTTGTAGATGTGGCCTTGTTCTGCCATATCTTTCCTCTGGCCATGGAAGCTGTTGCTGCAACTACAATCAGGAGAGAGGTCTTAATGAGGATAGTTAAAGTCTACACCAAGGAGTAGACTTATTCCTTGCCTTTTAAAGCTAGCCAAAAAGCAGATTAAATTTTTTCCATTTTTTTCCAAAAAGAATGCGTTACAGGGTTTTTAGCTGATACAAATTTGTTTTACTTATTTCTTAAGAAGTCCATAAATGGCAAACCCCTAAGTGAATTCATTAAAGTGTTTACCACTAATCTAACTGTGCCTATTATAGTTACAAGGTAATATTTGAGTGAAAATTTGTATCTTCTAAATAACCAATGTCAAACCAGGAAAATGTTGACAAGCAGGTTGATTTGGGGTAAGTGCATGGATTCGAACCATCTTGAAATAAGTTGTTACGTCTGCCACAGGCTATGGCTCACAGTCTGATCAGGAAAAGTTTTGACATGATGGGTGCAATGATAATGGCCTTGGACCTGTGCGGAGATGTGTTGATGCCCCGCTCTGCCTCCTCTTGCTCCCTCTCATCACACTCTGCAGCTCGTTTGCTTCACTTTAGCTAGCCCTCTTTCAGGGCGGTTTATCAGCTAGTAGGCCTGCAAAGGCCTACAACCCATTTACCCCTTTCTGCTGTCACCTTCAGAAGGACTCAGGGGTCAAATCCCTTTTTTTTCCTTAACTATCCTGAGGGTCTGAATTGATTATTTGTGCAATAGATTTATTTTATGAATACTTTTATTCTACAACTGTTGTACTATGCAGTTCTGCTGAACTTCAAATTGAAGATTTCATAGTATCCTATTCCCATGAGATATCTGTGTTGTTATATTCAATTTTTGTCAATAAAAATGTGAAATTAAAATGCTCCCCTCTCCAAACCTTTCTTAGAAATTCAGAAATGCCTCAAGGTCCCAAGTCTTGTAACTGCCTCTGCATTACACAGAATCTTCTGTTACAACCTTGAGCAGCACAAAATTTATTATAATTTGAACTCTAGACAGGATTTTAATATTCAGAGGAGGCTGGGTGAAGAGGAGCCCTGTGAATCACTACCAAAGATAGGGACAGAATGGAAGCTGTTGCCCTGGTGTTGCATTTCCTTCCATTAAGATCATACTTCTGTTGCCCTGGTGTTGTGTTTCTCATGCTAAGGTGATACTCCACAAACTATGCTGGTTGTGCAGCCTGTTTGTGTGTGCCATGTGGCATTTTCAAAATCCATTCAAATGAAAGAAGACACAGGGCCATGGTTTCAATGATTTAACATAAAATAAAAATTCTAATTTATTTTTATGGTGTTGCCACTTTATTTTCCTAATTTTTGTTGGGTTTTTTCCTACATTTTTCCTATTACTTCCTTTCTTCCTTAAAAAAATCATCAAATTATGTGAGTTTCAGACTCCAGTGAGGACACAGTTAATTGAAGTAATGGATTTCATTCTGTCTTCCTCTAACTCCTATAATTTTGTCTCAGATTTATTATACATAATCCCATTATTTTATACAATAGCAACTTTCCCCTTCCCCCCTTATTTTCTTTATCTTTTATCTTGTCTCCCGTTTTTGTTTTAGCATGGTACTTTAAAGATTGCAAGTTAGTTCTAAGGTGGAGTTGTGTGATATAATCAACTTCAAAGGAGTATTTAGATTTCCTTTCATCCACTACTATACTGAAATTTATGCTCAGAGATCAGCATTTACTTTTTATTTTATTTCTTTATGCTCCTACAGTGTTATAAAAAGAGAGGACTGAAGCTTTTTTTTTCCTGAAAACACTCTTAGATTAGCATCATGTTATTTAACAATTCTGGTACATAACAGTGGATTCAGAGAAAGAGCAGTGCCTTGGAGATAAGTAATTTCATAGCCAGTTCTTTCAAATAGCTTTTTATCATTTAAGTGATTTTTTTTTTTTTTTGTCTGTCTTTGGGCATTAAGTAATGGAGGAAAAGTCCTCAGGGGGTAATCCTTCCTTTTATAGAAGTTCTGAGGCGCTTCAGGCTTTCCCAGGTTAGCCCATTTCCTGCTCTCCCCGTATCTGCCCTATTCTAGGGATAATACTGTATTTTAGTTCCCAGAAACATTCTGTGTATGATTTAGGCTGTTTGTGAAGGCTGGGACTGCAGTACGCAGGCACATGGACTCCAGAAAGTGAACAGAACTGCCCACAGTATTTAGTGTACAGAGAATACTGAGTGTCTACAAGTCACTGGGCCAGTAATTCTCAGCATTTTCCATACACACAATTTCTGCTCTTCTAGCTAGAATGTGATTAGACGGCTCTCTCAGATTACAGTGTAGGGAGGGCAGCCAGTCATGACACCCATATTGAAAAACTGACTGTGTACTTGTCCAGGTTACACTCTGAAGATGCATTTTAAAATGCTCTCTAGTAAGCTACCTATGCACAACAGAGTCATGGAGCATTCTGTCATATAGATTCTGTCATCTTGTTACAGCTCATTTCAGGTTTCCTAGGATATGTCCAAGGCAGCTTGGTCCATAGTTAGGAATCCTAAGCACCATTAACAAATCTCAGTTCCATTTTCTTTCAGAGTATATCAGTGGCAAAAAGCTTGACAGCTGACCCTTATACAGAAACTGTAATTTCCCTAAAAGACAATTAAAAATCTATCATGTATCCAGTGTCCTTAGTTTGGTACCAGTACCACTTAAAACAGATTCCATGTAGTTACATGGAATTTGTAAATGGACAGATGAACCTTAATTCTGCCTTTCTACATAAGGAATCACATAGTAGATAAACAAATTACACAATTAATCAAAGAATATTATTAAATATGTCTCCAAAGTGAAATTGATTTGGTTATTTGCTTACCCACAGACTTCATAAACATATACATGTAGGCAAAAAAAAAACCAAACCCAAATGGGTTGATATACCAGTTTCCTAATAATTCATCCGCAGTCTAGTAGCTTATGTGACAGCATTAATATTTGGGAAAATGCATTGTACCTATATACATGTAAACATACAGTTAGAATTGCTCTGGGAATCCTATACTTGAATTTCCACACTTCTTTGTAATGAAATGTTTGACCTTCATGATGTATTAACTTACAGATTTTTTTTAAACTTAATATACTGATGAAATTGGGGCAGAGAACACAGATGACTGCCTCTGAGCCCTGAGGCTCCTGATTATCGCAGGATAACTGTGCCTTCCTGGAGTTGCTCAACTGCTGCATTAACAGTCTTTACTGTGAAGAAAGAAGCATTAGATAAACATCATTCAGAAGGGTATCTCTAATTGTTTGAGCCTATGGAAATAATTTGCCCCAAGCATCAGCAGTAGATAGGTGTGGTTTTCAGATCATCAGGAAATATCTTTGGCTAGTATCAGCTCAATGCTGTGTCACCCTCTTGTTTTAGTTGACATTGACTGTATCACTTACTCATTCTAACGTATTTACAAATCTTGATTAAGTCAGAATAGTTAAATGTCAATATATTCATAGCAGCTTTATGGGCTAGGGAGTTACCTGCCCTTTTTTCTGTGTTTGAACACCTCATGCAGAGACAGTAAAAGATATTTATTTATGCCTGAGTATTGTCTAGTGGCAGCAACAGCTGCTAGCAGCTGAGGGTGGCACTGTGAAGATGCAACACTCAACAGAGGCATCCCAGGAGGTATCTTGACTCCCCAATTAAGCAGCTTTTCAAAACAAGCCACCATCTTTGTGCTTTCAGTTACTGTAGTGAACAAATCCAGAGAGTGAGGAGCTTCTAAGCCTTACAGGGCCACCACATGGATTCAAAACTGGATGATAATTCCACTGGAACAGGCGACCTTGTGGTTGTCCTCTCTGTGTGTTGTTGACAAGGAGTGTTTTGAAGAGGATCTCCTTTGCCTCTCAGCTTCAGTATATATTTGCTCCTTTTAACACATCCACCATTTTTGTACTCCTGCGTATGTCACCCTAATCTTCATATAAATGTCCTTGCACTTCCCCCTGCGCAAGTCCAAAGGCTGTGCACTCTATGTCACAACAGCTGAAATTCACAGCTCATGTAACTGCCAGCACAGAAAATGGATAAATATACCCTATAGGAAGCTTGGTGAAGTAGAAATGTTGGAGTGCTTGGAAACTCCAACTGGAAGGTCTGTCTCTCATAAATGAGGCCAATATTCCAGCAAATTACGTCTATTTCTGCTGTGTAAAACTAGGGAAAGTTTGGTTTCCTGGGACCTTGCTGTCCTTCCAGATTAATTGCATCCAATTAAATAGAAGGTGCTTATATTATACTGGCAGTATCAGATGTTCCTGTTTCATTTACTGATATACAAGTTCTGTTATATTTCCCCATGAATGACAAGTGGCCTGATGACAGTTCCTGGATATGTTGGGATCTATTTGAATATAGTAAAAATCAAAGTAATTCTAAGGAGGAAAGAAAATAAAATATAGCTTTATTGTTGGTTACCTTTTTTTTTTGTAGTTTTATGTTAATCTGTCCTCAAAAATAGTTTATTATTAATAATTTGGATATTTATGCAATATCTATGGCACTGACTTGCCATCAGAGTCTATGTGTAGGCTACTTTTTATGCACTACTTTTGTTTAAAACTCTCTTGTTTCCAGGGAATTTAGTTTGAACTACCATAACTCCTTTTTTTATTTCTCAAATATTTATTTGTATGTGCCTCAAATGATCATACGTTATGTCAAAGTATCCTTGTGCATATGTGTCAAATCACATAGATATACACTATTATTTGCAATTTTTTATACAACACATATTATTGTAACAACATCATGCGTACACTTACACATACCTGTAGCATATGCAATTATTATAGAGGGATATGTAATAATAATAATTAGAATTGCGTGTCAATGTATGTGACAAGAACGATCATAAGAGGATTTTTACAACATGCTTGCTGTTACTAGTGATACTTATTTGCAAGGAGAAAATTAACTAAATAACTGTAGTGTATTACGTGTGCCTGAAAGAGTAGTTGTCCTGAAATTGGCATTGTAATTAAAATTCATACCTTACTTTAATCCAGAAAAATGTTGTGAGGTACAGAAGCCTCCTTGTTATTATTAAAAGGTTCTCCACAAGTTGCAGGGTGCATGTTGTGAGCATGTATCTGCAAGCAGAAGTTGCTGTACTTTTTACAAAGACAACACAGTGCCACAGAAAGGCGTTAACACTTCTGCTCTAACACTGTGGTTTGTGAACACTGTCGGCTTCTGAAGCCTTGACTCTTTCCAGGGCAAACACTCACAAATCTGCCATAAGAAGAGATAAATGGCTAGACTTCAATCCCAGCCTGCTTCCACTTCTCTGAACGGCTCGTTCAGTAGCACTTGGCTTTACAGACATTTTATCCTGAGGCTTTTATCACTGAAAGGAAGTGGGGACATGATTTCCGTGTTCCCACTGCCGGCTTCCCAGGTTGCATGTAGATCTCTTGCCACAATAGGCTGTAGTCGTGTTTCAGCAGCAAGCACCAAACAGGCCATGGCTCCAACAGAGAAAGAGGAATATTAATAACAACCTCAGCTGTTCTCAAGCTGAGGTAGGTCCATGAAGTGCCGCTGGTATTGTGGTTGCAAGATGATGATATATGAACTTGTTTAAATGATACAAAGTAATCCCCTATAATTGCACTTATTCAAATGGGAAGGATGACGGACCATGCAGTTTTGCATCATAGATACCAGCTGTGAAGCTTTAAGGTCTGAAAATAATTTGTTCTGTCTTAAAAAAAAAAGTTTATATCCGTGCAAAGTTTAGCAGTTTAATGATACCTGCATTCTATGCAACACATTGTCCTCTATTGAAACAAGTTGAGGGTCTGATCACATATTTACAACCAAGCTGTAACTTTCAGAGCTTGGAGTGCACAAGGAATGCATAATCAGATTTTAGTAGGCTCAAATCTACAGTTCACGGCTGCCTGAGTATCCCTTAACAACATATCTTCCTAAGGCTTCCTCCTAGCTCAGATGGAGAGGAAAAGATATTAATTAAGGGTGCTATGCCAGTTCATACCAGCCAGAGATGCAACCTAATAGTTATAGTCCACAATAGAAAGAAGAGTCTTGATGGAGATCTCCAGGATACATATGCTAATTATCCTTAAGAAAATTATTGTGTGCAAGGGTAGGAGATGATGAGTACTCTTTACTCACACTGGAACCTGTGGGGCAAGTGTAAAATGGTGCCGGCACTGTTCCTACTGGCTGACAAAGTATGAACATGAATATCACTAATACTCAGCAATGCTAAGGGAAAAGCCCTATATGAAAATTGCATATATTAACCAACAGCTCTTTTGAGCAGAGCAGGAATTTTCATATCGCTATTGATAGTTTAAAGGGGTGCAAGAAATTGGTGTTGGATTTTAAGTAATGAAAATTTTATCCCTTTCTCTTGCCCTGACACAGTAATCTAATACTTATTTCTGTGTTTCTCCAGTCTGGGTGTTCCATATTGTGCCCACGAGGTTTTCCCATGCAGTCTGAGATGATCTGCTGAAAGGATTCCTGTGGACCAGAAGACAGCTTGACAATATGGCCCGTTGTGGTCATTCTGCACATCTTTTGCCTAAGTGTGACTGAAGTCCTCAGTGCGTTTACAGCCTTAAGTTTCTTGTGTTCATTCCTCACTTGTAGAAAAGTTGTGCTCGCTGTGAGATCAGGCTGTTGGGAGCATTGGCTCTGCTATTTTGATGGAGATCAGTCCTGGGTTACGCAAAAATTCTGGTATCCACCTTTTCTCTTTTCACCAAATACGCCTTTTGGCTGATTCTCCAACTGTTCCTGACGGATTTTCTGGGCATGGGGAGGTGATCCATATGAAAGGGTGTCCATCTTGTCTCTGTCGCGTGGCCATGTGTGGTTTTTTCCAGGGGGGGTGCTGGGCCACCACCTTTATTTGTTCTGGTGGGTGGGGCTTGGGAAGTTTCTCCTCATCAGTTGTTTTAACAATATTGTTACTAGCATTCTTCTTGGAAAGGAGTTATTTTTTTCTCCTACATCTGGGCATATTTAATATCTCTCTGTGTATTGGAAAAACAAGGGATATTGAATCTGAGGGAGGAGACTTCTGTCTGAGGTCTCCGCCCCTCCAAATTGTCTCAAACTGAGACAAGATCATACCAGGACTGATTCAGGGAGGACCTGGGCAATGTGTGAGCTGTGTGTCTAAAGACATTGCTGTGAGGTCCATCTGATTGCTTTCCTCAATGCCTAGGGAAGTTAGAGGCATAATGGAGAGTTTCCCAGGCTGGGACCCCTAAGCCAGGCACAAGGGTGTGTGCCAGCTCGGGCAGCCCAACCAGATCAGAGCCAGCAGCTGCACTCTGCTGTGCAACAGCATTTCCTTCTGCTTGACCTTCTGGGTGTGCTGCTCTGCTGCAGGGATATAGTCTGTAGTTTTAAAATTGCTTTAAAGCTGGCTGTTAGTGATCATGAGGAGGGGAGCCACAGAGTTCTAACTTCAGTCCCCGACAGGTTTGTCACTGAGTAGAGTATGGCCATATCTACATGTTAATAATCCTTTGTAATGAATGTAAATCAGAACCTTAATTTATTAACTGAGCTACAGAAAACATAAACATATCTCCTTCTCTACCAAGCACATTTAAAGAGTTCTGGCAACAAATTAAATATCACCTCCAAAATAACTTCCATTCCCCAGGGATCATATAGCACCTTCAAAGTCTGTCTTACTGTCTTTCTCCCAGTCTGTTTCGCACTGCTGTTGAACAGAGCTCATACCTAGCAGCAGTTCTTCCAGAGTGCTATATGTCACCTATAGGTCCTTCTGTTGTTCTGTTTGTCTTCCAGGAACCTGAGCAGATTTGCCATAAAGAAGTAAATGGAGTATAATGTGATATCAGTACAACTGTAGGAAAATTTAAAAATAAATAAATCTGCATTGTAAGAGAAATGAAGCTCTTAATTATTTAGAATTCATCACCTGCTTGGGACAGTAGAGCTTTGTGATTTATTAAAAGCTTCATTTTATTCTGAATTTTGTTTCCAGCTTTTACAGTTATATCAATCTTCTCTACAGGCCTTTCAACCCCAGAGTCTGCAAACAGCTCTGCCCTGCAGATGCAGTTTTAGGGAAAGCCACAATCCTTTTATAAAACAGATGTTATTGAAAGATAAGGTTACACCTTGGGCAGTATTCTTCCCTAGATTTGCTATGTGGGAGAAATATGCAGGTGGTCTCAACTTTTCAGTATTTCCTCGATTGCAGTGAGAAGTTAGACCTGAGTCCCTGTTTCCTTCCCAGTGAGGGAGCAGACCTGCTGCTTCATGCAGTAAAAAGAAATACTCCCTGTACAAGACCTTCCTCTAATTTTTTCCTAGGGTATCACAGGAAGGTCAGAAGAAATGTGGTCCTACAGCATTTAATGTGACTAATCTTTTTTGGTATGGCTTTTTGCATGTAAACAGTACAGTAAAACACTTTTCAGAACAAAGGAGAATTTGCGAGGCCTGCTAAAGATGTTTGGTTCATTAGATTCACATAGGGCCAAATTCTGTCCTTCAGGACACACCTGTCATTAGGAGTTAGATCATGCATCTGGGGAATGGAAATGATCTTTTAATACAGTTGTATAAAAGAGATTCCATTTCTTTTAAGAGTTTTCTTATTTCTTTCCACAACTAAAAATGCTAGCAAAAGACCTCGAACAAGTTCATTTTTTTTTTTATTTATTTCATGTTTCAAGCTTGTTGCTTAATTTAAAAAAAATTCTGTATGACCATAGGAGAGTCCTATTTCTGCTGGCAACTTGCAAATGGCTAATTTTCAACTCCTGCCTTTGCTCTTCCACATAAACCAGCTCTTCAGTTTGAAATGATTTCTTGGAAGAAGAAACATTGCAGAAAGAGAAGGGAGACATTGTTCCAGGAAGGGATCCACATGTGGGTGTTCATGGCCCAAGATCAGTGGGCCATCAGCCAGCTGGGCCTTCCTTGCAAAGATGTGTATGGAGAGTAGAGGCTAGGAGGTTGGGAAGGTGGATGGTATCAGCAGGACAAAAAGAGATGAAGTAAATTTGCAGGTAAAATGTCACTAAGCTTATTAGCAGCACTATGGAGCAACGCACCGTCAAACATACCACAGCAACAAATCTGCTTGTTGAGAGATGTAGAAGAATGGAATGCAGAAATTGTCCAGACTCACATGCTCTCCATGAACAACATCTTCCATGGAAGGCATCTTCCACTGGAGACAGAGTACTGAATGAGATGGATCATTAATTTGACTTAGTGGGACATTTCTTCTGCTTTAATTAGGACCTGATATTTGGTTTTTCAGTGAACTTTTCATAGCATTTGGATTGTCATAGCAATCAGAATCAAATTAAAGAGCAAAAATTCATGTTTGTCCTAGTTTTTTTTGCCACAGGATGAGTTTCTGTCTTACAAGAGGTGTTTTTCTCTATTGTTCATTTGCAGCATGTCATATAACTATAGGAGCCCCAGTCTGTACTTCTGGGGGGATGCATCTAAAAGCCACTGCCTGAAGGAGGAGGAGAAGGGGAGAGTGAGAGAGCTGGAAACACATAATGTACCGGATATGGTCTTGTTCTCGTAAAATCCAAAATTTCTTTTCCAATTTTTAAAAAATCTAGGTTTTGTTCCAGGTAGAAGGTGATCAAGTCTGACACAGTCAGTTTTTTCAGACTCATATTCTGTTATCAATTTGATTTACCTCACTTAATCCCTTTGGAAACTGTATCTGACCTAATTTTTTCAGCGGTGACTCTTACGGCAGGAACAAATAATAGGGGTGACCCTGTGCATTTCTGCCATATCTCTTTCTCTGTAATGTGGATCATTCTAGTTTCAATTCACATTCATCTGTGAAGGCACAAAGTCAAAGATCAGTTTGAAACAGCTGATACATTCCTGCAAATTCACATTTGGCAGTACTGTAAGTGAGTAAATATTGCCAACATGTATTGATTGCTTTTTCTGCTTCAGCCAACAGACCCAATGTTATCTGCTAAATATATTTTTTTTATGTAAATGACACCTCATATTGCCTGATGTTGCATGAGCTGTATTAATTTACTGCAAACCTCACCTGCTCTGAGACTGTTACTGGCTCTGGAGGGGATTCTGGTCTTTTCAACAACAGATTTTGTGATTTCCTCTTTAATCCAAATTTAGCAGAGAAACAGACTGCTAATAGTCATACTTCCAGTTATGTCTGTTTGCCACATTTTAGGGAGCTGTCTCTCTGAAGTTGCTGTGACACTGTAGGGTGGAAACATTATAAATTGCTTTTAATCTCTCTTGGACCACTATTATTTCTCTGCTTATCTGCTAAATATATTGTGTGTGTTTGTGCATGTACTTGTGCGTGAGTGTGTAATCTGATAAGATGCCTTAAAGTCTATTCAGTTAATAGGCCTTCAGTGTTGCTCCTGCTGCAGCCAGCAGCCAAGATGCCCTCACGGCTTGCGGTGGGTGATGGAGAATGCTCAGAATTCAACAAGTGTCTGCTGGCTCAGCTGCTTTTTTTATCCTACAAAGGCATGCCTGCAGTGTGGAGGAAAGCGTTCTGTGCTCCAAGCAGCAATATTCCAGACTGTGGTTGGTGTTGAGGGAGAGATTCTTTTGGATTCAGTGACAGATGGGGAAAAAAAAAAAGTTCTTCCGAAGAAGTTCTTTCCCTTTGCCAGAAACAGATCTGTTTTATTGAAGAATGTGGAGCTGGATGCTGGATGCATCACCTAGATATGGAATCTTAGACAAGAAAGTAGTTTTTATGTAGTTGTATTGTACTTATAAGGATTATAAAATAATGACTCCTTCTACTATGATGAGGTCTAATAGGTCCAATATCAGAGTCCTAGACATTACAGAAACATGGCAGAGACATATTCTGCTTTAAGAAGGACACAGGCTATTTCAAGAAAATATGGAAATACATTATTGCTGCTTTTGACATGACATCAGTCGTTACTGTGAAGATCTGTACAAATAAACAAAATCATTAATGCAATATGAATACCTCCCTTTAATAGCAACTGCTGCATGAAATAGTTTGTTTCAGAATCCTTTGGTGGACTGGAAGGTATACAGTGACTTATAATTGCATTTGCTACTCTTCTTTTTCTACCATGATCATGAATCAACTCAAACACTCATTTAGCTTACTGTTATGAGGAAAATCATGCCTCTTGTATTGCAGAGCAGCAGTATGATGGGGAAACTTCAGACCCTTCCTCCTCTAACCAAACTCTTCCTCAGTACCTCTGTGTAGTGGCAACAAAGGAAACGAGCTAAATAGCTCCTGGCCTAGAGAATATTACCTACATTAGTTGTTGGTACTGCTCATCTGGGAGAGCAGCTGGAAAAGGCCTGAACACCATCCCTTCACCTCATTGTTGCTGTTTCCCATTCCCAAATTATGGTCTTGTACTAGGAGCAATTGAACTCCATAATGAGATTCCTATTGATTGGATTAGTCCCTCAAACAGAAGAAATATCATCTTAAATTTTAAAATATATTTGTGGTGCTAAAAGTCTGTTTTTTATTTTTATTCTATTTTTAAATGAAGGGAGACTGAGACAGAAAGGAACAGTAGAATGAGGGACAGAAGCTCAAGACTTCAATAGAGTGGTCTTTCTTCCTTTTTATGCAGGGGGATACAGAGGTCCTCATGTGGGGTCCTTGTGATAGGATGGGTAGTGCAAGCTGCTGATTGACTGTTTTGAACAAGCTTACAGCTCTGCTATTGGAGAGCTAATGGGTAAGGAATTATTACCTGCTCTTGGATCTCAATTATGCAATCTTTGTCTCCGGTCTTCTGTGGAGCAAGAAAATTGAAGCAGAAATGAAATTTATTAGCTACATTATGAATGTGGTAAATGCTGATGTCTTATTGAAAATGAGGCATTTGCTAAATAGAAATGCTTTTAAAACAGTATAATCCTTCACTGTCCCTTCAGGACAAACAACTGGAGGGCAGTGATTGAAGAAATCATTTAGGTCATGCAAATCAAGCTCCAGCAGCAGTGTTTCATGCAATGGGAAGGGAAAGCTAGACTGTCCTATTAAGAAGACTTGCAATGACAAAACATGATTAAAATGACTTAGAAGAAATTACCAAGTGGGGGTCAAGAAGGGATAAGAAGGGCAAGCTGACCATGGAAATGTATTTTTAAATGGACTAGTTCCAAGGAATTATGTTTATCATAGTCACACATAAATGGCTGAAAAATAATCACATCAAAAAGATGCAAAAATCATAGCCCTTACAAGGTCTGAGGGTAGTTTACTAGCTTTTTATATGCAGAGCTGATTTACATCTAGTGACATAGGGGCCTGAAATTCTCACTTAATGTTTTCACAAAAGATGACAATAAGCTTTCTTCTGGACTTAAATCTAAATTTAACTTGGAGGAATATCAAATTACCAAATATTATACAGTGCAAGCAGAATGTAACAAAAGGTACTGCAGCTAATGCTGCCGCAGTAAGCTGTATTGTACAAGGGAGCCAGCTCTGTCATTTGCAGATCCTGGAGATGAATTTCCCTTACAGGGTGCTGGCGTGCCAGTGCAGCTGAATGAAGACAGTGCAATCGCTTTCTCTAATGGGGCTAAATAACTGGAGATATTTTTTATGTGTGGCACTCTGTTTGGTTACAAGAGGCCGTGCACAGACTTCACAGCTTGGAGACCTCTGGCTCCTCAATGTTAGTGCACAACACAGCTGAGAAGTACCTCTTTTTGTTACTGGTTATAAGCCAGGTTGAACAGCAAGCTATCTCTTGGAAAACACTGGGAGGCATGTCTGCTCCTCCACCCGCCTCCTTCCCAGCCACCCCTCATTTCAGTTCTTAGAATTATTTCTACTTCTGTCTTTTAGAGTTTTTGGTCCTGAGGGCCCAAGGTGGTTCTGGTGCATGCAGCTCCCTGAAGCCAGTGACACTAGCCTGAAATCACATGCTCACACAAGTGATGAAGCTTGGCTCTGGACTTGCCAGCTCCAAATTAGGTTTTGAGGAATGCAAATTTTTTATGAGCTACGAAAGCAGGAAGCTGGCTTGCTCTGACACCGCATCAACTGCTTTCCAACCTTCCTCACCAAAGACATGTGGATGACAAGGGAGAAGAAAGGATAATAGCGACTGCTAGCATGAAGGGGAAGTGATGATCAAGACTTTGTCTTTGGCCTGTCCATGGAGTTGTATCAAGGAAACTATGAGGCCATTTAGATCTTTACCTGGCAGTAGGATGAGGAGCATAGGAGCTAACTACCTGTGAGGTGTTACTGTGCCAACCCATGAAGCAGCAGCGCACTGAAAACAAAGTATGGAAATGTAAAGCTGAAACCAGAGAAGGGAAAAAAGAGAAGGTAAAAAACATGAAAGTAAGGGGAAAACAAGTACAGCAGAAGCAAGAGCAAATGAAAAGGTCAAAATACAATTTGAAAGGATGGGGAGAGAAAAAACAGTAGATGTGAGGGGGCACCAAGAGAGATGCATGATCAGAAATGAAGCATTTGATAGCCTGGTTAGCAAAAAGATACCAGGATGTGGTGTCTTCACACCAAAGACCCAGAGATGTTTTGGGTTGGGTTTTTAAATATGATTTTAACTATCTCAAAGTTAGATGTTCAGCCTGAGGGGGTTTCCTAGGCCCTGTGAGTAGCTGGCAGAGAGAAACAAGTACCAGGGGAGGTTCAGTTACTCTGCAGTCAGTGTGGATGTGGTGGCTCCAGGGATGTTTCCCTTGCTGTTAGCTATGGCTTTAATTAAATTGCAGCTCTTTTTGTCTCCTTGCCTTCTCACTCCTCTGCGCTGTTGTACGACTGGTGCTGGTGAAGCTGTTGTTGAGAGACGCAGTGAATTATGTTGGGAAATCAAAGAGAACTCTTGTCAGTCTATGTTGTTTGTTCAATCTGGTGGTCACAGAGCGGCCACACAGAGTTTTGCTGAACTGCTGAGAGAGTCTTGTGGAGCCACAAATCAGTGGTTAAAAGAAATTATGAGACCTGGTTAAGCCCTCACTACCAGTAGAAAAGTTACCCACTTGCTATAGTGGTGATGGTGAGTGTCTTGTCCATTTAGAGGTGTCTCAGCAGGGAGAGGTCTGATGGCTGGCCTGGCTTGGCAGCCTCAGTTCTCCATGGCCTAACTCTTTGCAGCCAGCACTTCAGGTGAATTACTTGTTGCAATAATGGTATACCTGGGCTGCTACATGCATTAACCAGAGTTTGCTTCATGGCACAGGGGTCCAGGAGAGTGTGAAGGAGCTGATCGCCAAGGAGTGTTGGTTGTGGTGGACTTTATACACCTGGTGGGTGTTGCATGCGGCATGATTGCTGCATGGCTCTGAGGCCTTTCACTACATTAAATGGCATTTCACATTGCAGGAGTTCACTTCTGTGAGCCTTTCATATTCTTTGCTCATTTTTCTGCTGGGCTAATCACTTTGGCAAGCACCAGTATGAACAGCACCAGTGCCAGCTACCTTTCATATTTAAAAACTGCTCATATATACAAATTTGCAGTAACTAATTACAGAAAGGAAACTCTGATGCAGCAGCTGTCAGAGAGCAGTGAAAATTAATGGAAACCAGTTCCATAAAAGCCTTCATTTGGAACAGCTAAAATGTGTGGTTAATTTAAGTATCTGGCCAGGCTGGATTAAGTAATCTACACTGGGCACAGACCTTTAGCAGTCACTGTACTGCTAATGAGTGAAACAATTCTCTTATTATAAAATCATTATCAGTCAATAAAATGAGCTCAAACCACAAAATAGGAGCAAAGTTCAGGGATCTGAGAATTCATAGTTTAGCCCCATCACTGAAAATGTCAGGAAATTAAAAGAAAAGAAGTAAGTCACCACACAGTGGAACCCAACACACAAAAACAATCCGTGAGTGCCACGGCAAGACTTATGGACTCTTCTGAAGCAAGCTGCTGTTTCTAAGGTGAAAGAACGGGCCTTAATCTTTGCTCCCAGTTCTCCATGCCCACTTTCATCCCATCAGTATGATTCATGCAGCTGCTAATTATCTAGCAAAATGCAGGCAGGAAAGACAGAGTTGAAAACTTGGCTTGAAGCAAAAAAAAAAAAGAGAAAGCAATATGGTAAGAATCTAAATTATGGTTTAAAGACATAAAATAAGAAAAAAATGGGAGTCAACGTTATGCCTACAGGTGGGCACAGTTTCGCTCTAGACCCAACCTGGGCTTGCACAGAGCTGAATTAGGAGTTACCAAGAGCAGAATGGATAAAGGTAATGTGATGCCAATGGACTCTTGCCAAAGTTGATAGTCAAAGTATGATTTTTCTCAATAAAGGTTATATGAGAGGAAGAGTTTATTGCATTATACCTTTCATATAGTTAGGATCTGTTCCTCAGGACTTGGTTTGACTGATGTTTATTCAGCACCTTCTTTCCCTTCAATTTTTTCAAAGGAAAGATGTCACTTTTAGGCAGCTTCAGCAGCTCTACTCTCAGACTGGGCTGGTACCATCTTGCCAGCTAGTCCTTGGGCTGCCTGGTTCTGCCTCCTGCACACATGGCTTTATGCCTGCGGAGCTGTGGACAGGATCTGTGACACGCTAATTCCTTTCATGGGACTTGAAGGAGGAGTTGCTTTGTCCAAGTAGTTTGCTCCTAGACGGTTGATAAAAAGGCGGATTTGGACAGGTCATGGTAGGGTGGAAAGAGAGGAAACAAAGTGCTGGAGAGAAGATGTTGGAGAAGGTATAATATTTTATGTGAAAAGGCAGTGCATGTTTTTTTCTTAGACAGATTTTATATCCTAGCTACTGAATCACAGCGTAAGCATGGTCACCTAGCATACAAACAGTCAGTTCATTGTGCTAAATTCAGACTATTTGCAACCTCAGGAAGACATTACTGCACCAGTTGATAATGTTGTCAATTTTCAAGGCTACCTTTGTAACCATACAGGATAGGAGCAGATATCAGGGCAATTCAGGTTCTAAACCAGTGCCCCAAGAAGGTGAATCCTTGCAAATTCTGGAGCATGATATCAGAAAATATTGAAAATACTTACAAGAAGGACAAAAATATTGAAAATACTTACAAGAAGTATAAAACTACTAGGAAAAAGAGAGAATATCNAAAATACTTACAAGAAGGACAAAACCTGTATAAAACTACCAGGAAAAGGAGAGCATATCTGTGAATCATAGAATATATGTATTGATTTAAGATACACCAGTAGAGTTACTTAGGATAATAGTACTTAGCTCTGTTTTACAGCTCTTTTATTTGTAGGTCTTAAAATTCTTTATAAAAATGAAGGAAATACACTTTTGTTTTGCATATTACAGATATCAAGGGGATTGAATCACAAAGGAGCCTAATGACTAACTCATGGAGAAACACCCGGTCTTTGTCTGTCTGGGTCTAGCCTGGACCTTTCTGCATGCCCAGAATTATCTTAATCTGTAGGTTTTGTTGGAAACTGATGCATATCAGAGTCTCCTGTAAGAAACCTTTGGGTCTCTGCTACATTGCCAAGACTAGTTTCAGAGGTACCATATGTAGGATATCTTGAGAGTGGGCTAACCTTGTAATAGATCCTTACAAACTCTGTAGCTAGGCAACTAAAAAAAGAAAAAAAAGCAACTTCTAAAGTGGTTTTCAAATTTGTATTAGGACACCCTTGTCCTGCTGCGCAACTGAAACCAAAAGATGATGTTGCAACATAATTACATTTTAAATTATATTGTCTCATAATTCATGCAACTGTATTATCCAAGTTTTACTCAAAACCATCAATCTACATCATATCTACCACATCAGAGAGGCAAAATGCTAACTTTTATAGGATTTTACCTCGAGTTATTAAATACCTTTGTTATCTAAATAATAAAGCATTCTGATCTAAGTGCACCGATTTTATTTCATTGCATCGTACTTCTTTATTGTTAATGAATAAAAACTAAAAGAGGAAGCATAGCTCTGGGCTTTTTCTGTGTCTCTTTATATATTCCAGTTTGTAGATCCCAAGAGTCATTTGGATTTACTGTTTTGAATATTAGTGGAAATACACAGATCACTTGTAGTGACAGTAGTCCTTGACAGAAAGGTTCTGCAGATGAACCTTCACTTGCCTTCACTAGCCAAGCTAACCTCTAGTTATTTGTATGCTGAGTCTCAGTGAACTTCAAGAAGTTTACATGAAGCAGATGTTGTGATGCAATGCAGTAGATGACCTCTCACAGAAAATAAAGAAATCCAAGGCCAGATTTCTTACAGATCTTTGTAAACTACCCTCAGCAAGACACAAAGTAGTAAGGGATCCTAATTAACACTATGTATCCCAATACTAAGAAATAACAACTATGTTGCTTTCAGAATGATGACTTTGAGGAGTGTAGCAAAAAGTTGTATCCAAAGTATAATTAAATGCTCTGAACTGAGTCGAATGCGATAAAAATCATAAATGCCACAATTATCTGACACAGCAGATTATCAATTTTGATGATACCTATAAAGCTTTAAAATAAGAAGAAGATTCTTAAAATAGGGTAAAAAAACCCCTTTCCCAATACTGTAAAGAAACGCAGCAGCATTTACATAGACTCATCTGTTTCTGCAGGGGGTTGAAATGCCTCCTTGGGGAATAGCAATTCCTAGGCAGAAGTGCCAGTGTGAAACATTCTGTGCGACTGAAGCCAGTAAGAAAAATCAAGCTTTTCATTCTGGATGTATATGAAGTAATATGTGAACAATTCAGGAATCTGTATGTCTTTTCAGAAAGAAATTAATGATGGTCTGTTTTCCAATCATTTGTTTGTAGAAGCCAGGCTGTGTGGAACAACTCTTGTGTGTTGCATCCTGAAAAGTTTGCAAAACATTTTACCATTTTCCACTTCAGAAGCATCTAAATTTAGTAATGGTGCATAGCTCTGTCTCCCTGGGGACCTCCAGTTCAAAAGTCCAGTTCTGTTTTGAATGTTAGTTTAGAGCAAACAGCCCAGCATGACATAGTAATGGCTGAAGAACAACCTATGTCTGTTCCTCAGTGCAAAATCTTTGTCCACTCAGTCTGAGGGTGCAGAAGCCCAGGTGGGATTCTTTGGGGTGCAACAATTCAAGGCATTTTCTCCTGTTCTTTCAGTGTGGACTTCACAGAGGCATGGGTTGTTCTGGTTCTCCCTCTGGATGTCTGTGGCCCCATGTCTGCTTGCAGCTCCCACCTCACATTGTCTTGCTGAGACGCAGTCAGTCATTTGAACAACAGCCCTATTATAAAATCCTGCTTGCTGGGCCATAGTACTGTCTGGAGCCATTCTCTCCTCTCTCCTCCTTATACCCATGCTGTTCACTGTCTCACTGCTTCTGGGGCCTTGGCATCCCCAGAAGGAAACAGAAAGTAGACCTCACCCTCCTTGAACTGCAGAAGCAGAATCTATTAATCACTGCAGTGAACAGCCATACACTGGAGAGATGGACTTTTGTACAGGGGAAGATACTTGCACACATTAGTGCAAAGTCAAAAATATGAGTCTTTGATCATATTTTTGATCATACATTTCTTGACCCAGATCTTCAGAAAAGACTCTTTGGAGTTTATAAAGGATTTTGAATTGTTTCCAACCACTTTCTGTTTCTAGTTAGTCCCTTGCGGGGGCGTATCCTACTGAATGTCTCCCATCATACTCATTTCTCTTACTGCTCCTCCCAGCTTCCCTTCTAACTTTTTTTTGTTGAAGGTCTTAATTTCCCTCTTTCAAGTTTCTGTACAGTTTCTATGGGAAGATTCTCCCTGATCTTCCCTTCTTCCTGTCTACCTTTGACCCAACATAATCTCATCTACCTACACAAAATCAGGTGACATCCCTGTGGATATCTTGGATTTCTACTTCTCTGCCTGATCTTTCTGTCCAAATCTCAGCACCTTACTCTAGCGATTCCCAGATGATGTCAGGTCAAACTGGATATGCCAGCAGAGTGCAGCAGCTATTGTTGACTAGGCTGTCCAAAGTAATCTCAGTGCTTTAGACTCTTCCTGTCTGTATTAACATAGTACAGAATCTTAAATGCTTTAGTAAAACTTTTCACCTTTGGTCTTCTCAGTAGCACTAGCAACAACAATAGGAAAATTTCCCTAGGAACAAATTCTTAAATTATGAACTCTAGGATTAAACAACGAGCGTTTTTATTGAGTGGAAAAGAGAAGGCCTTTGTTTGAACACAATAATCAGGCATGAAGAAAATACAGAAGTATGCTGGCCAAATTTTTCAGCTTCATTTTCTGTCAATAAGCTAGCAGCAACAGAATTTTTCTTGCTGAGCTTAAAGCTTGCGCTCTATTATTTTAGATATGCTCCATTACCTTATGGCACAAAGCATTTGTTTTTCTCAGTACACAATAGAATTCATGTTTCTGTTGTGAATTCCTTTGAACACTGTGAGGATTTGCACAGGGAACTGTGTCCTTTGGCAAGAAGGAATGGTGGAAAATAGAAGGTACTGCTTATGAAAATCCATGGGAGCGAATCTGTCTAGCCACACTGCAGCATAAATTCAGTTCAATATTTATCAAAAAGGAATTCATCTGCACAGTCCCCCTGTGCAGCAAAGTTCTTAATAACTTTTCTAATGGATTCAACTGTGCATGACAAAAAACTTGTGCCTGAAACCAGACCCAAGTACTTTCACTGTTTATAAACACATGCTCCTGTTGTGCTTAGTTATGTGTTTGTTTGTTTGTTTGTTTAAAGGCAGAGGTACATTTGCTTGACCTTCTGAAGGAGAATCACATCTGTCTGCATCTCAAGGTCAAAGATCAACCTTCTTTTGCCAATTCTTGAAATATTTCTTGAACTATCTTCTTCATATATTAAAGCCAAGAACCTGAAGTAAGAGCATTGAGGAGACAATGCTGAAGATGTTACCCCCACCACCACAAAATGCTGTAGATGAGTAACATTAGCGAGGGTTCCAGAGTGACTAGGCAACTTGATGAAAGATGAATCCATTGGGGGCTATTAAATACAAAATTGCCATGTCTGGTTCAGGAATCCTCTGAACCACAAATTGCTGCATGATGGATAGATATTCTGGGAATGACTCGATGTACTTGCTCTGTTCCTAATTCTTTTCTAGGTATTTACTGCTGCCCATTGCTAGAGACTGGGCTGTGCTGATGTTCCTTGACTTGGTGTCCCTGTTTCTATGTTTTAAAATATTTCTGTGGTTTATTTCACATTTCTTCATAGGAAAGGTAGGAAGAAGAGAGGAATCAAATGATAACTCAGAGAGGAAGGTGAATAGAGGTCACCGAACAGGAAATTGAAAGAGAAGAAAGTTGTAAATATTGTCATATTTTCCCACTGTCCTTCTATAACGTATTTATGATGTGGGGAGAGGCTAAGCCACTTTTGGATACACTGTGCATAACCTGATGCATCTTAGAAGAGTGAAGAGCTTGGTGCAAGTTCTGATCCTTTTCCAGTCCAAACAGTCTGTCTTAGAGTCAAAAAAACAACAATGTGGTCAGTCTCTCTTGCTCTCTTCACATTCCCTAATGCTGCTAAATGGATAATTTAAAAAGGCACATGTAATTCTAGCCAGCCATGCCTTAGCTAATCAGTTTAGGAATAGAGTACCTGTCCCCTGCATTCAAGCTTTCAAATAGCTTTCTTTTCTTGATCATTTTTGTGGGGTGCCTCTGAGCTGAATGTTTTGGTCCCTGTTTACTCAGACCTGTTGCTACCTCTCTTCATCTGCTGAACAATCATTTTTGCAGTTTCTATTTCACAAATTGAGAGTTCCTCACCCTGCTGTTGCCTGCAGTTGGGAAAAGTAAGGCCAGAAACTCCAGCCTTGTTTTCAAAGAGTAGCCTGGACTAAGACCTAAAGTTTGGGAAACAGTTGAGTTAGTTGGCAGCTGCTGTCTTCTTACTGACATGCAAGGAGACTTTGAGTAAATGTATTATCTTTCCTGTGTCTCAGATCTGTCTTTAAGGCAGCCCATTCTCAGTGGTCTGTGATTTCAGGCTAAATCATTTTATGATTAGAGGCAGTTTGGATCTGGCCAGGTTCAGTAGTTTAGGCTGTGTTATATAGATACCGATATCTGTACCAAGCTTACCTAAAGTAAGTTTGTCACTGATGAATCTCAGCCAATTTTGTACATTCTGTACACTGAACTGCTTAATCCTACCAGACTGAAGCTTCCTCTGAGCAAAGGCAATTTAGGTGTCCAAGCACCCCATGGCTCAAGGTAGCTTTGCACAAAGCCACCTTTGGTTTAGCAAGTCTGGCTAACTCCTGCAGAGCCCTGACTAACAACTGCACTATGCTTCTCAGCCAGCTCTGAGCATTCCCACAATGTGGAACATGGATAAAAGGCCCCAACTATGTGGTCCTGAAGGAATCAACATGCTCCAGAAGGGCTTGTTAGCACTAATGTGGCACCAGCCATCCTGGCTGACTTCACAGCAAACTGTTCAAATGCCTTGGCACCAAGTTACTCCGTACATATTGCCTGCAATTTTCATTAGCGAGGTTATTTCTGGCTTTTGTTCCTGTTCTTCTCTCCCATAGCTCTGGGTAATGGCAAGTTGGCCACAGCATGAAAGCAGTGATTTTGCCATAACTGTATGTATTATAAGACCCTGTAACTTTTATGGCTGTTTAATGCAGTATCTCAATTTTTGTCCACCCTTTTTTGGCTAGGCAGGCTGCATTTCAGGATCCTAGCCATGGAGCACAAAGAAATTACCGGTTAACTTGTCCCTGTAATAAGCTGTACTTATGAGTCCTGTCTGTGGGATATGCAGAAGGGATGGGCCAGAGAGCTGGAAATAGGACTTCATTGCATACAAAGAACCACAACAAGAAGCATAATGTTGCTGCTTGGACAGTTAAACTCTGTAGCATGTACACAAAATAAAAAATAGAAGTCACCAGTCTTGATAAAGCCCACCAAAGCATGCAGTGAATTATCTGTGGGTTTTTTTTAGAAAAAGGAATATTGAAGATAAACATTTTTTTCAGATGAAAGATGTAATTGTAAAGTATTGCATTAAAAATAAAATCAGTGAAATGAGTAAAGAGGACTCTAAACATTTGTCTTCCTCTATCTACTCTCAATCAGATTTGAAAACTTTCCAGCACTGTATTCTTCCTTTCAGATGGTGCAGTACCTTGGCAGCATTTCCTGAAGGCTTTTCATGACCTCCTACCATAATTGCTTTGAAACCTACAGCAGTCTCTGTAGAGTCTTCTTAAAAGAATATTACAAAAGTTAGTAATGCAACTATTTTGCCATAGAATTAAAAATGGAAGGATCACATTTTCTGGTGTTTGAGTGTCAGATATTGGCTTTTTAGATTTACCATAATTTTCTCTTTTGCTTTTTTTTTTTTTTTTAATTTATTTTTAATTCTTTCTTTAAAATATGATAGGTGCACCAAATTGCACAATTATATAAATATTTCAAAAGCTCCCAAATCTTACACATGCAAAAAAAGGAAGCTTAACAATCTTTGCTAATCTGTAATGCAAGATGCATCCATTATTTATGAAGATGGCAGACAAAGAGGAACTTCTCTTGAATGGAAAGCTAAATACCACACAAGAGAAGCCCTGGGCAACTACACAACACAAGAGTTTTTGCTATAAAGCTACTGACCAATGTCTCTGGAGATTAACTCTGAACTAGTCTCTAGAAAACTTTGTACTAATTGCGTACAAAATGGATTGAGATTTGTAAAAGATGGAAAGAAAGAAGATAGGATCCTGCTATCCAAGCATCATTTTGTACCATCACTGATTGAGTTATAGCAGGTCACCACTTTCTCACTCTCATCTCAGATTTTCTGCATCTTTTTTGTTCATGTATGAAGAAGGAAAATGACCTTCAGTAGCAGAACACTTTGGTAGAGGCCCTTATATGGCAGTTAGGGGAACATATCTGGGTCCAACAGCACCTATAACTTTTCTTCCCTCTGCATAAGGTCACTTATACTAGTGTATGTACTAGCCTTAATGCTAGTAATATTAATGCTATTAATGCTTGCAAATGACACAGTGAGGCCAAATGGCAATTTCCTGAAAGCTAAGCTTAATTAGACCTTTAAACACTATTTGTTTCTGCTGTGGCTGATGAAGATTTTCCATATTGATATTCCATACTGAGTTGGAGAGGAAGGGTCTGACAAGGGCGGAATCTTTTGCTCATCCATACAAAATCCATTTTTTTATATTGCACTTCAGAAAAGGGAGAACTAATGGCAGAATTTCATGGGAAAAGCAAAAAGAATGATGAGAACTCAAGAAATAATCATGAGGGCACAGACTCTGAGGAAAGGCAGGAGGAACCAAGGTTATTTTCTGTGGAGAAATGAAGAGAGTGACATGATGTCAGCTTTCAAAAGTGTTTTTTCAGACACATTGAGGGCTGCCAGGGAGAGGACAGGAAATTGTCTGACCTCTGTGTTCATGTTAGATAAGACCAGAAAAAATATGCTAAGGGGGATAATGCAAGTGTGTCTCACAGTTTGGACATTAGTGAAGATTTTTAATGGCAAGGATGGTAACACACTAGAGTGTGCCCTAGGAAGTAGGTCTTTAAGAGGAAGCTGGAGAAGCATCTGTGATAAGTGGCGCAGGTATGGTCCATGCTACTGTGGGTAATGGCATGGATTAGAGTACTTCCCAAGATCCCTTCCTGCCTGCTATTTGTGAGTCTATTGATATATATAAACATTTGAAGGATATTGCTGATGGAAATATATTAAAAAAATCTGGGACATAACTGAAACTACTCTTCTTAGCTCTTGTTTGTGCTGAACTTTCTTCCACAGTCCACACACCAGGTACAAAACACCTGCAAAGCCCTGAAACACTTGAATGAGGGCCCAATGTGAGGACAGTAAGAGGTATTATGGCACACCACTGAAAATGGTGAGAAACCTTTCAAAACATTGTGAGAGGAGACTGCTGTCAAGCAGCTCAAGAGCTTGTTTATGGATTTGAATTAGCTCTTCCTTTCCTTCCTGCTGTGCTACGTTCTGTAAAAACAATAAAATAAAAAAACAACAAGAAGAAAAGCACAAATGTAATAGAAAATGCTTTCATCTCCCTAAGATTTCAAAATGTTAAAACTTTTTAAGAACTGGGGAATAGTTTTCCTCAGGGAAACTGTTTTCACCGTTTCCCCCTTGTCTCAATTACTAAAAAAACCCTATGCTTTGAACTTAAAAGGAATCACACAGAAATGATGGATTTATGAACATGACAAGGAGAACAGTGTCCGACATATTTTTCCTTTAGAAGCATATTCAGGTTTTCTCTTTGTGAATTTAGGCATGCTAAATTCTCCATTCTTTGATTTAACCACATGCAAAAAGCACTGCCTTTACAGTTTACATCAACATTAAATATAAGCCTGTTCCCTATGATCTGAACAGAACAATTCTGTGTGTCAGAGTCTTACAAGGAGTTTAACTTCAGGAGAACAAGGTCTTAAAGGAGAACTACAAAGCACAGAATGCTTTTGTGCCATGTAGTGAGCTAAAGGGGGAAAGGTGGGATGTACTCCATATTCTGAGGGGCACCTAAGAAGCCATGGGATAATTCTGTAAGCCTTTGTTTCTTCCTTCCTCTCTATATTTTCCCTCATTTTGTGACCCCGTATGAAGAGTGTAACCCTTGTTCTGTGCAAGTGCTGCATAGTTGGGCTGAGGTTCACCTTCAAACAATTCTGGAAAGCAAGTTTCAAATGGCCTTGAGCATTCTGGCTTTAAATTTAGAATATATTTTGAAAAAATGTCAGTATATTTGCTAAACCAAATTTTGTTTTCAAATACATTGGACTTTCCTTCAGGGTTATTTTTGTTGTTGTCTGTAATCTCCATATCTTTGCCCTTACCTTTAGAAGACCAAAAATGCCACAAAGACTTGTAATCATAAAGCAGCTGAAGGTGTTGGTTTGTATCTTTCCTTTTTTTTTTTTTTTTTTCACTTTAGGTTGATAGCACTACATCGACTTTGTGTCTTACTTATTATTGCATGAAAAATTCAAATTAAAGAAATCACACAGTTGTAAATTGCTGGCATATGTAGTAGCAAATTAAAGAGCAGTCAGCAACAGAAATAAAAGCCTGAAATGAATTGGAGTTCTGAGGATGCACTGAGAAACTGAAGAAAGACATCAAAGCCAACAGAAAAAAAATTAACAACTTAGCAAGGATAACTGGCTTTTAAGAAAAGACATTGGATTCAGCAAAGTGGTGCGTGACCCATAGAGGATAAAAATAATGAAGAACAGCAGAGACTGCAATAAAAATGGATGGAAATGAATACACCCTGGAAAGTAGTTGGTACAGTCTTTGCCAAAAAAACTCATAGCAATTAGGCAATTATAAATGCTCAGGAATTGGCTGAGGAGATGGTTTGCTATGTGATGTTGTTATTATGTTGCTTACATGTCAGGGAACAACTGGCCTTTTAAGCTAGCCAGATCACAGGATTCATGAACCAGCTTTAGAGCTAAAGCAGAAGAATCCCCCAGTAGTTTTTAATAGTTACATGGTAGCCTAGAGAGTCAGAAAAAAAGAGAGTAAAGCATTAATAAAATTATGTCAGGGATTATCTTGTAACCCTTACCTACACTTTTAGTCGCATTACCATTATGGGTTACAAGTATCAAGTGTGTGTTTGAGAGACTCTCATACATTCCATGCTAAGGCAAAACCCGTTTCCCAGGCAGTGGATCATTTTGTGGTATACTCTTCCGTGTGGATTTGGGCTCCGGTTCAGTTCTGAGAACTGTTATTGTCACCGGGATGGTGATGAATTAGATGAGAATAAACTCCAAAATATGTCTCACCTGCAGCACCTGTAACACCCTTGTACAAATTTGAGCCCAATTCTGATCCCACTTAGCCTAGTTTTATGCCAGGGAACTTCAGCAGAGTGACTATTGGTTTGCTGCCACGTAAGGGAGATGGAACCCAATATGACTCAGCCCGTCACTTGCCAGTTTATTCTAAGTAGGACTATAATAAGAACTTCCACAAAGGAAGCTAATATGCAAAAAATAAAAAAGAATAGCAAAACTGCGCCTTTATAGACATTTGTTCCACTTTTTTTTTGGCTTTTGAACTGGATATGTCTACACAGACTATAAATATTTGCTTAAGGAAGATTTGGCATACTTATGAGCTACCTGTGTTAATTTTAATGTACTTTATGCAGTGGTAAAGACATGACAGCACAGGCTGGCAACTGGAGTACAAGTAGTCTGGGTACAGATAGTAATCGCTTGCCCATGCCACCACTTTTTGTTGCACTTGCTAACTAGCTTAACACTAGTCTGGATGTAGTAAAATCATTTTGCCTGAAGAGGAATATGGCACATAGAAACCCTCCTGAAGAGAATGTCTGGTAGGAGGGATGCAATTGTCCAGTTCCTGGAGTCATTGACAGCCAGTTGTTTCCTGGTGGGCCCCTAACCAGGAGAAAGAATGACTTTGTGCTTGAGGGAAAGCACTCCCAGTGCGTGATTAACCTCACATTATGCCTGAGAGAAACATTATTTTGTTACTCCAAATTTTATAGCAAAAACATAGTGTTTATAGTGGTTTATTCAAGGAAAAGCTTATTAGTTCCATTGGAAAGACAGATTATAAAACAACTTCCACAGTGGCTGGTGCTATGGGGCTATACCCAGCCAATGCCTCAGGCATGCAGCTCTACCCACAGGGGACAGGTTTGCTTGTGTGACCATTGATACTGCTTGTGTTTCATGGCAGTACACTACCAACCTCTACAAGGTCATACTATTTGCCTTGCAGGCTGCTTTTAACACAAACCCACATTTAATGTTCGTGCACGCAGAATCAGTCTGGAGGAGAAAAGACAACGCAGAAAGAACCGTGCCTCACCAACAACGCCTATGGAGACTTTCTGCTGTGCCTTTTGCAACCGGACTTGCCTATCTCGCATTGGCCTCTTTAGCCATCAGCGCGCTGGCAGCAAGTGTGGGTAGAGCCCTTCCCAAATCTTCGATCGCGAAGCCAAGCCATGATGATGACATTTAATGTTAGCAGATGCTCAGCTATCCACATAAGAAGTCATCCTGAAAGCAATACATTGTCCTGTAGAATATAAGCCCAATTATATGTATGTATATTTTCCTCATCAGAGGAGATTATTGCAGGTATTGCTGTAAGGAGTCATGAAGGCCACTGTTGTCTTTGCTCAAATTCCTCATCTTTTCGGGGGCCAGTAAGAAGCCAGACTATGCATAATAGGCAAGTAAAAGAGATTTGGGGAATGCATAGAAAACCAGCCATCTACGTAAATCATAAGCTTATACTTCTCTTCCTCTATCACTTCCCTTTTTTAGCTATGGGACTATGAGTAAAACATCGGCTTCACTGGATAAAGAATTCAAAACAATTTTTAAAAGATGTGGCCAGCTGTAGGAAAAATGGCAAATGCCATGCACTTCTAGCCCCAGACTGCCTAAACTCCCATCCATGGGTCAGATAGTTTTGTAGTGTTGCCATTAGAGGCCTTATTTTGTCTTGCTTTTGTGGCTTTTTAATATGCTTTGTGGACAAGTGAAAACTTCAGAATTATTTCCTTCTCATTCAGCATTTGCAGTCTGCTGGTTTTTGCTTAAGTTCTTCTTTTGGGCATTTTACCATAGGGTCCCAGAGTCAGATTCCTGGGGTGAAGGTCTAAAAGTTTATTCCATTTGTAATTTCTCCTCCAGGATTTTCAGGTTTGTTCCTAGAAAAAATGTAGGACTGAAAGCTTTTCCCAGTTCCCTACTCCTGGTGCTGTGGGATCTTCTGTGTGTGCTGGTAGGTGCTTCTCAGAGCAGCACTGGCAGTAAGTATCTTCCTATTATGATGACTCTGACAGTGATGTGATGGAAGGGAGGACTTTTGGACAGCTGCTAAAGTGTGAGGAGTTTGTGAGGAAGGAGGTTGGCAGTGAGTCTTTACTTGAAGTCACCTCCCCAGCTGATGGTGAAGCTCTTGGTGACCTTGAATGTGATATACAGCATGATTAGCCAAGTTTATTGTCTAGCCATGTCTGGAAAGGGGTAATTGATAGTTCATCAATAGACCTCACAGAGGGATGCAACAGGAGTGGGACAAGGGCCTCTCTGGGTCTGGCACTGTACAGTGTGTTGTTATCTGCACAGATAATGAAATGGCTTAGACTTTAAAATAATTTTGAGATCTTGGAGATACAGGAGAAAAAAAAATCCTTGTAAGAGTCTAAGTGTGAAGTCTGTCAGTTGGACAAGAAGAAATGAGCTTTGATTGCAGCAAGAAGGATTTTTTCCCTTGGTCAACTGTTTGAAAATAATTCCAATGATGACACCCCTTCACATACGGCATAAAGGGGTTCTGCAGGCCAAAAGCCTAAAGAAACAGAGAAGAAGACTTGAAGAGCAGCATTCAAGCTACTGGCTTAGACCTTTTATTTCACAGGCCTTTCCTCCTTCCTCTGCACTCCTTTTGAGGATGCAGCCAGTGTTGCAGCTGGGGTTAGTCGCCAGCACTCTGGAGAGCCCTGCCCTGAGTCATGTAGCCTTGCTACATCCTAGAGAAAGGCTCAGAGAAGAAGAGAAACTCTGCTCTGTAATTCCTTGTTTTTAATTTGTCAAACACAAGGAGTTTGACATCTAAGCAAATTATAGGAACTATTCTTTAGGATTTTGTCCCTTCTACCTGTTCTTGAGTTTAGTGGTTTTGAGAGTGCCTGAGCTGTAGCTGATTATGCTCTACACAAACACACCTGTAAGGAAGGTTTTGTAGACTTTGGGCTGTCTCCGAGGCCAGCTACCCAACAGACCCAGTCCTGTGACGGTGAGACCATTACAAGCTGGGAACAGACTTACAGGCCTCAGGAAGTGGTTCAGATGATAGTTTCTTTTTGCTCACGCTTTCCCATGAAAAATTGGATTGCCATGTATTGTACTAGCCAAGTGCACTGTTTGAGTAGCATAAGCAAGTGGCTCTACATCTTGATTTGGGGGCTTACTTGAAAAGGTGTGGGGATGATACCTTCTATGATGAGGGTGAATAGTTTTAGGATCTAATGCTCTTGGCACAGTGTCTTAAAAAAAAAAAAAAAAAATTCTTCATATGTCCAGGTCTGAGTGAAGACAGAAAAATAGAAACAAGGTTTTTGGACTTTTCATGGCTATCACAAGTCATTTAATGACTCAATAAAAGTCTTGCTCCCAGGTTCCTCTTCTAGGACATTACCACACATATGTACACATACACATGTGCACACACACAGAGTGCACAGTTCAAGAAAGGTCTCTCTCATCCTGTCTGACTTTTGTCCTGACCCTGTTGTTCCTGGTTTAGCCTCAAGCACACACAGGATGGGAATATGGCGGGGAGCCTAAAGGCCTTGCCAAAATGCCCTGGCCCCTGGTAGACCACAGGGAGGAGAAGCACCGCATTTATGTCCAGCTATCCCTGAGCTAAATAAAAGTAGTATTTGTGTCATCTAACATCCCGGTATTTATATTTCAGGAGGCAGAGCTTAATTTCTTAATTAACCTGAGTAAATAATTAAAATTATCCCCAACACTTCAAGGGAAAAATCATTAAAAAATTATCTTACTATATGGGAATAAGAATACGTAAAAAAAAGAGAAAGCTATTCATGTGCATCGCCATTTGTCACTGTTGCTGCCTTGTCTGTCCCTTGTTAAGTGAAAGGAACATTTTCCCCTCTTCCAAGTCTATCTTGTTTTATGTTTATTACGTCTTGTCACCTTGTGGCACATCCAGCTAGATTTGCTAGAATTGGATGTTGATAATAATAATTACTTGTCTGAGCTAAATGAAAGTGCTAATGAAGTCAAGGTCCCTCCGGGGTTAAAGTCTGGGCTTCTATTTCTATGAAGGTATAGCTGGATTTTTGTGAAGAAAGCTAACATTATCTCCCCCAAAACCCTTCTCTCAAGTGATAATACACCATATAATCTCCCTTAGCAAATAGTAACAAGTGCTACAGAGCAGCAAGGAATTTGAAATGTTGAGGAGGAAAAATAAAATTGTTGCAAACTAGCCAAAGGCTATGGAGCTTAACTCAGCATGTGGCTGAACTGAAGGCAGAGCTATTTTAAATAATTGATAGTGTTGTAAATGCACATGATGTGGTACAGGAAGAGGTCAGTGCCTAACATGTAATAAGCCCTTGCCCTGAAGGGTTTATGGCCTATAATGCAAGTGGAGGAAAGCCCTGGTACCCCATGAGAGGGAGGGGTTGCTGATGGTCTCATGGCTTTTGGAACAGAGATGTCTGAAGGAGCGTGGGGGTGCAAATTCAGAGATGAGGCCAGTAGCTAGAAATGAGTGAGGGAGACCAGCAGAAAGTCAGATGCAGCTTGGAGGAGTCAACCAGACAATTCAGAGCTGTGCCATTTTAAGCAGGCTGACTAAAACACATTGGTGATTCAGCAGCAATTCTGGTGTGCCAGCAGAGCTTTGGGAGCTCGTGTGAAATGAGATCAGATACTCTGAACCCAAGGTTTGGTGTGATCGGTGCAAATAGGGAGTCCTGCGACTGAGGCCTCTTCAGCTCAGATGCAGGGTGGTTAAGGCAGTGGGTGGAGGGCTCTGAAGATGACACCACAGGAATGAGAAAATTTGTTGATATTTCCTACCACATTACTCCTGGATGCAGTACAGTTTAACCTGTGGGATTTAGTCCAGAGGGAAATGGCAACATTCAGAAAGCTTCTGTAAAGTAGGCTCATACTTCTGGAGCTGTGTAGATGTGTTCTCCCACCCTCCCTGATCTCTCTTTTGCTGACTCTCACAGTGTGGGACACCTACTGACTGTCTCAAAGCCTCAGGGGGCAGAGAGAGCCGTGCTGGTGACACAGCTGGTTGCCATTACATTATTTACTCCTTACCCTGGAACATAAAAATAATAATGAAATGAATGTTAGTTTAAAGAAGAAAGCAAACAAGATCTTTTTAGATCTGACAGGTTCAGCTCTAACACATTTGCATCTTAAACATCTGTCTATGTGTAAAGAATATTCATGCATTTGGATGTACAGAATCAAATCCACTTCAGTGCCGTACTCAGCAGCTGCCATGAGCATTTTCTGATACACTAACTCAGAGTATGTTAAGTAATTTATCAATATTTTAAGAAGAGGTGCTTTTGATAGGAAAAAAAACCCTTCTCCTTTTCCCCATTTAGCAGAGATTTTTTGACTACAGCTTTTCACACCAGTTTTTAAACAGATTTCCCCATTGCTCTCCATAGAATCCCAGCTCTGGAAAGTGGTATGGAACCACCATATGCCAGCTTCTCAAAAATGTTGTATTTAACCAAGCAATGAGAAGTCAATTTTGTGATACAGAACAAATGTAGAGCCATATGGTGAGTAGACCTGCTGGGGGAACACCAAACTTTCTGGTTTACGGAACAAAAATGTCTCGGCAATTTTATTGCCTAGTCTGCTTCCAAGAGACCCTGCAAAATCAAGACATATGGGACAGAATACATCTCACCTAACTTGAGTCATCTACAATTCAAACGTGCATCTGAAGTAGGCACCATGGGCAATCTTTACTGTCAACAGATAGAGAGGCACTTTAAAAGTGCTTGACATATCTCTATTTTAGATGACTGGTTTGTGATAAAAGTGACAATTTTTTTTTAGAAGTGTTTTCTCCCATTGAGATTGACTATGCAGAAAGCTTAGGTCACTAATCTAGATGAAAACATCCTCAATCTCAACATGAATGTTCAGAAGAATCTCACCCACAGGTGAGATTTTTGGACCTAGAGGATGCTGAAAATGTCCAGAAGTGCAGATGCATGGTATGATTTCCACAGAAGCTGGAGGATTCATTCTTGTGGAAAAAAAAAAGCCCTGATAATCCAAAATATTTTCTGAAAAACTAATTTAGATTGAAATAATTTGTTGAATTTTTGGTTTACCATGTTTTTTCTCCCTCTATTAAAAATAAAGAAAAAAAAATTCAACAACAAAGAAACAGGTGGAGTCAATGCTGCTTTGCAGTGTTTGGTAGAATGCAGTCCTCTGATGGAATACAGGCCCCTGCATGTTTCTCTAACACTCTGCACTTTGCAATGTGAGGCCTCACTGTTTCAGAAACATTCATATTATTTCTTGAACTTTGCAAGACATCCTAATGACAAGATGAAATATGTGTAGCACAAGCTGTCTTTGGGAAAGTCTGGAAAATGTATTTGCAAAGTGTGTCTTTGCCATTGTAACATTCTATGACACAAGCTCAGTTGCTAAATTAGAAACCCTCTTGATTCTGTTAAAATGTCACAACAATTTCTATCCTTTGCTTCATTCTTTGGAGCACACCCAGACATGCACATTGTTTTGCTGCCGTTCTTCTTATGATTGTGACGGAAGTCTAGCATTCTTGGTAAAGAGGAATGAAGGACTTGTCTGAAGCCAAAAATAACTAATGAGGAAGCAAGGAAGAGGTTGATAATACATTCCCCCTGTAGGGAACCAGTACAGGCACTACAGTGGCTGAAGCTGATGTCCTTTGCTTTATAAAACTGCCTAGCTCTACTAGCTCCCCTTGGCCTCTCTTCTTTAAGGCCCACCACCGTAGATTTTACTTTTTTCATTCAGAGACAGAATATTAGGTACTCTGTCCCTCCCTCCCCATGAGCAGCCATGCGTTCTGCATTTCTGAAATTGTATTTCAGCAGATCAGGGAGGAAGAGGCCACAATATTGATTTGGAAAACTGCATTATATTAATGGCAGCTCTTCTCTTTCTAGTTTAATTATAAAAAGCAGCCATGAATACAGATTTGTTCTTGTGTCTGTGGAAAACTGAAACTTCACTGAAAGTAAAATTAAAGCCCTGATTGCATAGGTAGTCAACCGGATATCCATTTACAACTATAATTCTTCTACTGAGAGTAAGTAATTCTATAAAATAAATACAAATACAAAATGTTTCAAATAGGGTATATATCAACAAATATTAATTGTTCAATACAAAAGTTTCAAGGAAGGCAAAAGCATCTGCAGCTGGGAAAACAGCTGATGTGCTGAAGGCACAAAGATAAGGCCCACACCTGCTAGACTTCTTTGCACAGGAGTTTCCTGATGCCTCAGTGGGATTTTGGCATGAAGACTATAGGTGAGGTGTATAGATTGTGTGTGTTCCCTACCACTTTGTTGTGGGTAACTCCATATAAATGGATTATGCAGTTTAGTTTTCTGCTTTCATGAGATCTCTGAGAGCATCAAAAAACTCACAACATCAAGAGTGTGTTGTCTAATCATCTTACTTGGAGTCAGAGGCATGAAAGCCTGTACTGCTCCATATCAGTAGAATAGTCCATTTACAGTAACTTTAACATTCCCTTTTAAATTCTAGGTGAAACTTTAGAGTTTTGAAAACAGGAAAACAATCCACAGTCTATCTACACATGGTGTATACTACCATATAAACTTAACAAACATAAGGAAATGACAAAGGAGCAGCTTTTCAATGTATGGGCTGAATGATTAGCGAAGAGGTTATTTTTGAGTACAAAACCCCTTTATCTACCCTTAAAGTTCCCACTTGTTTAGAACAACATTTTCTGAGGCTGCTGACTTTCCTCTAAAGCTCTCTGTGCACTCTTCTGGACAATCCATGCAACATTCAGAAATGTATACTCATGACTAATTGAGTTGTCTGCAGACTACTTCTGACACACACAATTGTTCAACATAACAAATTCAGCAATAAAAATATAGCAAAGCAAGTAAAAATTGCATAATGAATTCTTTAGCCCCAAATACGAATCTTTCAGACTTCACTGGGAAAAGAGCACATTTAATTGTTTCCCATAGGATCAACTACAAATAAAGCACAAATGTAAATATTTTTCTGAAAAATAGTACCTCTGCTAGCAGCTAAGTCAAGGCACTGCAAAATGCAGGATGAATTTTGATCTCAATTTGCAGAGTTTATTGCTGCAGCCAGAAGGAAGACTGCAGGGAGGGGGAAGGGCCTTTCATTCTATTAAACAAATATTGTGTGTAAGGCTGCATCCCACTGAAGCTGGAGAGTGCAAAAGAGAACTTAAAAAATAGAAGCTTATGCAAATTAAAAAAAAGAGAGTCAGGAGATCATCACCTACAAGAAAGGCCCACACAATGTTGGTGAGAGCCTACTGGATAACACTTTTGCAAGTAAAATATATTTTACAGATGGAAGTAATGATAACCCTCTCCAGACTGCCAACAGAGGGGCAGAGACGGTGAGAAAACAACTGAAAAGACAATGCTTGAACAAGCTCCGAGGTGAGCCTAAGACAAAGAGCTGTTCTTTGACCGACAGGCAGCAGAATGGTGGCTTGTTTGGTAAATCCCTACGTATCTGTCTTTTTAAGATGTTTGGAAGTAAAGAGAGACCTAGGACCTCCTCCAAAGCTTCTTGTCAAATCAGCAAAAAGCTCTCTAACTCTGGGTAATGGCTCAGTTCAAGAAGTCATATGAAGAATCAATCAGAACATTGCTTAGTATTTCAGTGAAGATCACCTCAGACCACATGGGCCAGCAATAATGCAATGCATGCTCAGAGTTTCTGTCATCCAGCTATTGAAATGGCTTTCTTAGAAATTGTATAAGCTTCTCAGTAGATGAGCACTATAATTTAAAAGATGGACATGACTATGTTCATGTATATTAAAAGAATCACACAATTAAGCAGTCGCTTAAAGACAGAGCCAGAACATAACCCAGCCTTCCTGGCTACCAGTGCCCTTTTAATACTGGCTGTTTTCTTCCTTATCCTTAAAACACAAATAATTCAGCTGTTTGTCAAAATTTGCAGGTAAAATTCTGTGCTGCATCCCCAGGAGATGTGATATAAATGTCATAGGCCTGGGAGTACTCACCTTTTTGTGCACCTTCAGTGGCATGTACTGGACTTTTCAAAGGTACTGCAATTTAAACACAACCGAAAGCCACCCTTGCTTTTCATCTCCTCTCCAGTCCCCTTCTAGCATTCATCAGTACAGGCACAAGCATTCAGGTTTTACTACTGTCTTCAGCAGTACTTTAACCAAAGGAGTATTGCTGCTGCCAGTTTTGTGGATTTCTTGTGTTGTGCTGTCAATACTACATAAAGGAACTGAACCATGGTGAAGAATCTTGCTGTCACTACTTTTGACTCATGTCTTTTCTTCTTTTGCATATTTTTATTTTATAGATATAGTCAATAGGTCAAAAAAACCCAAACCCATTAAGTGACCAAGCCATTTTTAAATACTACCCTTTGAAATGTTCTCTTCCCTGTAGTTAAAGCAATGTTAACTAAATATAAGTACCTAGACATAGAATGATGAGAGTGGGCATCTTTTTGAGCCTTTGTATGTACATTTCCCAGGGAGTTCATACAGCCCATTAATGGTGAACTAATGGGATAGAGCTTGCAGCAGCCAACCTCTTGACCTACCACACTGCTCCTGCCTTCTGATGACCACGTTACCAAAATTATAGAACAGGATGTTTTTTAAAAACAGAACTATGGTACTTTAATCTACATAATATAATTTTTATTAGAGGACATACATGCTGTTGATGTAGGTGACTTATTACAAATACTCACTTTGCATGTGGTTGACCCAAATGGCACAAATTCAGATTCTGACTGAAATGTATTAAGCAGCATGTGTCTGGCCCATCACTATAGTTTACAATTGCTAAAAATATCCATGCAGTGCACAGATGGTAGAGCTCATTTAGTCCAAAAAAGTCATGAAGAAACAAGTTTTAATGATAATTTGGGATTTTTTTACTTGCATGCTCTTTAAGGTGAGAGGAAGAATTAAGAGAAAAAAAGGCTGGCCATCTTTGTGTGACAGGTAATGCTGTAGTCAGGACAGTTTCAGTTTGTTTCAGATCCATCAGTGCCTGAACTTCAAAAGAACTTTGTTCTTGACAACACCCTGCCTGAGTCTCAGCCCTACACAGCAGAGTGAACACAGATCTTGGCAGTGCCGCATAGAAGATTGCTTCTGGGAGAGGGGTGAAAATACATACAGAACGCGGTGTCCCTAGTGTGACTAGGTGAGGTTGTCTCTTCCTTGCAACAATAGTTCCCTCCTGCTTGCACTTTCAATGATCTGGGCTGTGCTTTAACCTGGACATCTGGCAAAGACAGGGATAACCAGGCTAGCAGGGTCAAATCCAGGAGTTTATCTGACCTGACTTTAGGGTTGTTTCTGAAGGTGGAAGAATGTGGAATTGTGATTACTCTGGCACTAGTTTTCCCTTATGAAGGACAATAGAGATAATAATCAGAACAATTATGCAAAACTCACCAAAACTTTCAGGAATTTACAAGTAAGTACTGATAAATATTCAAGTAGCAATTGGTTGGATTGCAAGTGCATGTCCTCCTTTTTTATCTAAACAAAACAGAGAACAAACACCAAGAGACCATGAGAAAAGTGGTTAATCTGATATAAAAAGGTGCAACTGAAATAAGAAGTCATTGCTAAATGTTAGCAATTACAGTGTGGTAAAGAAGCTCTATAAAAATAATTGCAAACAAACCAAATGACAAGTGGGGGAGTAGAATTCTCAAACTGTAGATAACTCTTTACAAATATCAGAAGGTACCTCCAGTATCCTCTTATTGAATTGCAAGCAGCAAAAAACCTGTTTGAAAAACATTGAAAGACACTGTGTTTATATTGCTTTTATAAAGTCCTTTTCTTCAGTACCTATGTATCCACATGTTTCCATTTCAGCTTTATATTGTTTTTGACTCATGGTAAGTAAAAAAGAAGCGGGGCTTTTGTTTTTTGACAGATAGTATTTATAATGCTCTAAGTGTCTCTGTGGGTATCTTCCCTCCATGCCCACCTGGGGGCGGAGGGAGGAGCATGGCTTATCCTCACCTTACCTACCATCTCCTTCAGGGCTGAGAAGCTGATTTCTGTCTTTGACCAGCCCACTGTATCACTGCCCATGGCCTCCTGCTAGCCTTTTAAAAGTGTGCCTCCATGCTCTGTCTCTTGCTGTTCCAAACACTCAAGAGATGCTCTCCCAGAAGCATCTGCATAGCTGCCTCAAAATTTCTCTTTAGTTCTCCCTTAAAACTCTGCTTATGCCATATTGTCTCCATGAGTTTCCATGAGACTTACTAGATTGACAAATATTTGTTTCATCACTTCCTTAGGCTTGTTCCCTTGTCCGCTTTTCTGCCTATCTGCTGCATTTTTTCTAGCTTTAAACTGTAGGTTTTTGGGAGCCAGAACTGCCTTCTCATGTGCTACTTAAACAAGGTCCTGTACAAAGACTGTCTTTCCTGGCATGGACACCTCTTGTCTAGCACACAACAGCTCAGCTGTGGTAGTTGTCAATACATTAAATTAATTTTTTTCTGGATTTAGATCTCCTCCCAGAAAAATCCTTACGATCAGTACCCAAGTCTTAGCCAGGGCTACTGAGGTTCTGAGAGAAGAGATGAACCATGGTTTAATATACTTGTAACAGACTGGATGATGCAGAGGCATGTCTTTCCTGCACAGAATCCTGCCCATCACCTTCATACCCAGTTACAAGATTAATGAATTTAGTGGCAAACCCATGCCATGCGTCCCTGTGGGCAGGCCATCATCATCTAAGAAGCATCTAAGGAGTACACCCTAAATTGCATTTAGGCTATTTAAGTGACCAATATTTCCCAATTCCAACAAGAAGGGAAGTTTCCAGATATGAGGGGGTTTTTTAGTACTGGTACTTCCTCATCACTCAGGTGTCTTCCACTCAGAGGGTAACTTGGGGTCTTGTATAACTTTCATTTTCCTAAAAGGCCAAGAAACTTCCTAGTTACATTACAGCCCTTGTGCTAAAAGGGCACACTTCCTCTTCTTCTCAAGGGTGCATTAGAAGACATCTGTGGAGGAAACCAAAACATGACTGTCATTGTCTCATCAGTTCTTCTGCAACTTGATTTTGCATTCAGAAATAAATTTGAGTGAGAAAAATCAAATGTACAGAAACTGTGGTGCCTTGTGGGAAGGAGACAACAGTGAAACAGAACTGTGGCTGAGGGGGGATGGTATGTAGAAGCAGGATATGATCAGTGGAAAATGGACTCTCTGGGTCCTCACTTAGCACTGTGCAGGTTTTGGTGGATGGACCATGCTCCTGTCAACACCACAGGCTCTAATCTTATTGTCCACCCTGTTTATCAGATCCTGCATAGTGACTGTCCTTAGGTCAGACACGGATGAGCAGCTTTGCTAAAAAGAGAAAGGTTTAGCTGGAGCAGTTTCCTTCTGAATTACAGCAAAGTGGTGGTGAACAGCTTCAAACATTTTTAATAGGAAAAGTTGTGGATCTCTACCCTAGCAATTAATCTATGAACAAGGACATAATGGGTCCATGAAACTACTCAGTTAATTGTATTTATTTGCTGTATTTATTGACCTGCCTGATCAGATCACTGGGATTTGCTTGAAAGCCCCTGAACACACTGCTGCAGCTGTCAGCAGCACCTGCAGCCCAGCCCTGCTGAGTATGAACCTGGGGGTCAGATTTCCCAGGTAAAAACAAAGACATTCTGGATTACCAGACCCCCTGCAGAGCTGATACACTTTCTTTTTTTGTGCACAAATTCACCACTGGAACCCGACCCTTGAAATGTTACTGTTTTGGAATCTGAAGGACTTGGTGCTAAGCAAATGCAACTAAGACATACATGCACAAGACTGCCAGGTCCCTGATAATATTTTCCTGGGTTGGATTAAACTTTCCGAGCATATCAGCTGCTTTTCTTTCAGGATAAACATAAAAAAAGCCACCAGTTCATCTGGAAAGGCAGGGACCTCCACTCCTACTGAAGTCACAGTGGAGCTGGAGCGGCAGTGCCCAAGGGGATGCTGATGCAAGAGGACAGTGCAGGAGATAACCGCAGTTGTGCCTGTGTGCCTACAAGGAATTCAGCAAGAAAGATCACAGAATCCTGGAAAGACAGGGAAGGCATGAAGACCATAGGAAAAACCCCAGATCCTTAGGAACAGCAGAGTAAGCAAGGATTCCTGACTGAGTATCTCAGGGTCATGGGTGCAATAATAGCCTCACTGTTCCCTGCCCTGCCTCTCTGGGGACCAGACCTCTACCCATAGGCCCAATTTCAGGCCAGGACTTTAGACCTCCATCTCAGCTGTGGTGCTGGGGTGCTGGTCTTCAGTGCCACCACATCTGTGCCTAGTCACAGACCCACTTGATCCTGGCCTGTGTACTGACTTGACCTTGGACCCACCTCACCACCACAGAGGTGCCCAGTGATCTGGGCTCTTGGTGGAACTGTCTGCAACTGCCCTGCTCCCTGCCTGGGATAAAGTCCTGCCCCATCCATCCCCATGGTAAGTCCCTGCATGTCCTGACCCTTAGGGAGTTGCTGGCCCAATAGCATCCTGGTGAAGCCCTGTCAGAAGCATGGGACCACAACTTCCTCCCTTGATTGCAGCTGTGCTCAGGGAAGCATTGCTGGGCAGGATCTCTGTAAACAGGGGCCTCTTGCATCTGCAAATGTCTGCTTTTGTCAGTAATTTCTCAGACAATGCATAGAACCCTGAATTTTGTGTAATTCAGAGTTGAGAAAGCAATGCAGGGTGCATGGCTCTGGTTTTACCGAGTTGCTGTTATGTGCATACCGACAAGAATGTGAGAGGTACCTGTTTCAAATGGATTCCTTATTTTTTGTCTCACAGTGTTCTTGCTTTGTACAGGCTCTCCCCAAAAGGGATTTTCCCTTTTGCAATCTGACCCTTAGCTAGTTGTTTGGCATTGCAACCTCTCCTCCACACAACACAGGACTGCTGGGCACAATGAATCTTTGTTATCAGTCTGTCCTCACTGAAGAAATGAAGAGCCCCAGCTCTTCAGCCTAATATTTGGATAACAGCTCCTGGTAATGGCGCCAGTTGCTCAGTACCGTCTTACACAGTATGAAACACAGGCAGAGACCAATCTTGAGGCTGGTCCCTCACTGCCCCCTTTCACAATCTGGTCAAATTAGCAAGAAGTCCTACCTCCTTTTCTTCATGTTTTTTCCTTTTGAAGTTCATGACACTTCGCAAAATGTTGGTAGTTTTTTGCATTACTTTGTAGAAGAAGGTAGAGGGTTTTTTTTGGTGTGGGTTTTTTGTTTGTTTGTTTGTTTTTTACAAATCAGCTTCTCTTTTTCTTTTTTTCTGGTTGGAAGTGACCTTTCAATTTTCATTACAAACTCCCACAGTACGGAGGGTCTTTGCAGAGGGATTTCATGGTGCTGATAGTTATGGTGCAAATTGCATTGGTTTCTTGATGTCTTCCCCTTACTACTTTATGGTTAGGCAATGAACTTTTCAAAAATCGTGTTATGGGTGTTTTAAAAAGCTGCTTAGAGCTGGGAAAAAAGAGTAGGTCAGCAGTAAGGAGAAGTGGTGGAAGTGACAATGCTTGTCCGTTGTATTGTCAGGCAATTCTTGGATACAAATGAGAAGATGTTAACAGCTGTCCCCAGGACACTTGGAGCCCAAGAAGTCGGGAGGAGGAGGGACAGAGAGGTAGAGGGTGAAAGAGATGGTCACAGCTGTTGGGTCAGTCCATAACAGAAGAGCAAAAGGAGGATGTTACCACTTCATTACTGGTGTCTAGAGCATTTCATATCTCCTAACATGGTGGCTACAAGTGTGAGGGAGCCTGCTGGACTCTGAGCTGCTGCTGGGCAATTCTTGAAAATTCTTTAGTGCACAAGGTGTTGCTCTTAGCTGGATTAAGTCATTTGGACAAAGATCGGTATAGTGCATTGTGTCAGAAGGCCTTTAAAAAAACATGTTGAAATATGTTGATACTAACTCTAGAGGAACTTGTTTCCACAATTTTTGTCAGGCAAATGGCCATAATTCTAAATGGGAACTTTGCTTACTGCCTTGGGCCAGGTTTTAAAAGGTATCTAGGTGCTGAAAGATAGAGTTAGACTTCTACCAAGGTTTTCAGAAATACTGTCAGCTTCATAAAATCTTACTTGGCACATGTCTGATTTGTTTGGCACTTAAATATCTCAGAAATCTGGCACTGTGGATAATGAATACAGAAAAATAATGGGAGTTCAGATTAAAAAATAGCAATGTTTGTATCAGGATTGGCATGCTCTTAGACTGTAAGTACAACAAAAGCAGGATCTCTCACAAGGTGCACGGAACTGAAAAGTAAAAATAAAAAATAGTCACAAAAAAAAAAAAAAAAAAGAAAGAAGAGAATGAAAAAAGGGCAAAAAGTCTACTTTATAAAGATCCCACTATACAGATTCAGATGATTTACTTTTGGCTTTTTTTTTTTTTAACCTTCTCTCTAAGGAATTATTAGATGAATGTAGAATGGTAAATTGAGTATATAGATCTTTCTATACATTTGCAGAATGAGAGATCTGAAATATCAACATTCTTAAAACTAGTAAGGACAGTTACTTGTTCAAGAAAGTTAGATATATGTTCTGTGATTCTGTGATATCCTGCAACACTGAGCTAATCAAACTGAGATGTTCTAATAATGAGTATGAGTCTCCAGGTTTTCTTTTCTTTTTCATTTTTTTTCTTTCTTTCTAAAGGTGAGAAATAACATGGTTCTTGAATATGTAGATCAGCATAATTTAATTAGCTTTTATGACCAGGACTCCTCAGAGATAATCATAAAAGTCAATTAGAGTGTATTAAAATGCAGCCATTTCCCTGAAGCTTCGTGAAACAGCCCTTACTTATTCAGGAAAATGGTAGAAGTCTAGATATCTTAATACAATACAAAGAATAGCAACACAGAAGGACACAACTGTTGTTGTTTTTAATGTAACTGTCCTATGTCTTCACTTTCCCAGTGCCTGAAATGCATTGTAAGGTACAGATTGTACCTTGAATTTATGCATTTATATGCTGTCCTGGCCAGCCAGTGTTACCGTATGATCTTGCAGTCTGTTTAAAATTGGATTGGAAGAAGATGGGTTAGCAAAGTGCAATGCCTCAGGGCAAAAGCTGATTATCTGCCAGAATCAGGAAAGGACCATGTCCCAGCTGTACTCCCACTCCTAACTCCAGATGTTAAACACACACACAGCTGGCTGAGCACACAGGAAGAGGTGCAAACGCCTAAACCACACAGTCAGATGATCACATCTTAATTGATGCCTTCTTTTCTCACCTTTGCCACTCTGTATTGTAATCAGATCTTCATCTATGCTGTGTTTAAAAGCACTTGATGGCCATCCAGCATTTACCTGGTATGACTCCACCTACCCTACCACTTGGCCACAGTCAGTCTGTGCATGATGGCTCTCTGCCTCAGGATGAGGTTGTCTCCTATGGTCTTGGTCTCCAGCACACCCTGAACTTCAGATTTCTGCTGAAGCAGACAATTTTGACAGCAGGAATCACAATTAGGTTTTTGGTATCTCTAACGAACATTACAGACATATATTACTACATTACAGAATATTCAGCATTTAGTTTCTTGGAACAACGTATTCTGGCCATTATGAAGAGCTTGATTCTATTTTTAATTTTCCTGATCAAGTACATACTCTCTTAAATATTAGTAAGCTTATTAATGCTGGGAATGGCTTGTATTATTCCTGCAGGTATGGATTATCCACAGCAGAGGTGAGGAGAGGTCTGTAGTATCTTGCCCACCTGCAGCTTGGTCTTGAGTGAAGGAATGGCAAAGCAGCTGGGCAGCTTCACCATCAGTGCCACATGCATCCAGCCCTAAATTCCAGCACAGCATTATTTATTACAATTAGCTCATTAGACCTTTCAAGCCTCCATGCTTATCTCAAAAATAAATATTTGCTGTACAGCACGTCACATTACCTGGTATTATGTTCTCTGCATAAAGAAAGTCCTTGCAAAACATATCCCGAAAAGTTTGTTGTAAATCTGTTGTGAGAATCTTCACTCTGGCTTTGCCACATTTTATAGGATTAAAGTCTCAGAGTTGATGCTGCATTAGTCTGGTGTTTCTGTGGAAATTATTCCATTTCAAAATAAAGTTCTTAAGGACAGAGACAAGTAAGAAGCAAACAGAACTCGTACCAAACTTGCAGCAAATAAAAACAAGCATTACCTCAAAATCTCAATTTCTTATCTTCTTTTTTAAGACATGAGGAGAAATATTTGAGAGTTAGCAACCATGACACTAAGGTGACAATGTAGTTAATCTGTCAGCAATTCCATCAGCAGACCTATTTTTCAGGCCTGTTATCTGTGGTCTGAAAATCAATTCCAGACTTAATCATGAACAAAGGGGTGCATTCCACTGTTCTGTATGCCAGTGATACACATATATCACTTGGAGAGTAGACTCCAAAGGTCTCAAACCATGAGAAATTTAATGCTTACAGTATTTATGATGGAATATCACAATCATGATAAAGATTTCAGAAAACTAGAGAGAATAGGTGATTCAAATGCAAAATAGTTTGAGGCTGTTGAAAATTCCTTGGCTTTTGGCCTTATTGTACAATCCAAGGCATGTAAAAATTGTGCCGGAATTTGCCTCTTGTAATATCTCATTGCTTAATTATTACACGTTTGGTGTGGTACAGTTGCTCTATAATAAAAGTCTGTCATTACCTGAGCAAACAAAATTCCGTGTGCTATTGTCCTCCTAGATAGTCAATACCTGATAAGGGCCAGGGCTGCAGCTCCTGGCTGAAGCAGGGCCACACAGCATTCCAGTGTGAAATGGTATAATCCTGGAGCAATGCTGGCACTCACAGAGCAACCAGGTGCTGCATTTTCAACTATTTATTGTTTTCTTCATGAAGGAAGAAATTCTGCACCCTTCTGTCCATCTGGACAGACCAGGGGGAGAGGACAGGATGGTGATCCTTTGGCACTGGCAAATGCCAAAGCCTTTGGAGCAAGGGGCTGGAGATAAAACTTGCAGCAATATCACACGAGGGCACCAAAATTATAGAGGTTGCCACACTTTTCAGTACACAGAGAAGAAGCACACGGGAGGGAGACAGAAGAGCACAGATTAGAGAACATTCTGCAGGACCAGGGAAAGGACAACTTTCCTCCTCTATCCCGACTTGCCCAAACCTAGTTTCTCAGGATGGGCTTGAAAATGGAGATCTGTCTGAGGCACATACATGAAGCATTTCTACACCTGTTGATTTTCAGGCTTTTCACTTAATTATAACCAAGACCTAGTATTAGTGAAACAGATGATGACAAAAATTTTCTTCTCTGTAACCTTCAGTGCCAAGCCCTGGTCTTTGTACTAGTGCAGTCCTCAGCAGACACAGACTCCTTCAGTTTTACCACTGGCTTTGTGTGCCCCTACTTTTTGTTCCTCAGTCTGGATTGTTTGCCTGTTTTTCCAGATAGGATTTGTGAGGCACCAGCTTTCCACTGATGCTTGTTGGAATGGTGCCAGCTCCTGGCCATAAGTATCAGGCACAACCCAACATCTCTGTTTAGGCACCCCAAACCTGAACCACAATACATCCAAGTTAATGGCTTTTCATTTAATTGGTTTTATAATTTTCTGCACAAGTGCAAAACAGTCCCTTGAGTTGTAAAGGGAGAGAAAGGAGTGTGAGGCTCAAATACTGATGAGTATTTGACAGACACTTTCTCTCCACCTCTTAGTCCTGCTCACAGGGTCTGATTCCCCTTACCAGAATGTGCAGCCCAGCGCTGCGCCATGCAGTGACTCTGAAGCAGCAAAAGAAAACACCACGAATACGTAGACACTTCAGGTCCCTGCAGGATCTTTGCCAAGGCGCCTTTAGCTGCAGGGATAATGAACCTGTATGAGCTGTGCTGTGGTGCAGCAAAGGGCTTGACTCAGGGAGATGCTGGGCTTTGGCACCACAACTTAGCTATTTATGAAATGCAGGGTTTCCCTAAACAGAAAATTGTAGCTGTGGGCTGCCTGTAGGGTGCAGGGCGGTTAGTTGTAGTTTTGCTCCTGAGTGAGTCTGGGGACCCAGACAGAATCCTGGAAAGGACAGCAAAGTGGGCTTGTGCTTTGGGTACTTCTGTGGATGTTATGCTGCTAATTTATCTTCATCTGTGTGGTTCATGTTACATGCCAGCCTGCAAATGGGAGCAGCTGAGGTGCAGGCAGACCCTTGCAGCCATGCGAGCAGCTCCCTGCAGTGCAGAACTGATGCTGGTGGGCTGGAGTCGTGACTGTGCTGGTGCTGCAGCCAGCCCTGCCATTCAGTGGGGTTCCTGCTCCTGGCTCAGTCCCCTTGAGGCTCTTCCCACTCCCTGCAGCCACAGTGGGCACCAGGGTTGCTGTCAGCTGCAGTCAGCACAGAGCGAGTCTCCCTCCCTGCTGTCTCAGCTCTGAGCACCGCAGTGCAGGCATGGGTCTGTTCCTCTGCTACAGAGGTGGCAAATTTTGGCAAAGGCCAAGGCAGAAAGCTGGAAGGACCTCTTACATTGGGGCCACATTGATAGGGATACAGTTTTTCCAAGGCAGACCAAAACCTTATACAGGAATTCTACAGTTCATATCTCATCTCTAGTACAAGCTGTGCGCAGCAATGCTTTCACTTTATAGCCATATAATCTAGTTGTATTTTCCAAAATAACAGACTGAAGCTATTTGAAAAAAAAAATCTGTAAGTTAATTTCTTTTGAAGCCAACTAACTCAGCACTTGCAAACCTAACTTTATAAAAAAGAGCTCTATGCCAAACCGTAGCCATTCCACCCCACAAAGCTTTTCAATGAACTGGAAATGATTTCTCTTCAATGTCTTGACCTCAGGACTCAAAGGAGGATCCAGCAGCAGCCCCATACAAAAGCCCAAGTGGAAAACATTTAATTTCCTGAGATGCTATTCCCACCATGTACATGAAGAGGAATTGCTTCAGACACTGCAAGGGGAGTTTTCTTTTATGAATCATGAAACTCTGCCAAAGTAGGGTGAAATACAAATCAGTAAGTAAAGAAATGTGTCCTCTCTCTCATTTATTACGCACAAGTTGGAGGGTAGAATGGACAAAAATAAAGGTCCTATAGAAAAAAGCTGATGGGAAAGCCTAGTTGAGAAGGTCCTTTAGTTTTTTCGAAGAATCTCTTGTCCAAATACTAAAGCTCTGTGTAAGGCCTGGCTGTGTTTGCTGTGTACAAGAGTCCTCTGTTTGCAGGAAGAGGAGAGGCTCTAATCTGTATCACCTGGAGTGGGAGCACACGTGCTGCTGCAGTTCACAGCCTGAGACACGCTTGCTTCCTGTGCAAATGCATTATCTCTTGGATTCATCTGTGACCTCTTGTGATGGTCTGTCTTTACCACTTAGTCTTTGCCTATCCCTATCCCGGGAGGAAACCTGGAGATTTTCCCACTGTGAATTAAATTAACGAGAAAAGAATGTAGGGAAAAAATGGCTGTTCTTTGGCTGATTACCTTTAGTTATCCTACGAGCCATGTTGGGGTTCAGCATTACTGAAAGAATGAACAATAATCTAATTAATATGCTTACTGTACTAGAATAGAATCTAAAGATGTATTCCACTAGTCACAGCATGCACTTTAAAATTTTTTACTTAGCAGTAACATTAAAATAGCCAGATTTTCAACCCTGCAAACTGTGGATAATGAATTTCTTTCATCCCAAACAATTTACTCCCCTGTGTATTTAAACACTTAACCAGATCAGTTGTATTTGTACCGATGCATGCTCTGAAGTGCAGAGCAATGGAAAAAATGAGCAATCAGTGTGCAGTAATGATTATTTTCTTGGTAAATGTTCTTTTTTTTCTGAAAATGATAGAAAAAAAGTCACATATTTTTCAGTCACAAGTGAGTGCTGTTTACACAATCAACATGAATAACGATAACAAGTATATTCCCTCCTGCTCTCACTCTCTTTGGATGCTATCCAGCGTTGACTGAACTCAGGGAGAGCTCACTGTTGACTTCTCTGGAGCAAGATGGGATTTGCTGCCTGCAGTCGGCATTCCCCTCAAACAAGCACAGCTCTGGAAATGCAGTGCAGATGGAAAAGGCCCACGGAGAAGGCAGAGTTCACTGTACTCAAGGTTTGTAGGATCACCCTTCGGGCCCCAAAACATAGTCAAAGCTAGAAGAGAGGGGGAAAAAAAGAGTTTTAAAATAAAAGTTTGCATGTTTTTTTCCTCTACCATTCTAGTTTCTGAGGCATTTAGCTATATTTGGTTGTATTTTTAGGCTCTGTTCCAGGAGCAGATTGAAGAATGAAAAACTTTGTGAAATGAAAGTTAGGGTTTCCACATGAAATACCCCACCTTGCCACACTTCTTAAAATGCAAATATTTTGTAAAAATGCAATTTTAAGCTAGCCACATGAATTAGGTCTCTAGAATATAATTCTCTACTTTTTAAATTTGACACGACAGCACAGAAATTTTGCCACAAGGAGCCAATCCTTTCATCAGGGACCGATTTCCATGTTCTTTTACAAACCTGTGTGGAATTAGACTTTTCACTTACAATGCACATAAACAATATTTCAAAGCAACTTCCAGAAATGCAGTTAATCATTCCAGCAAAATGGAATGTAGTGGAAAGCTTTCTGCCCTTCAGAGAACTGGAAAGGAGTGGGGTCTGGCCTGTGGGGATGGGATTCCCCCTGGGGGAGGGATGGTGTGGACTTGAAACAGGCCCAGGTCGTCAGCCTTTGACTGCAGCGGCAGCTTTGCCTGAGCAAATAAGAGCTCACATGAACTTTTCATTTGTGCACCCATAAAGTAAGAGATTTGGCTTTGGCTGTCAGCCTCTTCAGTCCTCTGGCCTCTCTGGGGTGGTTCCTCTGGATTTCAAAGCATATCAGCTGGGGCTATTCATGCAGTTGTAAAAATAATGTGGGTTGATGAGAGTCACTCCCCACTAGGTGACCCCTGGAAAACCTGCTCGGTCAAGGACAAGAACTGCTATCCCATTTTGGCTGGAGAGAGATTAAATTGTTAGACTTTTCCCCATCATCAGCACCCTCACTGTGGAAAACACGACAGTCAATTTTTACTGTGGTTCGGCAAGGCTGTCCTCAGTGCTGTGTATTTCCTGATTGGCATCCACCTTCCTTGCTTTAAAATTCATTGTGGGTAATCTGCTGTGAAAGAGACTATTGAGCCCTTATGTCTTGACCACCCAGGTCTATACATTCCTGTTGTCAGATCTATATACTTCTGCCATAATAAAAGCATTGGAGAGCAGAGCATATGATAAAGTGCTCCTAAGGAGATCACTGAATCTTAATCTTTGCCTTATACCCTGTTTAGCACCATTGCTTCTGAAGCTGTGCAGATATCTATGCAGCTGTATATTTTCAGCATATGCCACTGCAAAATAAATTATTCAGGACTGTTAGATTACTTATAAATGACACCAATCAATTAACACCACAGCTGGCAGTCTGTGGGGCTTTTGTCACAGGCCAAGGTGGTACAGCTCTTGAATCCACATTTCCCAGTCTGAAGGATTATGGTAATGACAGCTTATTTTTATTGAATTTTTAATTGATGAGTAATATCTCTGGACTCGCTGTGCTGACATTAGGTCTAGGGAGAATTAGTCTCTGGAAGGAGAACATGATACAAGCAGAGCTGCCCTTCTGCAAACAAAAGCCCTATTTATATGTGGTATCAGGCAACCACGTGAGTTTGCTGCTGTCAGTTGTCAAGAGTCTTTCACAATCCTTTGCACTGAAGATTTGTGCCTTTTCCTTACACGGACTCACACAGGCCTTTGAGGAGGCCACGCACTGACATGTGCTTCAGAGCTGTCCTGTAATAAGGTTCAAAAAAGTAGGGTGGTTCCAGGTCATGTGAAACAAAGCGAGCAGCAGCCTGTATTGATCCATGGGCTGAAGATGCCACATTTCTGTTTGCAGGCTGGAAAAGACTCAAGTCTCCCTCTTCTGCATCACTGATATTTCTGGTGTTTCCACTGATGCTACCAGCAAGGACACAGGATAGCAAGGTCTGCAACTCTCTCACAGAGGAACAAACCCTACTGCTGCTACCAAGCTACAGAGCCATGATATCAAATATTTGTTTCCCATTGTTGAAGGAAAAAAAACTGAGATCCTTTCCTCCTTCCAAAATACCCAGGCCCCAGGCAGATTGTGCTGGTGCATGCTGCTGGTGTGGGTATAGGGTGACCCATGCAGAGAGCTGTACCTAAATACTGGCAAAGAATAACACAGCTGATCAGTGTTTTCCGTGTTGCTTTAAGGAGCAGTAAAGCTTCATACTGAGGGATAAATACTATTATCATGCATTAAATATGTGTTTTAAGGACAGAGAGTAATCTAATACTAAGTTTTCCAATACACGCTGAACAAGTCATTGAACCGCCTGAGTGCTTTATATTTAAATCTTCCTTGTAGCCCTATGACCTAAAATCAGGCTGTTCAGAGTCCAGCTGAATTAACTTCATAAAGTCACCAAGAATAGTTTAAAAACATATGCATTGTACGCTGATGTGAATTGATTCATTAAGGGTGACGGTAGAGTCTGAATTGGAAGGTGCAGTGAAGACAATAATGAATTTTAATGTGGCCAGTGGCTACTGTTCAGCAGATATGAAATTGGAAATCAATGCTAGCTACTAAATAGAAATGGATGACTTACATCTGAAGCAGTTTTCCACTCCCAGTCTTTCAGCGTGTCAGGGGAGTGCTGGAATGAAGGAAGAAATCCCAGCCTTGCAAGGGTCTGCCAGTGCTGCTGTCTGTACTTTCTGTTCATAGCTGGGGAACATCTCACCCTTTGTGAAATGGATCCACAGCAAATTCTCCCAACTCCCACGTGCTAGATGTGGTGGCACTACTAGGTCTAAGCCTCAGTCTCTGTCTGGGAGCTGCATGACTGCATCTGAACATAAGGTCATACATATTTCTAGATCCCATGGTCAGAAAGAAAACTTAGATGGGTGATCAGTGTGTAATGGATGCAACGATGCCTGAGCCCACAGGCACATGGAAAACTAGCCCAATGCAAATTAGAGTGCAAACTCTGAAAGCCATGAGTGGCTGCACTGCAGATGGAAGGGGTTGCTGGAGGAGTGGGGCATCTCAGACTGCTCTATCCTGCCCCATGGAAATACTGTTGGATGTCCCCTTGGATTTTAGTATGGTCCCAGAAATGGCTGGTAGGTAAGTCTCTGCCTGCCAGAGAAGAAAACTCTGCTGTCAATGCAGCTCCATGTAGCAGTGGAGACATCACGTGTCCTTGGGGGAGCAGAGAAAGCCTTGGGGAACTCTGTGTTGTATTTTGCCTAGGACATCAATTTGCTATAATCCAGTTGTGCTCCCATATAATGCAGAGACAAGGTGTTTTAGCCTCCTGAGTAGTGTCTGTTGCCTTACTTTCTACTGTCCTTCTTTCCAACACACACATGTGGATGACAGAAATAACTTCACTTTGTTTCTTTCATTCTATTGAATGCAAAAATAGAGACCAAAGTGTCTCCTTCCCTGATAACAAAGCAATGAAGAAACAAGCATCCCAATCTCATTTAAATATTGCTGGTGCTGTTGACACTGGAATGTAGAGCTAAGTCCCTAATTAAATGAGAAAACAACAAGCACAGCTAGTAAACTGTTGTTTTTCAAACAGTGTCTAACAAAATAAGCACCATATTTTAAATGTTCACCCTCTAGATATCTCAAGCTGTAATCAGTGAAGTTTAACATGTCCTTTATGAAAATACTGTTTCTTTCTCCCCTGCAGGAGCAGAAAAAAAAAAAAAAAAGAGATAAACCTTTCCTAGGATGTGGGCAAGAAGGATTTGTGGCATTTGTGCACTGGACACGAACACAAATTCTCCTGCATGAGCATGATAGTGGAATTGGTGTAATTAGCTCTTCTTAAGTCCACAGAACAGCCCCAGTCAACACAGCTTGTCCACAGGGCTTGCATGGGGCAGTTCACAAGACACCAGCTCTAGTAAGAAATGCATCAGCTGTGCTACCTTACTTTTTTCTCTGTTGTCAAAACTTGTCTGACTCCTGAGAAGCATGTCCCATTATGTACCTTAATTTTACCTAGCAGCAGTTCCCATATGATAGCATTATTTCTCTCATTTCTATGTCATCCTTGACCTGTGTTGGCACTATGTACCTATCTCTCCTTGGCTAGTGTGTATAAATTTAGGCAGTAAGGTTGAAATATTAGTGATTTTCAGCCATTTTGGCTGACATTTTTACACTATGAGAGGAAGATTTCTGTTTGAAGTTTATTGGAGCTGGTGATCAAAAGGTGAGGGAGGGCAGTAGTTTGCTAAAGCCTCTCCAGAAAGCATCCATTTGATGAATGTCTGAGATTTTTGTTTAATTGATATTTGACATTTCAGCAAAGTCTGAAACCTCCAGGATTTAATTGCAGTAAAATCAATGGTACACCAGAAGTAATGAGGTGTGCCTGAATTACCCTGAAATAGATATAATTGCTGTATAAGTCACCCAGCAGGTCCCAGTTTCCTTAGCCACAGTCAGTATCTCATTGTTTTCCAAGTGAAAAGATGTCAGGAGCCAGTGGGATAGAGCATAATCAGTCAGGGTGCTCTTGTTGTCTGTTTTGCTTTTGAATGTCACATAGCAAACAACATTTGAGAGGAGGAAAGGGTGCTGGAAGAGATGATGGCTTGCTGGCACCCTCAGGGTGTTTCACACTCGAGTAGTGGGGAAGATGAGTCTGGAAGTGTGATGTCAGGGTGGAGCAAGCACTGGTGCAGAGGACTGTGTTCAGATGCGAGGTCTGGGTAGATATTAATGGTGTTCTCATTAGAACTGAGTTTTGACTTTCACTGCACTGTGAAAAATCTCTGCTAGAGGCCAAAATGAAATGCTTCATAGATTATCAGCTCTCATCTGCTGAAGTCTCAGCTCTGAGCCATGGCACTTCATGGAGATAAGGGACACTGAGGTACTTGGACAGAGGAGCTGTGACTAGGGAATCTGTCCTCCTAAGAGACTCTGGGGTACATGCATCTCTGCTCAGGATTTCTTGCTGCCTGATCTCTGCTTCTTTTCTTTCTCCTGGATCCAGGCTGGATGTCTTCTGCTGCCTGAGGATGGTTGACTCCACACATCCTCTGCTGGAGACCAGCAAGGCACCAGGTGTCAACTTATTTTACTGCACTGCCTCCTCCACTGCAGGATTTTCCTTATGCACAGAGTAACCGTGCCTTAATTAAGGGCACTCAGCTGGGAAGGCAGGAAATGCAGCCTGAAGGTAGGATTTGATGTGAGCCTTCCTACTGCTGCAACTACTGAGCTACAGAAGCAGACTCTGTGGCCCCTCAGCGTTGTGTTAAACTGTGGATGAAGCTTCATTTTGAAAGAAAGATAACTTGATCATTTAAGGCTTTCTTCCCTTTTTTTTCTTCTCTCTCTTTTTTTT
>VWZG01012980.1:879094-979273 GCA_013396735.1 Grallaria varia | reverse complement strand
ACATAGTCATCTGGACTTTTATTAAAAATAATACAAGATAAATTTAGCTGATGAGTTCAGCACGTGTATGTCTTTCTAACCTTCCCCTGCTAGTCTTATACTGGCTCCTATCGTACATCAATGCTTCTTCCAACACATGTAAATAATACACAGAGCACAATCCAAATTCCTATAAAGAGCAACTTAAATTTAGTTACAAACAGAAATAAGTTCAGCAGCAATTGTATAGATCCATTCAGGCAGTATATCAAAAGTTGGGACAAATTCTGCACCTTTTGCTCACAAAAATTATCCATATCAACTTCCTATTCTCACTGTGATAAACAGGGCTAGATTTTCTGAAATAACTTTATCTTGCAATATATTTCATATTAGCTCCCAATGCCAAAGGCACTTTAAAAATCTTACATATGTCTAGCTAAAGCATGGTGGATGGGTTCCTTACATTAAGAGAGAACATAACCAATCAATTAGTATAAAGACTGTCTCCATAATCACCTGTCTTAGTGTTGCAAATGTGAAATCTTTTAAATAGCCTATTATTTGTCAACAAGGCGAAGATTTTAATGCAAGTACCCTGTATCTAGCAGTGTAGCTTGCACAAGGAGCTTGATTAAAGTTCTCAACACTGGATAAAAACTTGAGATGTAAGTTCAAATAAGCTATATGCCTCTTTGTGGTGACCTGGGTCCCCTCTTTGGACTTAATTTAGGGTGGCCATTCCTGTGTTGCTCAAAGAAGCCGAGCACAGTGTGTTGCACGAGGCCCTGTGCAATGTTTGCTCCTTGCAGTAGCCTTCTCAATTCACAAGTGTCACTGGGCACCATCACGTAACAGCAGTCTCCACTCCACAACAGTTACTGCTACTTTAAATCTAAGCTTATATTGTGGTCATGCTTACAAGTTGAACTTGCAAAAATGTGTGAAGAAAATAATTTTAAGGCAGGCTGTCTTGAATACTGGTGTCCAAGATGACAAGCGTACCAATAACGGCATAAACCTTTGTTTCTGCCTTGAGATCTAAGTGACTGGGTTGTGAGATGATTACTTTCTTCTCACAGGACCACTGTTTTGTTTCACTCTCTTCTCTGTTTCTGCGATGATGCCCCACTTCCTCATAATGGAATCAGTTACAAATGAGCTTGTAGGGCTGGATGAAGGACAGATGTTTACTGTCTGATCCTTTGCAACAGTACAGCTTCTTCCAAAGTGTTTTTATGTGGACAAAGCACTATATACAATTAACTAGTGGAAAGGGGCTTTCAGTATGAAAGTGTGAAGCAGAAGTGGTATATGCCTCTCTCCTTTCACCTTGGTCTTAACATGCATCTTCAAGGTTTGATCTTGTCTACATGAAGATGGTGCTGTTGACTTCAGTGGGATTAAGTGCAGACAGAATGATATAAGAACATGCTTTATATCTGGTCTGCATAGAACAAATTGGAAATACCAGGTGCAAGTTCAGGGAGAAGAAAGATGCAGATGTTGCATTTTCTCCATTTAGAAACAGGCATCCAAAAATCAATATTCTTTATACATAGCCCTGAAATATGCTGCCTAAGGTGACTTGGACACCATAGTGATGTGTGTCCTCGAAATCAGATCAATACAAACATCTGCTCCAAAGGTCTACCTTAGTCATAACAAGTATAACTCCTGACTTCTCAGGACATGGGCAGCTCCTGCAGAATGTGAGCACAGACAGTCTCCAATCAAGTGCGCTTATTGGGAAAACATTTCAGGTACACTTTTCCTGCTAACACATTCATTGTAGGATGTTCTGTGAAGACCAGACCTGCCTGTAAGAAGCAGAAAATGTATGCTTAATACAGCAAACTTTGATGAAAAATATGTGCTATATTGCTTCATTCAAATGCGTATGCTTGTTCTTTTTCTCTTCAAAACCTAAATTCATTGTGTAGGCATATGTAATAAATACACAAAATTAATAGGGTATCTTTCCTAGTACCTTTTTTTTTCTAATATGACCATAAAAATTTTCAAATTGAAAACTGATGGGAAGCAGCATGGCAGAGTTTTCAGATTAATTATTTTAAGTGCAATGGAAAATTTCTCAGCATTCCCAAAAATGTTTCCATGTTCAAAGGAATTCCTTCTATCTTGAAGTGGATGTTTTACCAAAATGTTTGCTATTTTATGACACTCTAATTCACATTCATCCGATCACCAGTTTTCCTAGGAAACTCACTCAGGGCTAGATTTGCTACACCTGTAGAAATTATGGAGACTGAACCTGTAGAAGGACAATGACATGTTAAGCCTTTATGGCCTCTTGTGTGTTGGGTGAGGTGGACTAGTACAGATATTCTCATCTTTCTGCACCAAAGAAAGAAAAATATGATAGAAATTCACATATGTGACACAACCATCAGAGAGAAGTAGAAGAGGAATTTCAAAACTCACCCCCAATCCCAACTGGAAGCACATAAACCCCAATTGTTTCTACAGTACTGCATCCTTTTTAAAAGCTATTCACATCTGAACTCAATTAAAACCAAATCTGATCAGAGCAATCAGTTCAAAGGCAAGATTCCTTTACCATCAGTGATATTTATAGACACTGATTAGAAAGGTACTGTGTATGCTTGGGATCTCCATTCAGATAAATATTTGCTTTCTTTAATCCAAACCTTTAATTCAAATTATTTGCACTATCAGCATATTGTGCAGTGACTGTCTCACACAAGCCAACTCCAGACCTTGTTATTGGAGTGAATGTCTGTTTAAAAGGAGACCATTTCTGTTAAAAAGTGTATTTTTTTGATGTTTGACTTTTTTTGAGGGAGTGGGTGAATGGCATGTCCAAAAGCACCATTCAAATGCTCTGCTCCCCTGAAGAGTGGGTGTCCCACTGGACTGGAAGGCAGATGGGGATGGGAGCATAACTGGCTTGGCCACCTCCCTCCCTGCCTTTCCTTTTCTGATGTGCCAAGGGGTATGTGGCATCTTGGTGCTGGATGGGAGCTCCCCAAGGAGAGGGCAACCAGCTCAGGAGACCAGCCATTTCCCACCTCCTGTTGTACTATGAGGCTGAGGAAAAGCAGAGAAGCAAATATTGAATCAGATGGAACCACTTCCCCTTCCTGACATAGAACAGTTACAGAAGCCCATCGTTTCTTATGCCTGTTGAAAAACAATAGAGAAATTGGTACATTTTGGTAGAGTTTGGAGAAAGATGCCTTTCTTCTCTGTTCAAATACTACAATGGTCTGTGTCTTGATTGGCCTTTGCAGTATTATCATTTTTAAAACCAATTTTTTAATTAAAATGGGCTGGAGCAAATTTCCATTCTTGGTCCTGGATTGAACATTTTGATTCAAACTGTGCTCTCAGTGAGGTTTCCAGCAAAATATTTGACAAGTGTGGAACTACGTCAGATTTCCATGCAGAAAATTAAGATCACGATTTCCCCTTGACATTTGAGCCTTCCTCCAGTACAGATAGGAGTTTTGACACGAATCCTTCTTTAAGACTAGAATCCCCTTCTATTTTTGATATCAGAAAACAGTCTCCTGTGCTCTTTTTAGCAACTCTGCAACTTAATGCTTGTGAATAAACTGTAAAAAGAAAACTTGTAACTAAAATAGCATGATTTACCAAACATCATCATCTGAGCAGTTCTTCCCCCGCATGCCAGCTTGTTCTCAAGTATTAAATCACATCTTTAAGGCTGCCCTACATAGGAGCACCTGAGGAAAGCAGCTGCAGTAAGCTAGGGCCAGTTACATGTGTGTATTCACAACTGTGACAGATGAGGGTGAGAAAGCTACGTGGGCAGGGAAGTAATTGGAAGTAATCACAAAACAGACTTGCATAAGTGAAACGATGCATACAAGCAGTCTTTGGAGATTAAAGATATTTGGGTTGGGAGAGGAGCTTTAATTGGAATTGACCTTGTAAACCATGCTCCCTTATGTTCAGGCTTATAATCATGGGTGGGCTGGCTGATCTATTTAAAAATGCCTGGTTCACATTAACCACCCAGGTTTTAGAGACAGTTTTTAAATGCTTGGTGGTATCACAAAGAACAAATGACTGTGTTTGGATATTGATCCAGCGCACTCACAGTTAACGGAAACAAGTACAGATGTTTGGTGTAGCACCTCAGGCAGCACTATCATATAATGTTTTGACATGAGAAAACACTTTCCTTCAGGAATATAAGCCAGTAATAATCTAACTGCTTCTTCTAGGACTACAGATTTCCAGTTGTTGATCACTAGATAGATTTTTAGCTGGAACAGACATTAGAGGAAAAGCTCTAATAAGTCCAGAGACTGTCACAGAAGATTTCATCAAAATGAGTTGCTTTGGTTGTAACACTGATCTAAATGTAATAGGACCAACACAAAAAAACCCCCCACTATTTAGCTCCGAAAGGTTTGCAGGAAAGAAATGCTCTATCTTTTTGTATTCTGGGTGGGGGCATGTGAAGGCTGGGGCTGGAAAGGTGCGAAGCAGATTTTTATGAGGAAGTCCAGAGCTGCACTTTCCAGGATCTAGCTGCACAAGCGCCTCTCTTTGGCTTTGTTTTGACCTCTAAAATAGCACACACCAGCCTAAATTCTTGCCTCTCTTTAGAAAGGAAGAGTGTGAATATTGGATGTTTTGGTTTTGGGGTTTATTTTTTGTGTGTGTGTATGTTTTGTTTGTTTTATTGTTTTAAACTATTTATTTATTTATTTTCTTGGTAAATACCGAGTCCGAGTAATTCACTCCAAGGTTTGCTCCTTGGGCTGTTCCCTGAATCTGTTGTGCCCCTGTCACTACTGTGGGGCTATGGGAGCCTGGTGCCTCATAAGGGCTGGGCACTGTCAGTGGGAAGTGGAGACCAAGCTCTGGCTCCCTAGACAGGAGAATAGGATGGTGAAACACCTCTGCCTGAGCTGAAAGCCTGCTCCATGCGGACCCTTGAGCAAGCTCCTGCCCCAGTGCAAGCCTCAAGATTTAGGGCTTCTGTGAGTATTATCATATGTTTCTAAGTGTCCACATTAAATTTGTAGCTAAATTGCATGGAGTTGACAAGTGTAAGTAACCTGTAGTCCTTCTCAGGCAAGGAATTTACAGTATGAGAATACACAAAATGCTTTAAAGTGTTTGCGAATTGATGACTGAAACTTGTGCTGATGAAAACTCAGGTTTTAGCAAAATGAAGTTTTTCTAAGAAATAGTTTGCTTTCCGCTATGTTATATACAAAAAAGAATAACTTCCCCCCCCCTCCCCCCCCCTGTTCCTATCTCATTGGCCAAAATTGGGAACTTACTTTGTTGCCTGCCAAAAAACAAGTTTCCTGTAAGGAAACTCTTTCTTGTCCCTGCACGCAGTTTCTGACTGGCTTCATGTGTATAACCTCCGTCACTGTAACGCCTGGGTGTAGCATCACACTTCCAGGAAACCAAACCAAATTAACATTTGACACAAATGACTCAGAAACTTGTATCACAGTAATATATTGAAGTGTACTGTCTGTGCAAGAAATGGGAATTGTTAAAACTATTTTTAAAGAAATAGTATCTGATCTTTTTCTCCGTACAGTCTCAGGCTTTCTTAAAATCTTTTGACATGCCTCAATTTTTTTTCAAACAATCTTCTATTGCTAACTTCTGCACAGGCTTTCAAAGTGGATGCTGTCCAGAAATCCAATTACAATAAATTTACTGTATTAAAAAAATCTGAGAGGGAAATAAGATATGGTCATATTATTAAGTCTGACTGTTCACCACTGCCAGTCTTTCATCCAGTCCTTTGTTTATTGTCATCTTATCCTGCACTTAATCTCATTTAAAGCAAAGGTGCTTTAGTACAAAGACCTTCTATTTTTTTTATTTTGAACACCTTCTGCATATATGATACCACATTTAAAGCACATATTCTATCTCTTTAAAATGCTTTTCACATCTATGATGTTGTAGAAATAAATGGTTACAAAAGTTTAAGAGTTGCAAGCCTAACCAAAATGTATTTCTCTGTCTCTGTCTTCTTTGTGATAAATAGCAAGGCCAACTTTCCTGTATTTTTATGACAGATCAATTACCATATTTATCTAGAAATCCTGCTTAAAGAAATGGATTAGATACTAGCAAATCTGAATAAGAAATTAGCAGTCTAATAGAGTGCATATCCCCAAAGAAATCTTAAGGATCACTTGCTTTAACTGGAATTATCTTGGAATCTCTAATACTTCCTTGGAGGGCCATCATTTGGAGTCTTCCATGTTGACAGGCTGCTCAGAGGACACACCATAAGAGCAGCCCTCCCCAGACCTGCAGTGCAGGGTCAGTGCTGACCTGGAGGCAAAGTGCTGCTGAAACACTTCAACTTACAGCCCTAAACACAAGGTTGCCCTGAGCGAGCTGTGTGGCCATAGCCAAAAGGAATGAGACCACAGTGGCAGCCAGCTGGCCTCAATTTTTTGACGCAGTCCTAGCTGTCCACGTCATTGCAGCTCCAAGTGGGAAAAAGAATGTGTGATTTAAATACCTGGCTGCAGAAATACAGAAAAAAAGTATATGATTAGCAATGGATTTTCATTTTGTCTGGGAGAAGGAGGCAACATAGAGGTTCTGTGCCAAACACATCCTCTTTCCCCCATTATCACGAAGACTGTTGTGCAAACCAGAATGAAGTGGGCTCTCCAGATGAGTCCTGTGCTGATGGCTAACGTGGTGGTGGTGGCAGTAGTCTTTTCATTTACTGCATGGCAGCTGTTCAGCAAAGCGTTAAGCAATTCAGCATTTTTGAGACGTTTTCTGCCGTATCGGGTTCCTGCCACCTAGTGGTGACAGTCCCACTGTGCCGAGTCCCATCCCCAACGCAGGCAGCGCTTTTCACATCTTTTCATGGAAAACAAAGATAATCGGAGTGTACTAATAAAGCACAGTGCCCTAGATTATTAATCAGTACTCCAGACGCTCTAGTAAGTTTTGTCTTTCCTCTCCGAACTGCACATCAGCCCTTAGAAAACTGCAGATGATGTCCTGGACTTTGGTGAAAGAAAATGCCAAAGGTGTGTGTTAACATCTGGAAATTTGCCTGCCCACTCCAGCTGGCTCTGGCTGGGTCTTAAAGGCAGAGCAACGCAGTCATCAAACAGAAGAATAGAGAAGTGCTTCGCTTGGGCAGTTCTCACTCATTGCTACTTCTTCAACTCCACTGCCCAAGTCATCGCACAGTTGTCAACAGTCTGTGCATTGCCTAGAAGCCCTGAAAGGTGAATCTGAAAAAAATAAATGTGTCTAAACAGCTTTATTTAACTGATCTTGTCTTTCACTTCAATTTATGATTATTGTCTCAATTTAACACGGAATAGATTGGCTTAACAACCAGTGGTCAGGAAACCTGCAGTAAATTATAAATTGAAATTCCTCCATTTGTCTTTGTTCAATGATATTTTCAGCCTTGCTTAAGCAAAGTACTTTTCAAGATTTGTCATCTTTTTGGCTGGACAATTTAATTCAGGGAGGGAGAAAAAAAGCCCCACATCTATCCACATTGCAGAATTGGAGTTGTACCAGGAATGAATCTGGACCAGCAGATTTATTGACCAAAACAAAACAGAAGAAACTGTTGACTTCAATCTTTCTGCACTGATCAAGTCACAGAACAGAATGCAGTTTTAATGAATAGACTGCAGTGGAAAATTTCTAGTATTGTGCATTCATGTATGGTTTAATGGATTCAGGCCAATCTGAAAAGAAAGTCAGCACTCAAGTCTTCAGAGAAACTGTCATGCCATAAAATCTGCATTGTTCCCACTCAGAGATCAAAGATTCAGCTTGCCCTGGTGAGGAGGTAGGAATCCATCTGAAACCCTGAGTTGCTTTATTTCCCAGGAACACAGGAAAATGTGGTGCTTCTGCTACTCCTTTATGGAAACTGTTAGATTAGCTTTATTAATTGTGAGAACTTCTATGAGTTCTTATGATAGAAATTGCTGATAAAAGCTCCTGTTAATATGTAACCTTTACTCTGGGTCCGCAGTAGTTGGTCTTGCTCCCTGTGTGTTGTGTGGTCCCTAGTCTTGTTCTCTGCCATACATCCTTCTTCCAATAAGCCTTTCTACCACTGAAATTACCCAAAACACCCAGGAAAATAAATAAAACTTCTGAATATAACTGAAATTATATTATGCCAATAAAGGCTTTTAGGCATTTAATTGGTGTTCCTTAAATAATCCAGTTCAAAACACAGTGAGAACTATGAGACATGAGACGTGGATCTCAATGAACGCAAAAAATGGATTAGAGAAGCATCATTTGTTGAGGATTAAATATTTTATAGACAGAAGAAATGTAAGAAATATGGCTTCTAAAAGCTGTCTTAATACCATGCTATCAGTGTTCAATGAGTGTCAGAGGTGGATGGAGCAAATGCAGATGTAAATTAGGAGGAAAATCATTGGGAAGACCTGCTGCATTAGAGTTACATTTTAAAGTTAGGATAGATGCAGCATTCTGTGAGAGAAACCAACATCAGATCTTCTTTACCATCAAATTGTTTATTTGAGGATGACTGTATCTGGGCAGGAGCAGAAAAAGATTAAACATTAAATCTCAAATAATTTTTCTAAATTTGAAAAGGCAACAGCTTCAAAGAGGCTGCCAGCATGGCCTGTGCTTAAAGGAGAGACCAAAAATGGAGAGAAAACAAATATACCCATTTTATAAAGTCAAGAACAACATACTAGCTGTGACAATGCAATCAAGCTGGATTAACTTCTTGGATCCTGCTGCTAGTGTTCAATTAACATATCAAATTATTTTCAAACTTCTTTTTGGTATTATTTTTATAGTTTAGTTTCTGGTAAGACCAGAGCAGACTGAGACTTGTGCCTTTCAACTGGAAAATTTAGGTGGTTTTTCTTTTCATCATGTGATAAACGAAACTAGTGATTCATGCCAATATGAGACTGAAGAAAGTCAGTGTGACCTCGAGAAGGGAGGAAAAGATTCTAAAACTTGAAACAGAGTATCTGACCTTATCTTGTACATGAGTTCTAGCTGAACTAAGCTTCGCCAATAGGATGTTAACATTTCATTGTCGAGAAATACGAGAATTTATAGCCTGTTGTATAGATAACAGATTAGTCCAGGTAAACATCTGTTGAATTCTTGAAATAACGATGTAAAATGTATATTCATATGATGTAATGAATATGTATGAACTAACTCTATATTATAAACACCTGACATACCCTGCATCTGTGTGCAGTTTTGGCGGAGCAGAGGCCCTGCCCCTGCACCCAGCGCTGTTTTGCTTTTACCGTATAATAAACTCTTATTCGAAAACCCATTTGGGCTTGAGACTCTTTCTCACAATCAGGTGAATGCCTATGGAATATTTAATTTTCAACTATTCTCACACTATATTGTATCCATCAGAGAAAATATTCTATGGGAAGTTAATGCCACGCTGGAGGCAATGTTTTGCCCTGGACCCTTTTTCCAAATATAAGGTAGGATATAGTTTTCTGCGTGCCTTGGTGGCCCAAACAGTTTTGCAAATGGGTGTTAATCAGTCACAAAGGGCCTGTATTTACGATGCTGCTACACTGGACACTGTGCAGTCAGGGAGTTATTTGCCCACTAAAAAAAAATTAGAACCACTGGGATATTCTGAAAATGTTAGCCCTTTTTATTTGTATGTGCAAATTGAAATCCCAATGGAAACTTTTAGCATAAATCAGCCAAAACAATGAGGGCCTTTCTATGTACTTCTATTTGAGAATATATATTTAAAAATCTATGTACTACTCACATAGCTTCTTTCCTGCAACTTTACATCCTGGTGGGTACTTCTCTGTTCTGCTGAGAGCACTTCAACTTGTCTATGCAAGTAAAAGTAGTGGAACACATGCCTGAACTAACCCTTAAAGCCAGTTAAATATTGCCACTGTTGATTTTAATTCACTCTGACATTGCTCTTTATGTTAATGCTTCCACCATCCTTCTCTTCAGAACAGGATGGTTCTTCCTTCTCTTGAGGTCATCAGGAATGTTCTTTCTTACATCAGCAGGATTTTCATTACATGACAGTTACAACTTTACCTCTTCACCCAATATTGTAATTAAGGGATAGATTTTGACAGTTCATTCCAACTGATGATGGTGAGACCCAGCACATTTGCTGGGAGACCCAGACCATTTTCAATCACAAAACCTTTTGCTGCCATTCCAGACTAAAAATCAACAAAATTTATTCAGAATTTATCTGGCACAGTCTATCTACTTGAGAAAAAACTTTGCCAGAATTCACAACTACAGACGGCTCCCATGAATGACACCAAACCACTGCTCATGTGGGCCAGGTTCAAGCCACTGACTGGAACATAAAAAGTTATAATACGTACTCCTTTTTATATCTCTTAGCAGAGATGGTGAGCCAATGACCCTGTGTCTAGATCTGGCCTGCAAAGCAGTTAATCTGGTCTGTTGCAAAAAAAGAGATACCTTCATCAGACTGTACCTCTTAGATTGCTCCACTGATTTCAGTAGGAGCCATTTATGAGAAGGAAATTGCAGGATTTTGTTCCAGGTAGTGTCAAAGAAAGAAAAACCCCAATGAAATTATCTTTGGAAGTGTACCATGGCAAGTCAGGTATTTTGAAATGAATCCAAAGTATCATATTTAATTGCATATATTTTTTAAAAGCTGTTAAATACTGAAAGTTCTGGTTTATCTGAAGTTGAAAAGGCATGCAAGACTAAATTGATTGAAGCTTAACTTTCAGGTATTGAGATTCAGTAGCAGCGATAAGGACCAGACTGCTGTCTGGCTGGTCTTTCCAATGGAATGGTAACTTTAGATTTGGAGACAGATTGAAACAAAATACTAGAAAGCATCCTGTTTGTGCAGACCAGCTGTAAAAACTGTGCCCATTTTATAAAGGTCCCGTGAGCACGTCTCCAGCAGGAGGTCTGGCTGCCAGCGCTTGGGGACAAGGCAGAGTCAGTGCAGCCACAGCAGAGGTCCCCAGGCAGTGCCACAGGGAGGCTACAACGGAGCCCCAGCCCTGTCCTGGGGGAGCTGGTACCAGTCTTCACCTGAGAGACAGTGCTGCTGTCTCAGCCCATCCCCAGTACGGTAGTTTTCTTTCAGCTGGGAAAGCATGGAGTCAGGATCAACCACACAGGTCTTGAATTCAGCAAATTCCATTAGCAATTCCATGAAGACCAACAGGGACCACCAGGTGTAGGGCCAGGCTCAGCTTGTAACTCCACACTTGTGCTCCCTGCAGCTGACACAAAGACTGATGCTGTCTTCAGACAGAGATGAATAAGCCACTCCAGGAATATACTCAGCTTGCTCAGTTTCCCTGGTGGGCATTATGGAGGAAACAATATTTTTAAGGAACTCGAGATAAGCATGTCACAGTGATGTCGTATCTGCCATAGAAGGGACTTCAGGATTTTTACCAACTGCTGTTTACACAAGACTCTATTAGAATGGTGTCTTGGGGGGCTGCAGATGGGGTCAGAAGTAGAACACAGCTGTGCTGGTAAATATTATATTGTGCTCATATATATATACATTTCAGACAGAAGTGACACTCAGATAATTAAGAAATTTCAGCTTCAGTAAGGCCATGCTGACAAGATCATTTTGATGTCATTTGTATGGCACTGGATCACCTCCCAGCCCAAATGGATAGGGCAGGAGCACATGATGCCACTTCTGGTGAATTACGTGGACTACACAGTTTGTTATTTATACTGGCTTTATGTTGTCTGGGGGGAATTGGCAATACCTAGTCAGGCATGAAACTGGAGTGGTATGGATAGAATATACTCAGACCAATAAAAACCGGAACACTTTTTTAGCACATTCAAATCATGTGCCTGCAGCACTTTGCACCATAAGGCTGCAGTGTTTTGGTGCAGTATTCAGTGCCCTAAAATATTCTTGTGTATTGCCTAACATAAATCCAACTGTAGAGCTGAGCTGCAACAACCGAAGGCTTATACAATGTTCAGAAACTCTCGTCACTGTGAACAGCCAGAACCATGTGTCAGAACCAGTCAGATTCCTTGCAATACCTAAATACAGGTAAGAAACTTGTATATCAGCTGATGTGTGTGTAGCTAGTGTAGATAAAGGCCAGGAGAACAAGGGCTCATTGGGCAGGTGGTAGTCCACGACTATGAGATCCTGCCTACTTGGAGATTTGTGTTTGGCTCTCTACCAAGGGCAGCTAGAGGGAGGTGCACTCAGATATCCTGCTTCTCTGTATTTACTGGCACTCTTTGAGGCAGACAAGTTTTTAAATTTGGCTTTCACCAACTTCTAGAGCCAGGTACCATCACTGGCAGGGACACTGGTGGCAGCAGTGGTGGTGGCCCCTGCTAGTGACAACAGGTCCTATGCCTGGCTGCAAAGTATACATATTTGAAGAGAATGCATGGACACAACTTGGGAACATCTGCTACAGTACTTCAATCAATGCCTTCAAGTCACCTTATCAAAGGGTACTGGACCTAGTAAAGTAATTGTGTACATCAAATCGAGTTTTTCTAGATACGATGTAGCTGGCATGGTAATATCTAACAGTTTTTGTGGTTTGTGGATAAAGCTAGGTTTGCATACATAACTGCTGGAGCATTATTAATCCTATGGGCTGGTAGGGGTCAGGAGGGAAGAGGCACACATTGAAAAAGAAGAATCAAAGTCTGGTCTGTGTTCAGTATAGGTATATGGTCAAGCTGTATCAGTAAAGGCTTGCCATCTACTGATAGTTTACTTAACAAAAAATGAAAACAATAAGAACAGGGAGACTTGTATTGCAGTTACTAGAGGATTAATGGATAAAATGGAGGATAAAAAACTTGATATGGCTTGGGATCATGAGAACAGCTGCCCTTTCATAAAAACAATCCAGTGTGTCTCTGTGACAGAAAACCATCATCATAAGCTGATGCAGTGACCCAAGAAAAGCATACTACAGCAGAATATACAACTTCTCCAGACGCCACAAGTAAGGGAAAAGAGGTCACAAGCTACCTGTGAGGAGCTAGCTACCCAGGTATATACACTGAATGAGTTCCTGATAAGGAGGGAGAATATATGATGAATGAAAGTGCCACTGGTTTTTCCTGCACTTGGGTGCCAAAATGACTTCTCGTTTGATTGTCCCTTTCCCAGTCTGTCTTCCAGACTGTTATAGCTACTGGTACAGTGTATTTCAAGCTATTAATAATGTCTCTTTCAATTTTTTGTACTATAAACCACAACAGGTTTACATACAGTTTTTCAAAACGTATTACCATCTTTTTTATAGAGAACGGATACAGGTATCAGCACAGATGACAGACACTATGGCAAATAGCACTGACAGAGCACTACTACCAAAGCAAGAACAATTTTTAGACTTTCCTTTACCACAGTGCTGCCAGATGAACTGTGTTGACCTAGGCAAACAAAACCTGAACTGGTTTGAACATTTTCATTCTGTCCTGCAGGCTGTTGAAATATACTGCCTGTCCACCTCCTGAAGGACTCTGCCAAGAGCAGCAGGGAAGAGGGAGAGCTGCTCATATCTGGATTCCAAAATGTAAAGGACAATCTCCTTTGGACAGCATGGTTAATTCCCACTCCCTCAATAACTCTTCCCTTCGAAATGGCTGTGAGGAAGCATTATGGAAGTGTGATTTCTTATCGATGTATGCATGTAGCACCAATAATGTGATTACAAATGGCATGCAGGGCATGGTAAGAAATTAAAAGAAAAATGACAAAAGTTTCATTTAACAGAAAATTCAGCACGTCTCTTACAAAATATTTTCTTAATACATCATAGAGTGTTATGGCCATCGAGCAGATGGTCGTCTACAGTGACTATTATCTTCTTCGCTTTCCCTTTTGAAACTGAGCTGCATTACCTTGCCAACCCAGCTGAGCCTGCCCACCAAATCCATGAGGTACTCGAGGCCCAGCTTCTGTTTCCATTGTTATGGTGCAGTTACCAGTGCAGCAGACTATCCTGGGATTACACACACACATCCTGCCAACAGGAGTTACTCCCTGAAGGGTTGGCAGGACAGATTATTTATACCAGCATTGAACAATTTTGCTACTGCAGTGTGCAAATCTTATGCACTTTGAAAAACAGAAAGGAGATTATTTCTACAGGAGGAACAGCCATATAGACTGGTAATGACTGAGCATGTAGAGCTGCACAGATATCACGAAGTAAGGTCCTGTGCTTCCTACAGAAACAGAGATCACTGCTGTTTATAACTGGAAGTTGGGTGCAAGCTTCTTTGCTAAAGGATGGGCACCTGTGTTTCACTGTGCTCTTTAGGCAAACATTAGATCAGAATTAAATCAAAATGACACACTCTTTCCTACTTTCCTTTTTCTTCTAATATAAAAAATGAAGGTAGCCACTCTTGCCCTTGCATCAGCTACACACATTTGAGATACTCTGTTCTGCTTCTGAACCTGAACCACTTTTAAAAAACTATCTTGTGCTTTTAGTAAAAAAAAAAAAAAAAAAAAGCTCATGATTAGCAGATTCCAAACTACAGTTAGGATTCTTATTATTCTCACTTTAAAGAGGGAGGAATCACAGGCTAAGGATGCTGAATTCTAAAGTGGTCTGATCTAAGACATTTTAGAGTTCCAAGATCACTCTGGGTTGCCATGAAGGTTGGCAGACCATGGTTATGGAAAGCCCTGCTGTGTGTGTCTGACCCTGGCGTTAAAAATGAAGTTCTCAAACACAGCCATCACTTTGACAGTGTTTTGCCCTAAGAGATAGCATCTAATGCACAAATAACCAGATGGTGGGTTGAGAGATGGACCTGTCTATCCATATTTCATGTTCATTTTATAACCTCTTTTAGGGTTTTAAAGAACTATATAGGCTTCTCTGCAATTCAGAATGAAATTGTACTAGAGAGACAAACTCGTTTAAGATGATAAAAGCTAATGTTTTTGCCGAGCTCAAGGACATGAAGCCAGGATATCTTCAAATCCAGACCTCCGTAAGCAACAGAACACTGTCCCTTAATGACTGCTGGATCAGCTCTGTCACTTGAAAAAGGGATGGAAATGAGTTCTAAAATTAAAGTAGTTTTAACAGTGCAGTTTCTAAATGAGTTGTAAAATAAGCTGGGACAAGTTTGTACAAGAAACATTTGCTGTTAAGTGTAAAACCATGGGACCTGAGCCAGGCCAGCTGCGCTACTTTGGTCCTTTGGTCCTGTACCAGTGCATGCCAGAGGCTACAGACTCTGGAGGTAGGAAACAGGTTTCATTGCTCTCATTTGATTCCCTCAGGTTGACACATGGAGTGGAATTGTCAGGCTTGACAGCAAGCTGCATCTAGCCTTCTTTGGCTGGAGGGAGGGATGCACATACATCATGCTCTGTGTTTTGGCAGGAGAGACCATCAGTGTTAAACGAAAAGAAAATAAAGACACTTCAGGTTACCAGCTCCTTCAGGTAGGGTTGCCTGTGGTATACAAATTTACAAGCAGCAAGAGAAAGAGGTCATAGGAAGGTCCCTACTTACTTAGACCCAATAATTAACTATTCACAGCCTGAAGTTCAAGTGAAAACTGCTCAAGCACTTGAAGTCAGGACTCAGGAATGCTCGGGTCAAGAGACAGAAAAGGTCAAAGATAAGGCCTGGACATGCAGCAAGATGTAATGAAGCTAATGTGAAAACAAACATCATGAAAAGAAAAATGTATGGGTCACAAATTATTACTCATTTGAAATTCTACACATAAAGAAAAAAAGAATTTTCATATGTCATTTACCAAAAGAAACCATATCTCTTGATGCATTTGAAGAACAGCAACAAGAAGATCTAAATCTGGAATAAGAATCAGCAAGGCAAATTAAAAAACTTTTATTTGCTTCATAGGAAATAAAGGAGGAAGGTGGTGAAACTCTCAAGTGTTACTGAACCTGAAGTGACAAACTCAAAACTACTTAGGTGTGTTATGTAGCAACACACTCTTTAAATGCTTATTTTTTTAGACAATGGACACCAATAAATGGTACAGACCAGTTACTGAGGGATGCATATCAGTTGCAGCTAGTTTATTTTCCAGAAAACTGGAAACAATCTTTTCCTTCTTTTCCAGACTGTGAGTTTGTGAATGCAGTGGAACTTCTTCTACATATAGGTCCATTTTTATATTTTCATTATTTATTCCACCCTCATATGAAAATACTGCTACTGGCATAAGCATTTTAGTATTCTCACATCATATTACCTTGAATAACTGTGTATTCAGCAATGTGCACACATGGAACCTGAAGCGGCTGGTATACATCAGCAGTGATAAAGAGCATGAACTAAAGATCCTACTAGCTCAGTGGTTGACATATTTACCCACAGAAGCTATTCCTCTCTATTAGCTATAAGGAGAAGATTTGAAATGCAATTTAAAACAGTTAGTGCCTACAGAGTAATGTGAATTCCATTGTTTCAGGATAGTTTATTGTGTTTTATCTTAAAAAAAAAAGGAGAAAGACACTGTTAATAAATATAATAATCTGCATTTCAGGATGGTGTGGTGTCCTATTATGTTTCTGCACTAAAGAATCAAATCCATCTCCAAATTTCAACAGACACAAACCATCTATAAAAGCATTACTATAGTTTGGTAATTGAAAAAGACACTAAAAACGTCCTGAAATTATGTTTGGCCTGGTTTCCACACCATCAAAGAGGAGACATGATTCCCGACAAACCTGGGATCTGTATTTTGAACAAGGAGTTTACCAGCTGGCTTTTCACATTCTGTAGCAAGTTTGTGCATTACTTTATAAAATGCACTGAACTAGACCCCACTGAACATTACAAAATAAATCACTGCAATAACAAAACAAACTACTTTATTTGGTGGCCCAAGCGTAATCAGGAAGTAAATTACAACAAAATTATTGTCTTGCTCTAGGTAATGGGTTGACCAGACAATGAATAAAGGTGTGTGAAACTTAGAAACACTATCAGCGCAGCTCGTTTCTTCCGTCCCCCCTCCCGCTGTGCACATCGCAGAAGAACGTTTTTCTTTGCTGGCAAGCGTTTCATTACAGATCGGCGCTTTCTCCTGTCTCACGGGCAGTACGGCAGCGTCGGTGGGGCCGGCAGCGGCACTCCCGCGGTGCCTGCGGGGGTGCTTTGCAGGGGCAGCGGCGCCGGAGCCCCGTCCCCGTGAGCGGAGGCTGCCCCGGGGGCTGGGGCGGGAGCGGGGCGGCCCCGCAGCCACGGCGACGGGAGGGTAAACACACCGGCCCCAGCGCTGTCCTGCCGCCCCCGCCGTCCTTTTGCTTCGGAAACACTACGAAGCGGTCAGGATGGGGATTAGAAGGGGGAACGCAGTCGAAAAAGAGAGCCCCGAGGTAAGATCTGAACTAGAAGGTGGATTAAATTCTCCTGACCAGGTGGCGGGGTCGAGTGAGGTGGCGAAGATAGACCGGCGCCTGGCGCGGCATCGCAGAGGCTCCAGAAGGGTAAGGAGACTTGTTTTTTCCCTCCTCTAAACGCTTTTTTTGTACCAAAACAAAGCTGCGTGTGTGCACACGTGATTTTTCTGTAACCAGGCGCCCAACACGCCCGGGCCTTGCGCCGCATTATTGCTGGGTGCTTCCCCGTCGTGCTTCCTCACACACAGAGCTCTGCCCGCGCAGCGCCACTGCCCTGCCCCGGGCGGGGGATCGGCCTTTTAATGCGAGTGACACGGCGACAACACGGCCCCCGAGGGCTGCGCTGCCGGGGCAGGCGGCGGAGGCCGGCACGGCCCGCACGGCCTCAGCGCGNCCCCGCGCTACGGGCACCGCCAACAAAGACATGGAGAGTTCCAGCGTGCAGGTGACAGCGGGGCCAGGCTGTGTTTGTTCCTTAAACTGTTCGCTTAAAGATATAAATAAGGGCGGGGGTTTTCTGGGTTGGTTGGTTTTGGTGCTAGTCTTTTGTGTTTGGTCTTTTTTTTTTTTATTTATTTTTGTATTTTTTGGTCCATGGAACTCAGTGGTATTCGGTCTCCGGCGCGGGTGGGTTTGGAAGATGCAGAGCAGCCGCCAGCTCAGCTCATCCTGCAGCAGCGTGTTGGTGTTTGCCCCCCCGCCGAGACCTGTTAGCAGCAGGAGCCGTGGGGCGGGATGTGCGCCGGTGGATTGACAGACTCCTCTCTGTTCACTGCAGGGACTGAGTGAATACAAGCGAAACTTCAAATGGAGAAGCCCAGAATTTTGTAGCCCATCGCAGCAGCAGAGATCCTTGTGGGCAGGACTTCGGTCGGATCAGTTTGGTAAGCGCCCGTGGAAGTGGCCCCCTTGACTCCCGCCAAGGCCCTGAAAGGATTGCTGTGATGAGTGCATGGCACAGTAACTGGTGGTGTTTGCAGTTTGTGCACTTTGTACAGTATGTTGTTGGTCATCATTTAGCGTAAGTTTTTGAACTCCATGTTTTTTTCTGGCGATTACACTGAGACTTTCTTTTTTTGAATTAGTGCTGTTTATATAAACCCTGAAAAAATTAGTTTCTGCCATGCAGCATAAGCCAAGTCCCAAACATGAAACACAGATGCAATATTAACCCATACAGGGTGTGTAGAAGGTGATACTGAGTTACCTGTGCAATGTGGAGTGAGTAAATAGAATTCCATATTAAAGATGGGAATAACTTGGGGCAACATTTGATACAAAGTAAAATTGTTATGAAGTCCAACAGGTACGGCTAACTGAAAGAGAAGGTTGACCATTAAACGGAAAAGCTTTTGATGCTGTGGTCTAAGATTTAAGGATTGTAGACATTGTCATGGCAGGGACATGTGGCTATAGGAAGTAGAAGGCAGAGGAAATAGCATCTGTATTGAAAGGTCTGTAGGAAGCTGAGGAGTAGCAGTAAGCTGAACAGGGATGACAACTGCGGTGCTTTGAAAAGGAGTAGTAAAAATGGTAATTATTGTAGTGGCACAAGGCAGATTAAAAAAAATTGTGCAATTCAGTGCAACTGCACTATGCAATCTGTGTAATTAAGAGTACAGTGTATTCATTCCTACAATATGATAAGTGTTCTAAATTATGGCCCAGTAATTAAGAACCAGCTACTGGGAGTAAGGGTTTTTTTAGTCAAGATGCTAGACATTTTAATAAATAATCTCTCTGAGGATTAGGCTTTATATGTATTACTGCTTTCTTCCATTACTGCAAAATATGTCTTTCTTTAACCTTGCTTTCCCTGGTACATGGGTACCTGTATTGAGTACCATAATTCTCCAGAATTCTTAAATGCTTAAACATCCGAACACAATAAGTTCTTTTAAAAATTGTAATTATGCTTTTTTCCCAGTCAAACTAAACTTCAAGTTTTACAAGACTTGCAATACGCTCGTGAGTTAGCAATACAGCAGTTTCTCCTCTTTCTTACCTTGTGGTGGTTTTGTGCATGTTTGGTTAATTTTTCTATATATTTGTTCAATTTTCAATCCCACCTCTTTTCTTGGCATTCAACTACCTGTCTTTAAATGTCATTCTTGACACCTCATAGGACTTGCAGATTGTTATAGATGGTTTACTTGTGGTTCTTCTTGTTGAAACACATAGTTGGCAATTTTAAGAATTGCTTGGACCATCAGCACAAGAAGTTTACAGATGTAGGTGCTTGGAGTTCCTGTCTGCTACTTTTCCAGTGTTTTGCCACTGGAATTACTTCCTGTCACCTATACGTGTAGTCAGACATCCAGACATTCTGTACACCTTTCACCACAAGTTGTTCTCGCTTTCTACATTGTTTCTTCATGAGATAGGAGTGTCTCTCTCTCTCTCTCTCCTAGAAAATATTTCTTTAAGGCATTAGTGACTTTCGCGTACTTCTCCATCACAGTTGAGCACTTTGAAGTGGATTATGATTTCCCACTTCGAATGTGTTCAGTCATTCAATGCTCTTCTTAAAATGGTGGGGTAATTTTATTTTCACATGCCTGTATTCTTATAGATAACTTGATACCTGGTTTTGTGACAAAATGTTTTTTCACTTTTGGAAATATTTTTGTGTTCACACTGTAAAAAGTCAACAGTTATCTGAGATGGTCTTAAATTGCAGGTGGATGGGGATCTGTCACAATCCTTGAGAACCTGTTCAGCAAGGTGTGTTGTGCATGTGTAATGAGAAGTGCTTGTAGAATAATTCATTGGTGCAGGTTGATTATTCTGTATCTGTGTTAAACACATTCCTTTAACTGGCTGTGTTAGCTTTCGTGTTGTTAAGCTCCCAGAATCAACTTGCACAGGATTGTCCTGTGGAGAGTTTTGCTTTATAGGGTTTTATCTAACATGGTCCTGGAGCACCATGTTCCCATCTTTTTAGTGTAAAGAAAGTAATTTTCAGATAGGAAAGAACACAGAATTTCACAGCCGTGCCCATAGTTCATAGTCTGTCATCGCTCAAAGGTACTAAAACAGTGCTTTCTAATAATCAGTTGTATGATAAACTTTCAGTTTGTTATTGTAATAGAGCAATATTACGTCTTCAACAGAATGTTTTTGTTAAACCTAATATGTTCTTTTTTCAGGAATCACGAGAGAACCAAAATTCATTTCCAAGAGAAGGGTACCTTACCATAGTCCACAGATTTCAAAGTCCTTTGAATGGACAGCAGATTGTGATTTGAATGAGCCACTTGAAACTGAAGCTGTGAAGTTGCACGCAGACCACAACAACAACAATGTGAATCAGGAAGAAATTGAAACTCCAGAAGAGCCTAGACTGCCCATGAAAGTTCAGTCACATTTGGTAGATTCTAGCAGTGAAACACCTCTTGCCCTTTTAGGCAACAACATGAAGAAATCACCCTCTGAAACTCCACCAAATCAAAATGAAGCATTTTCATCTCCAAAAAAGGAATTACAAAAAATGGGTAATGGGGTAAGGGAATATTTTTTTTTTAATTAACCAGTATAAAAATGGTTAACAATATTTTTGTGCATGTACTCTGACTCTCTTGTCTAACTCTAGTTGTGTGTTTTGATACTCTGTGTTGTAACTTCTCTGTTTGGGAGAGCAGTACTTTTGAGATCAGATTTTGGTGCTACTTAATTCAATAGGAATTTGCTCTTCATGTGCCATCCCTGTTGTTTTCAATTAAACTAGGATATAGGCAATAATATATAGACTTCTTGGCGTTTTTGAATGTAATGAGAAAATGTACTTTGCATTCATTTTGTTCATAAAACCAAAAACCAAACCATTGGTTTGAAAGTGTGTTGAAAGATGTCTGACTCGCAAAGCATTGTAGGAAAGCAAACAGTCTTTTTTTTTTTTTTTTTTTTGTTTGTTTGTTTTAATGTTGTTAGCTTCACAGAGTCCTTCAGAGGAAAGGAGAAATGAATACTTCACATTTAAATACTTTCCCCAGAAATTCTGAGTATCAAAGCCAATTTGTCTGGAAGAGTCCTCATGAAAAGTCGCCAATACTTGTAGCTGAACAGGTAATTTTAAAGGATCCAAAAAGTAAATTCATACTTCCTTTTATGTATCAGCAAAGTTGCTCACCTTCCAAGATTTCCTTTTTAGCTCTTTTGGCAGGGGAACTTTAATGTTGTTACATGATTTTTTTTTTCTCTCTCACTATACAAAAATGCAGGTTAAGTGGATTTGTTTCCATGTGATTTTTATTGTGGTCAGGTCTAATTATTTGTTTTCCTTAGGTCTGGTTGTATTTTGTTATTTCTTGCAGGACTGTTTTCTTCTGTTTGCATGAATTTACGTGTGTTGTCATGGTTTGTTATTCTCAGTCTCCCTCTATGTGTACATATAAGTATAAGCCCTGAAGTGTGTCTCTCTAGCATTTTTTTCTTTAATGACAACAGCTTTTAAAAGTGGAGTCTTCTGATTTTGAGATACACTTGTGGCATTTTAATACATCTCATGAGCTTTTGGGCTTTTTAGGGTTGAAAATGCTATTTCTAGTTAGACCACAAAGATTTAACTGTGATTGTGAGACTGCTTTGTGTTTTCAGTTAATTGTTGCTGGGATCAGGACTTAAGAGACTTGGTCTGTCTTTTGGTCAGTATTTTACTGGATAAAATAGGCGCTTCTGCTTTTATTTTGTTTTCTGTTAATGGGATTACTAGAGATGGTGCACTCTTTTTATCCACAGGTAGTGAATTAGTTCAATAACAGCTTTCAGATGATGTAAATGTTGATAACTAAGATCAATCACTGTCCTGTCTTTTTCTATTTGTTTGCCAAGTAGGTGGTTTTACTAACAAGATATGGTTCCTAGCAGTCCCATCCCCAAGGAGAACTCAGTGAAATGCATGACAATAGTATAGAAACCAAAGGACCTTTTGAGGAAGAGCCTGGTTCCAGAAAGTCACCTTATGGAAAATTTCAAAGAGAATTCTATTTGATTCCATGTGAAATCAGTTCAATAATTTCATGATTGATGATCCTGGACATTGTGCTTTTTTAGAAGGTAGACTTTGAAATCTGAAATAGTGAACTTTTTTTTTCACAGCTTACCCAGAAGAAGAAGCAGTGAGAATAAGTCTTTAGGCACTATACACCTGTGGATAAACAGAACTTAGAGAAAATGTCATTATAAAAATGATACATACTAACAAATTTTTATTCTTCACTGTTGATATGCTGGAGAACATATCTGAAAACTGAGTAATGACAATACCTTTCCCTTGGAGAGATTCTGTGAAAACATCAAAATTACCCAAATTAGGTTCTTAAGTCAGACTGAAATTGTATGCTTGTCACATATAGAATGGTCTTTAAATTTGGCATCCCCGTGAGGGGATGGTACATGACCACTTATCAGGCAAATTCTTTTACTTGGTTTATAATACTATATTGGTGCCTCACCAACACTGCCTATGGAGACTTTCTGCTGTGCCTTTTGCAACTGGACTTGCCTATCTCGCATCGGCCTCTTTAGCCATCAGCGCGCTGGCAGCAAGCGTGGGTAGAGTCCTTCCCAAATCTTCGTTCGCGAAGCCGAGCCATGATGATGATGAATACTATATTGATTGGAAAATAGTGGATTTTAATTTATCCAACTCTAAGCATCCAGCTCTAGAACACAGAGAAGTTGTCTGTTTCTGAACTGGGAATGTACTGAGGACTCATAGCGTATGCCTTTCAAAAAGCATAATCTACATACAACTCTGAAGGTGAACTGTCCTCCCAGATAAACAAAACCTCTGATAGTAAACTTCAGTAAGAAAAGTGTTTGATCACAGGTCTAACTGTGTCTGACTAAATCCCTTTTAAATTTTTTAGCAGATTAAGTTTCTCTTGAATTTGTCCTAGAAGTCCATTAGTCTGCACATGCTGTATTTGTACACATGACCATCTCTCATATGTGAGTGTATTTGCATGAATCAGTTAACAGGTTTTGAAAATTTAGCCTTAAGGTAAGCAAGTCACTTTTTTTCTTTGTTTTGTTTTCTTTCCCTCCCCAAGGTTATTTGCAATACAGGGAAATCCACACCTACGGTTAAATCTCCTGCAATTACTTCTGAAACGGCATTTGAGAGAAATTTCAAAGGGTCTCCTCCTGTTAAGGGTCCACAAGAGGGAGGTGGTTCAGAAGAGAAAGAATTTCTGGTTAGTGACCAAGTAAATGTTTTCCTGAAAAAAAGACTTTAGTTGTATTTCTATAGTTTTGATCAATTTTATAATAGGGTGGATTTATTTTGAAATTCTTTAGTTACATTGTAGAGTTGTTGCTATTGATACTGGACTCAATAGTGGTTCTACCATAAAAGACTGAAAATAACACTGTACAGTTCTGCTCTTTGGGGTTTCTGTGCTGGGTTCTATAGTTTCTGTAGTTCCTTTTTTTTTCAGTTTACAATGAAATTTTAAGTATGTTTTTCCGAGTTTTCAGGCCGGTTCATTTATAGTCTTAATACTAATTAATATTTAATAGTTAATTGATATTTGATACTTGTGTTGATCCCAGTTGAAACTTTGTTTTTAGTTATTAGGACAGTTTCTGAAATCTAAATCTCTGATTTATACTCTGATTGGTACCAGTGTTGTCTTGATGTGCAGGAGGGCTAGATGGGAGGTCTAATACTTTTTGAATGTCATAAATCAGAGATAGTGTGAATAAAAGATAATACTGATGTGTGAAGGATGCCACAGTTGGAATGTTCTCCGCCAGTAGTTGTAATTTGGAGAAACATGGAGGAAGGGTTACAGTTAATTTGCCTTGATAAGTTGAAAAGGTAAGTAATTGTATTTAGTATGGGGCTCTAATCGGACATTCTGTAGCCTATGTGGATTCTGTTACTTCAAAATATTAATATGTCTTTTCTGAGAGTAAAAGACATTTTAAATGCCTTTTTTTAAAAGACATTAAACCATAAAATTTTAAAAGAGATTTTAAAGTAAATTTTAAATATTAAAATGTTTTTTATGAGATTTTGGCTGTCTTGCATTTCCTTGTCTTGCTGTTGATTGGTACAAAGACATTCAGGAAACATGTAATTTTTACAAGATATGTGTAGTGAAATGGAATTGTTTCAGGCCAAGACCTTCTAAAAATAGGTGAGAGCAATTTAGACTGCATGACTGAATGTATTTTGCAAGGTGGGCATAGGAATGTTTATTTTCGTAGCAAGCTGGCAGGTGTGGTGTTGTCTAAATTCCTGCAGGTTAGCTGCCCATCATCCAGGTAGAAGGACCACACAGTCTCTTCACTACCCATCTCTGTTCCTGGTAAGACAGAAAGGGCCACTGTCAGACAGCAGGTTCACTAGGACCACTACTGAGAGAAACGTATTTAATGTGCAGTGCCTGTGGCTTAGTCTAAACTGTTGGTACTTCTGAGGTGATTGTTGGCTTGGAGGTTTTGTCATTTAAAACTCAGGCCTGCCCAGTGCTTTAAGTCCCTTTTGGGAATGAGGAGTTTTATGTCCCCTTTTGTACCAATATCGCTTCCCTGATGAATATCTTGAAAAAGCTTGGGGAGATTTTGGTGGGCTTTTTTTTTTTTTTCTTGAATTTGAACAGTATCTGTGAAGATCTTTAGCAGAATCTGAAATCATGCATGAGATTTCCAAGAGAATGAAATGATGAGATAAAAAAGACTTTTGTTTGAAACCCAAACAAATGAATCTAATAATTTATTAAACAGAATGGCAGGAAGTAAAAAATTTGCCTTTTTGATTCAGGTTAAAATGCACAGGTATTGTATTATTTTGTTTCTGTGTTTCCTGTTAATTTAGTAAAATGTACAAAACGGGTCATCTGACTAACTGTTGCACTTGGCATCTTAGCTTTGGCATTTTGCTAGTTTATTTCTGCATTAACAAAAGAATGATATTTTTGTTTGTATTAAATATGCAAAACAGCTAACACTAAAATAAAATTAACTATTTGCAAGAGCTTGATGTCAAAAAGAAATATGGGGGTCTTCACATTGTTAGCTAATGTGGTATTTTTAAAATTATCTTTGCCTTAGAGTAAGAGGGAAGAACCGTTTCAAAAACCAGCAGAAGATGCAGCAAAACAAGGGAAATCAGAACAGAAACATCCTAAACAAAAAAATAAGCAACATATCAGTCCAAAGCCCCTCTCTTTACATACAAGTCGTGGGTATGTATAAAATAGGAAAAACTTAGACTAGTGAATAGGTGTTCAGCAGCCTAATATTTATAACGATGGACAATGGACCTTTAACCACACCATACTACAGCTGCAAGGGCAAATGCCCTCCTGCAGCTCTGGGCTTGAGCTTCCTGTAGGTACAGCTAAACCTGGTGTTAATTTCCGTCCTCTTCTCTGGGCAGTGGAAGTGGAAGCTTCATAACCACTCCTGTTCAGTTGAACCTTGTGATGCAGTAATAGTATTACTAATAAGTTTAACATGAATGAAATTAAATTGGTGCAGTGCTGCTACTAAACTTTTAGCAAATCCTTTAGAATACAGTTACCCCTCAAACTGCTTTCCTGTGTTTGCTCCGCACCTTAAAACTGTGACGATTGTACTTGATGTCTGCTTTTTCTAGTCCCTAATGCCTTCTGTCCTCCAGTAACAAAAGCAAGCACATGAGGTAAAAAGGAAATAGAGAGAACTGTCCCACTTAGGGTAGTCTGACAAGCATGGAAATGAAATGAAATTGTGTGTTACTGAGTGCTATCAAAGTATCTTTTTTTTTTCTGCCACATGCCTACATTGCAGGAATTGAACTCATATTTCCATTTTATACACATCTGAGATATGTCAAGAGAAATAAAGGCAAGAATAGATGTAGGCTTTAAAATGCATAAATGAATCCATCTCTCCTTTGTGCTTAACGTATGGCCTAGCAATTGCTTTCATTCTTTCTGGCAGTGTTAAGGCATTAAATTAAAAATGGGAAAGGAGACTTACGTATGAATGGTAAGTTGGATGAATGCTGTTGGATATTGGGAGTTGATAGCAAAATGATCATCCAAAATTCTATGAAATAAAATTGCTTTATGAAAAAGTAAGTGGATATAGTATAGCTACAATCTTTAACTCTTTGATTTTCTTAGCTCTCTTATGTGGTGGATTGTAGTCATTTTTGCAGTGAGTAGTGTGTAAAATTCTTGATCATTTGCTGTGCCTCTTTTCATTGAAGGGCAAATTCCTTTCTCTTATGCCTTCATTTTTAAAAAAAAATCACTGAGGAAATAGCTGTCAAAATGTGCCAGTTCTCAATATGCAGACATGATTGTTGCTTTGTATGCAAGCTGTACTACATGGCCTGCTTTTGCAGCAGAATGACTGTAATCAAGGCATAGAAGTGATGTGTTTTTCAAGCTAATCCATTAGTTTTGCAACCAAAACTGAAGGGATTCTGACAGTTTTAAAAAAAAGGATGTATTTAAAGAAATTTTTAATATAAAACATTTCTCTACCTTGGTATTTTTCTTTTTTCAAGGTGTGTTTTATTCTCTGACTTCAGGCTTTTGTGACCTATTTCTGAAGAAGGATTTAAAAAGAGGGCTTTTTCATGAATATATTAAAATAAAGTTAATAATGTTCTGAAGCAAGATTAAAATGAAAAAAATCTTTAGATATAAGCTGATACATGCACAGTTCAGTGCTTAAGGATTTGAAGTTCTCTTTATTGCCTCCTATAGGTTAGATGATGTGAAGTTTTCTGTGTATGTATGTGTGTGGCAGAAGGGAAAATGAACCCATCTTTTCAAGTACTGGTGCTTTTTGAAGATCAAAGCCAGTAGGACATAGTTAGAGGAATTACACTGACCAGTGCTCTGGCAGTCAGATGTTTCTAGCCCCAGCAGTTCACCCCACCCATATGCAGAGCGCCTTACAGTGGAGTTCATGGAAGGAAATTCTCAGACACATTAATGCCAAACAACTTTCATGTACTTTTATCAGTGACTTAAATCAAGTCATTACCTTTGCATTGAAGTAATTGAGGCTTATGTGTATATCGTGTTCTGCTGATTCAGCTGTCAGGGCAAAAGTTTCAGGTAGAAGTGTTGTGAGGAAAAAACAACTGAAGTAACTACTTGAGGGGCCACCAACTGTGAATGATTTTTTTTTTCCACAGCTTTCCTAGTTGTGTTAGTTTAAGTTGTTTGTGTGTGTGTTTTTCACATCTCACTGGTATTTAAGTGCAAGTATATATATATGTTTAGTGATGTAACTTTAAAAGTGCTCTTACAGAGTATTCTGAGTATTAAGGTTTGCTCTTTCTGTCTTTTTTTCCTCTCCTCATTCTTGATTTCTTAGGAAGATGAACACTGAATATAGGTCAAAATTTTTGTCTCCAGCCCAGTATTTTTACAAAGATGGAGCTTGGTCTCGTATTAGGAGTAAAGTTCACAACCAGGTGAGTATTCTTAGAAAATCTGAAGCCTGAGTATGCTTTGTGTTTTGATTTTTAGATACAAAAACTTTGAATTGTGGTGTTTGTAAGATGCAGTTTTGCAATTGTAATGCTGGTGACTCAAGCTCCCAAAGGTAAGTATACAAAGACAATTATGTTCTAAGAAGTCAGTATAATACATAGCAAGAAAAAAAAGAGATGGTGAGACTTAAAAAAAATACATTAATGTGGCATCCAAAGTAAGACAGGAATTTTGTTTCCCTGACAATTAGAATCATTCAGAACTGAGTGTCTTCTGGCAGATAATTTCATTATTGATGTTCAGCCTAGTTTTAGTAAGTGGAAATGTTCAAAATACAGAGTTGAATGATAGGAGATTCCAAGACAATAAAAGGAGAAGGCCACCATGTGTATCAGCCTGTGTTTGCTTGATAGTCAGGCTCAGTTTCTTAGCTTACCATGATGAATCCATTCAAAGCAGTCAGCTGAATTCAGTCATACACAACATAAAATCGACAATTTTTCCTTCAAGTTTCAGCCAGTCTGTGTATTTTCTTATCGTTTATTCAGTAACTGGAGTCCATATTACACTTGACAGAACTCTGAAAATGCTGGGCAGTTTCAGGACCGTAGGATTTCTTGGCAGCATTGTTAACTGTGATTATCGGAGTTAGTTGAGTAAATCAAAACCATTAGTGTGCTAAGGAACTTCAGAGCTAGTTCTGCAACTCTGATTTCACTGAATTGACTTAAGTTTCTCCCAGCTGATAGAATGAGCCTTTGTGAGACGCTGCACTGCTAACTGTATGGCAGATAATTGTAAATGTGAGTTTCTTCATCAGTCATGACCAAGGCGATGTGGAAGGTAGAATTGGAGCAGATGGTTCTAGGGTGTTTAGCTTTGAGAATTTGCAAGTAAGGTTCTCTGAGAACTGCAGGATTAGTGTGGTAGCATTCAGTACTGTGTTTTCTCACTGGATTTAATCTAGCTTGTCATTTCCTTTTAGGCGAAACAAAATATCTATAAAATACATACAAAATACACAACAAGAAATAGGTCTCAAAGGTTAAAGTATGTCATAGTACGAGATAATTCATAATCAGATTTTGTGTATGCATGTATGAGATAATCCATTCTGTGAAAACAGTCTTAAGAGGATGTTAGAGCACTGAAAACAGCAATATTTTGTTTTTTATATGTATCAATATACACATTAGATTTACTGTAATGAAAGCTGTAGAATATTGTGAACTGTTGCACACAGCCTAATTGGTGTGCAGAGTGTTTCTGTAGAATATTATATCATTTTTCGGGCATGTAAGACTTTTAATTTGATGATGTTGCATCAATAACATTCAAAACAGTAAGGGACAGTGCTCAGCTTCAAGAGCAACCTACTGGTAGGCAAATAAAGGGAAAGGGCTGCATTGCCTTGAGGTATATTGTGTTTGTGGCACAGTCATCTGGGAGGAGTCACTGCAGTATAGCCAAGGGAAAGAACAAGGAGACTGCAAGTGGAGAATGGATGCTTAGCTTTACTTGTGGCATTTAATTAGAGTGTATGAAAAACCAAGGATTTGCTACAGTGCAGAGAAGTTTTTTGGGTGTATCAGACTTTTCTATTGAGATTTTCTTGCTGAAAAGGGAGTTGCAGGAAACTGGAAAGAAGTTATTTGGCAGTAGGCATGAAGAATTCAGAAAAAGAATTATTGTGGTTTCTGGGGCCTTCCAAATGAAGGATTGTGCTGGATAGCTGGAAGAACCAAAATAATTTTAAGACTATAATAACAAATATTTTGTTGATGACATGACTTTAGTTACATACATGTTTTCATGTGTGCATACCTACATTAGATCTAGTATGAGTTCATGTAGGAGAGACTTTTGTAATTGCAGTTACCTGAATTTCTCCTGTCTCTGTTAGACTTCTAATCACATGCCTGTCAGGGTTTAGCTGAGCCGCACAGAGCCAGTTGTTCACTCCCCCTCAGTGGGGTGGGGAAGAGAATTGGAAGGGTAAAAGTGACAAAACTCTTGTGTTGAGATAAAGGTAGATTAATAGGTAAAACAAAAGCCATGTGCACAAGCAAAGCAAAAAAGAATTCATTCACTACTTGCTATCAGCTGGGAGATGTTCAGCCATCTCCAGGAAAGCAGGGCTCCATCACCTGTAATGGTTACTTGGGAAGACAAATGCCATCATTTTAAATGTCCCCTCCATCCTGCTTTCCCCAGCTTTTCTTGCTGGGCACAGTGTCATATGGTCTGGAATATCCCTTTGGTTAGCTGAGGTCAGCTGTCCCAGCTGTGTGCCCTCAGCTTCTTGTGCACCACCAGCCCACCTGCTGGCAGGGCAGGATGAGAAACGGAAGAGGCCTTGATGCTCTTTAAGCTCCATTCAGCAACAGCTAAAACATTTCTGTGTCAACTGTTTTCAGCACAAACCCAAAACATCGTCCCAAAGAAGCTACTTACTTAACACATGTAATTTATATTGTAAAGAAATTTATCCCAGCCAAAAGTAGTACAGCGTATCAAACCAGTTTTGCTAATAGACAAAGAATAATTAACTTGTGTGAATGTGTTACTGTGTGGAATATTTTCTATGTAGAGGTTTTTAAATTTGCTATTATCATATTATTTTCATATGTGTCATTCACAGTTGTAATTCTTAATAAGAAGCTTCCTGTGGATAGAGGGAAAGCAAAGAGGAAGGTTAATGCTTGTAATTTTCTGGTCTTCAGGACTGGTTGTAAGAAAAACAAGCTTAAATCTTAAAACTTCTCTTAAGAATAAAAGTCCTGATAAATCTGATTCTTGGCCAGGTTTTTTTTTTTTTTTTTTTCTTCTCATTTTTGTAAGATGTGTCAGTGTTTATGTTCTAAGAATGATAAAATGGGATCCAATATGGCAATTCTAAAATGTCAGAAGTCAAGCAAATGAGGTAGAAGACTGGCTTGGCTGAGCTGGGATCTTCTTTTGGAGCTAAGGCACAAATGGAAAGTGTGTGCCCAGTGGAAGCAAGGTCAAGTGATCTGGAAGGAATCCAGAGATGCTGCTCACACTTGCAGGGAGAAAGTGTGTAGCCGATACTCAGTTGAAGTTGAAGCTGCACAGTACTGTGAGGGACAATAAAACATGTTTTTAAAAATATGTTAATAGCAAAAGGCAGTGCAGAAACAACATCGACCTGTTACAGGATGAGGATGGTCACCTCACAAACAGGAGCATAGACAAGGCAGAGATTTTTTAATGCTTTCTTCGCCTCTGCTTTCAGTCCTGTTGACTGGCTAAGGGGGTCGCAGTGCCCTGAGCTGAAGGATGATGGCTGTGAGAATGATAAACTCCCAGTTAAGCCTGAAGTTGTGTGGGTTCTGCTGTTCCAATTGGATTCCTATAAGTCTATGGGGCCTTATGGGATTCATCGGAGAATACTCGGCTGATGGCTGATGTCATTCCAAGGCCTCTTTTAATGATTTTTTCAAATGGTCTTGAGAATCGGGAGGGTTGACTCCAGTTGACTGGAAACTGGCTAATGTTGTCCCAGTTTTCACGGTCAGGAAAGATGACCCTGGAAACCATAGGCCTGCCAATCTCACTTCAATTACTGGTAAAATTATCTAGAAGATTCTTCTGGGAGGTATTGAAAAACACCTGAAGTCATTGGTCACAGCCAGCATGGCATCATGAAGGGAAAGTCCTACTTGTCAAATTTAATTTCTTTTTATGACAAGGTAACCCATCTGGTTGATCACGGGAAGCCAGTTGATGTAATTGCTTTGGATTTCAGTAAAGGTTTCGATACTGTCTGTCACAGGATCCTTCTGAACAAAATGTCCAGCGCAGCTGGATAAACACATCATGTGGTGGGTGAGAAACTGGCTCACGGGTCAAACGCGAAGGGTAACAGTGAATGGGGTGACATCAGACTGATGACCTGTCACTAGTGGGGTTCCACAGGGCTCCATCCTGGGCCCTGTGCTCTTCACTATCTGCATAAATTACCTGGATGCAGAGCTGGAAGAGATACTAAGTAAGTTTGCTGATGATACTAAATTGGGAGGATCTGTTGCCTCCTTTGAAGGCAGGGAGGTCCTGCAGAGAAACTTCGGCAAATTAGAGATCTGGGCAATCACCAACCATATGAAGCTTAACAAAGACCAGTGATGGATTCTGCTCCTGAGATGGGGCAACCCTGGATGTATGTACAGACTGGAGAATGAGATGCTGGAAAACAGTGCCATGGAAAGGGACCTGGGGCTCCTGGTTGATGGCAAGTTGAATATGAGCCTGCAGTGCCCCAGCAGCCAGGAGGAGCCAGCTGTGTCCTGGGGGGTATCAGGCAAAGCATCGCCAGCTTGTAGAGGGTGGGGATTGTGCTGCTCTGCTCTGCACTGGGGCGGCCTCACCCTGAGTGCTGTGTGCAGTTTTGGGAGCCACAATCTAAGAAAGATACTAAGCTATCAGAGAGTGTCCCAAGAAGTGGAAGCTGTATGAGAAGCAAATAAGGGCACTTGGTTTGTTCAGCCTGGAGAAGGAAAGTCTGAGGGAACACCTCATTGCTGTCTACAACTTCCTTACAAGGGGAGGCAGAGTGGGGGCACTGACCTGTCTAGTGCCCAGTGACAGGTCCCAAGGGAATGGCATGAAGTGGTGTTGGGAGAGGTTTAGGCTGAATATTGGAACAGGTTCTTCACCCACAGGGTGGTTGGGCACTGGAACAGACTCCCCAAGGAAGTGGTCAGAGCACCAAGCCTGTGTGAGTTAAAGAATTATTTGGACAATGCTTTCAGGCATGTGGTATGACTTGGAGCTGTCCTGTGCAGGGCCTGGAGCTGGACTTGCATGATCCCTGTGGTTTCCTTCCAACACAGGATGTTCTATGATTCTGTAACATTGGAGGACTGAATAAAATATTTAATTAATGGTTGAGATGTAAGAAAGAACCTAGCCATTTGAGAAATACATTAACAACAGATTAATGAAAGTATGCATGACTTGGAAAACAGTGCCAAGTACATTGGTTTTGTTGTAAAGCAACAAGGGTACTTTGGCCATTGACAGTATAGGCTGCCAAACAGTTAGTTCTTTTAGTTTCTACATGATTCCACACCTTTTCCCATACTAATGAAGAGAAATGTTCTTCGAAACTGTATCTAGCCTCTTTATCAGGTGGGTTGTTGAGACTCACCCTACCAAAGATCCCTACAGAACATCTCTTGCTTAGCGTAAGTGATTAGATGATAAGCTCCGACTAATCCAGTCTTGTGTCTCCCTTGGGACTGTCCCCAGCTTTGAGTCCAAAGCAGACTTTCTGAAGTTCTGAGTCCAAGCAAGCAAATGAGGTAATGGGATCCTGGTGTGACCTCTAGCCATAGTGATTACTGCTAGACTGCTTCTCTGCAATTTATTATTAAGCATTGCCTTTCAGCAGTCAAATGAAAAAAAGAAGTCTTTGAATTTTGCTTTTGAAAAATTAATGTGGGCAATTAATAATTGCAGTAGGACTCTCTGGGCCCTGTGTCCTGCTGAGTTAATGCTGCCTGCTGAGTCATTGAAGGAGCTGGTTGTCCTTTGTACTTCTTCACAATTCACTGGAGACATAGTATTCTTCCTCCCCCTGCAGTATCCTGTTGCTCTGGATTTATGTTCCTTATGTTGTGGCTATCAGAATCAATTTTTCATTCTTCTACTTAAACTGAGTTAAACAGTAAATCATTTGCACATCAAACTTTAAATTCTTCTCTGAAAATGACAAGCATATATTTTTAATGGGTTATTCTTTGCAAGTTTAATGGGTCAAATTGTGAGATATCCCTCTGCTGCCTTCAGTTACTTTTAGTGGGATTAGTGGAATTTAGCCCACTAAGGAGGAACTATGTGAAATCTATCATGAAAGGAGAATAAAAAAGAAAAGCTAGGAAAATGTGCCAGTGGAAGTGTCAGCATTACTTTCTGCTCTTTGACAAGATGTTTATTTCCTGTAAATCATTTTTAGTAAGCCAGAATTCACATGGTGTCACAAAGTTATTTTAAATAATTTAAACATTTTGTTTTTGCTTCTTGCACTTCAGTTGTGTTTGGGTGAAGGACAGAAGACAGCATGTGTGTTTAAATAGTCTTAACCATAAAAATGATAGTATGTAATGTCTGAAGAGAGGGGTTATCACTTCTATTTTTTAAGACTAAAACTGAACAGTTTTGTATCTCATTCTTGCAGTTACTTATAGCCTAGAAGGAATAATTTCAATATTATGTCTTACATACAGTAGCTCCAAGAGTTCTTGTGTAACCATCAACTTCTCACTAAGATTAATGTAGCTAGAGACAGTTGCAGTGTTCGCAGCACACAAACTCAGTATTGCACATGCATATAGGTCTGTTGACTTGCAATAATCATAAATCAGTGGCGAATGTATTTTTGAGTGTTGATGCTTAGAAGTTTCTTTGATTTCCTCAAGCTTGGCAAAAAACTGGTGAAATACCAATGCTGATATATTTGTTTTAGAGCTTTATATTGAATCTCAGGGAGGCAGCATAGAGCTATGTTTTGACAGGCCTCTAGTATTTGATTTCTTACTTAGACTGAAGTAAAGTTACAAAGGTGATAGTAACAGTACAATGTTGAAAGAATAAGAAAAAATTTAAAAATAATTATGTATTCTTCTCCTTAGGCATCTCAAACCACCTTAAATTCCATGTGGTATATGGAGGTTGGTTGCATCCAAGTTCCTCTTTTGGTGTTTGGAGCACTGTGTCTGAGCACTGGTGGAAAAACTAGAATCCAGCACTAAACTTACTGGGTTACTGCATAAATTTTTGTGCTCGTGGAATGAATAACTGACAATTTTGCTTTGGCTTCATGGCTCAAATATGCTTACTGAATATATGCTTTGGTTATTTTTGCTTTCCTTTTGTTACCTTTATTGCTGCGTGCAATGTTTGTGCTGTGGCTGGCCCTGTTTTTTGAGTAACTTGTCTTCTCTTGTAGCTGCAATAGCTAATGCAAAGACTTTATAGCAGCCTAGTAGTGAACTCTAAACAGACATGCAACTTACAAAACCTTGATGTGTAGGTGAGAGAACTTCGAGAAAGAGCAAAGACTTACAGGCAACGAGTAGAGGGAACACACTTCTCCCGATATCATTTCAATCAGATCCTGTCTGATAATAACAGTCTTTGGGATGTGTCCTCAACTTCCAGTTCAGAAGAAGGCATCAGCAACAACATCAGAGCACTAGATCTTGCTGGGTAAGGTCATCATTCCTGCCTGTTATTCTGCAGCTTTGAAACAGAGTAAAATGCTCAATATAGGCTTAGTATATGCGTGAGGTCTTGGATATTTGATGGCATTCAAGATGCAATCGGACAGGGTGCTCAATAATCATTTAGGCTCCCTTTCCCCATGGAGAGTTGGACTAGTCGGTCTTTTGAGGACCCTTCCAATCTGGGTATTCTATGATTCTGTGATATATAAAGTCTCTGGAACAGGTGAGGGCATTTACCTTGTCACATATAAGTTGATATGTGCTCAAATTGAAAACAAGGCACAGTCCAGTATTCTGGAAGAAGAGAAAGTTACTCCGTTATGATTCTCCACAAATGCATATTTAGTGAAGCAACCTTAGTCTCATCAAATCTGGATCAATTTTGCACTGAGTCATGAAGAAATAATATTTCTCTTTCGACTGGAATGATATGAAATATGTTTTGTCTATTCAGATGCTAATAATGTTCTTGTCAGGATTAATTAATTTTGTGGTTGAGTCTTAGACACTGTTTAGTTCAGAGCTGAAGACTTAGGTACTGGTATGTGTACATCCATTTTCTCCATTCTTTGAAGTCTATCAGAATTGACAGATATTAAATCCCTTGTTAGGAAAATTTAGAACTAGTATATTAGTAAAATGTACAGACAGCTATTGCTGAGACAGGGAGGGGAAAAAAGAAAAAAGGTAATTTGTGTCTTCTCTGAGATCTGATATTTCAAAACAATAACTTGGATGCCTCTGTAGTCCACTGTAGACTGCTATATGCACACTATTTTTCTTGTGTGTGAGAGGTCTACCAACTTGCATGACTGTAGCTCTAGTAAGTGTTGTGGGGTGACACGTAAAATAGTATTTATTTCCCTATAATGTGTGATATTAAGTAAGGCGTAACTTTTTGGTCTACTGGTTTGTTTTCTTTTAGTAATCCTCTTACTGATCTCATTTCTGTTCACTGGGCTAATTTCCACTGATTTCTGTGAGTAGTTGAGAGTTTTAGACTTTGAAAAGTTGTGCCTGAAGAGGAGTCTTCTAAACCTCTTGTCATTCAAAACTATGCTGTCAAAGAGTCCTTTAATGTGGAAGTAATTATTTTTTGAACACTTCTGATAATCTAACTTGTTTAAATTGGCAATAGACCACTAATTTACATTGCGTTTTTGGAAGTGGTAATCCAGAAATAGTTTTTATAGAATCTAGTTTGAAAATGGGTTGTGCTTAAACATCCATTGAAACTTCAGTGGCAATTTAACCATTCGTCATATGAACTGTACCACTTTCTAATATCTGAGGTGTACTTTTTGTAAAGGACTAAACTGGATGAATATGTTCTACATAGACATGTTTATATTGTGCAAACCACTGATATGAGATGCTGTGTTCTTCGTTACCTAGAGTTTCTGAAAAAGAGGTTGTATCAAACCCTCAAGGCCTACAGCAACCTGCCTCCAGAGAACAACCACACCAGGACAGCACTGGAAAGAAAGACATGTCAGATGCTTTAACTGTTCCAGTCAAAAGACGTTTAGTTTGGGATGAACAAGAAGGTACTGAAGAAAGGGAAAACCATCAATCAAAAGAAGAGGAAGAAAAACAAGATGAACAGACTGCAGCTGTGGCCCAACAGTTAGAAGAAAACAATAAGGATGCCAAAGAAGATAAGAAAATTGAAGGGTAAAACGGAACCTTTGGTGATGTATATATGTGTATGTGTGTGTATATATATTTTTCCTTGAACAGCTCAGAAATTTGTAGGTTAACTTTTTTAAAAATGGGATTTACTTAGGAGAGTGTAAGTTGGTATGACACTACTTTTGTTTTTAACACTATCATAAGGAATGAGAAAGTTTCAGACATTGAGCTGGTGAATGGAAATGGATCTGTCATTAAGAATACAGGATTTCTGACTTGCAGGATGGATGTTTGTAGATGCATGAACAAATATAATGTATTTCTCCAAAATTTTGAAATTTCCAGTAGAGGCCTCATAGAACAGACTGATAATTACACAGAAGCCAAGTTCAAGCATAGTGAAAATCAAAACTCACAGTTTGCTTCAAATTGACGATGTAGGAATGATAGAAGTGAAAGAATAGGATGCACACTAATCTTAATCACGGGATTACAGAATCAGCCAAGTTGAAAGGGACCCACAAAGATCTTTGAATCCAACTCCTTGCCCTGCACAGGACTATCCTCAAGAGTCACACTGTGTGCCCAAGAGTATTGTTTAATCTTGTAGTTAAGCATCTGTTTTTAAAAAAATTCAAGGAGAAAGACTTGGGAGAAAAAGAAAATTAGCATCCAGTAATCGCTGGTCATTATGTTACTGAGCATAGGTTGGAAAAAGGTAGAGGGTATTTATAATTAATGAGAGATCACTTCAGTATGTGCATAGTACTGTATTTGACAGTTGAAAGATCCAAATTGTATTTAGTTACAGAAATCTCTTTTTACTATGCAGGTTTTGCATACTTTTTTTTTAGAATGGTATTTTAGTTTAATAGGTGTTTAAATCTGAATAACTTTGACTCTTGTTGCCATGCAATCTAAGCATTGGATATTCCTCATTTGGTTTTATCTTTGGTATTGTAGCACTAATCAAAGGTAAGGAGCTATGATTGTCTCCTTTGGGGATAATGTAAAACCTAGACAAAGAAAAGTTGAGATGCTAGACCCAAACAGAAATTAAACTCAGGCTTTCAAAACTATGATCTGGAAAACCCCTCTAAGTTTCTATCTAGTTATGGAGATTATCTAGTTCTCTGATCGACACTGAAGATTTTCTGTCATCCTGCAATGTGGTTCTATGTGTGTTGAAATGTGATAGACTTGGCCATGCAGAGCAGCTTAAAACTTGCGTGTTATCTAAGCCTTCTTGAGAGCTAGAAATGAGGAATTCATTGCCTAGATGCATCTAGCCCACACTGATCGGATCAGGTTCCTTGCACAGCGTGGGTGTGCTGCCACCTCCTTTTGAAATACACCTGGAAGAAGAAGACTGAAGTGGTGCTGCTGATTTATTTAATAACTGGGGCTATAGTGATTACATAAAAGTGGGATATTTGGTTTCGGTTCCACCACATTGACTGAAGAGTGTCAAACCCACACTCCCACCTCAAAGGTAGCAACCAGGTTCAAAGTTTTTCTGGATGAGTATTCATTACAGCTCTCCTTTTGAGTCTCTGTGCAGTAAGACGGTTGATTTATGGGGGGATCACGTCCCGATAGCGGGAGGCTTTTTCTCCTTTACATTGCCGGGAGCTGTCCTCCCCCCACTAGTTTTCCCCCAACCCAAAGGGGGGGTCCCAGGGTGCCCCGCAGAGAGACACAGAGAGACCACCGGAGAGGGAGCAGAGAGAGAGAGTTTATTACATGAGTAGAGGTATTTATACCTTTTCGATGGATCGTAAAAGATCCAATAGAAAACTAGGAATAACAACCAATAGGAAAGGGTTAACTAAGAGCCAATAAGAAACTTTAAACACACTTCAAGGATACATTCTTTCAGACCTAGCTAGGGAGATAAGGGTTCCTCTCAAGGAATTTTGGGAAGAAGACACAGTGTCTTAGTAAAAAAAAACAAGACTCCATCTTAAACAATAGAGACAGCTTCAGCTTTTAAGGTATTCAGGTTAGCTTTTCTTCCTTCTTCACCAGCCCATTTCTCACAAGACTTTTTCCATTTCTGATATTGTTCGTTTACTGCCACAGTGCAGCAATACATTCAGTGTTTATTGGGACAGAGGGAGCCTGAATTTGCGGCTTGAGACCATTTATGTATTCTGTCCAGTTAAATAAAAAAAATTAAAATACGTAAACTGAGGCTCAAGGGCTGGAATCCAGGACTCCACTTTGCAAGCAGATGTTTCAGCTGTAGGCTGTTGGGGTTTTATGGCCTTAACTGTCTTGCCTTAGGCTTCATTGTAGGAATGGATTAGAAACTAAAAGCTTGAGTGCAAGACTCCTGAGTCCTTCGCTAATTCTTTAATAATTTTTTTTTTTTCACTGAGAATAGCTTAGAATTAAATACTTCTGTGACTGCGTCAGATTCTTCTGTATCCTCAAGGAAGGGTGGCAGACTTCCTACTTCAAAGCTGAGAGCTCTTGGTGGAACTCAGAGGACTCGTCATGATCGCACTACCCCAGCTGTTGGTAAAAAGACTTTTAAATGCAAAGCAGTATTTCAAGAACTAAAGGAAAAATATATGAATTAGTTTATTAGGTTATTTAGTGTAATAAAGCATTTTTCGTCTTCTCCACTACAATAGGAGGTGCAGTTTTAGTGTTGCCTCCTAAATTCAAGTCTTCATCTTCACCACAAAGAACGCGAGATTTAAGAACAGACCCTTCAAAAAGAAGGTCATTCCAGGTGAGCCAAGAAAGGCACTTACCATTATGAGTTTTAGGAATGTGCTATTTAAGTAACAGTGAATAATTTATTTAATAGATCTTTTTCTTGAGTTGTTACTTACTATCCTAAAATTGTCAATATCCATGACTAAAAAAGTCCTGTGCCTGAATAAATTATTTTTTTGGGATATCAAGCAAAGGAGCTGAGACTACTGAAGTGTTGGTGTCGCCATTAATGTTGTGGCCACTGACATAGGGCACAGCTCCAGATTGCTTGACTTGTAAGAAATTGAAGAGGGAGAGGTTGGATGCTTATGTACAAGACAGATTAATGTGCCATAACAGTTTCACTCTTCCTTTCCTTTCCTGCTGCTTTAACTTTGCAGCTTGTACAGTTACTAACAGAAAAATGGAAGCATTTAGGACCTATGGTCCTCAAAATTGCAACACTTTTTGTCAAATTGTGTTTGGTCTGTGATCCACAAAGACAGCTACCATTTATCAGCATACATCCTCTGTACCAAATTCTGTAATAGAAACAGGCGCAATTGCATGAGAAGTTGGTTGTGTTGTTTTAAAATCTAAAAACACATTTTTTTTTGTTGAAGAAGCTCTTAGCTTGACCTGGTTGGATTACTTTCAGACCATGTTAAACATTTGTTGTTAGCACCAGATTTCATTAGGCTGTCTCACAAGCTTGGAATACTTGCTCTGTTAGTACGCTCATGAGAAATGTAACAGTGTAAATCCAACATTTCCTGCCTATGTGAGGATCTGTACTGCAAGGCTGTATATGAGATGTTGGGCTTCTGGGCTTTTTTTGATCCTTTTTTTTCTTCTTTCTATTGTGTTGTAGCGGGATGTGAAAACGAAAGCCGTTTCACTCTTCAACTCTCCACCTGCTGGTCTGGGAACTGTGGATCCTCTGCCACTTAGGCAGGATCAGTGGCCTCCTAACAGGTCAGCTGATGAGCAAGTTCCTCTTGCTTCAGCCCATCAAGAGCATTCCTTGGCAACTTCTCTGCTGAAGTCAGCAAAAAGCTCCTCTTTGCCTTGCTGGAGTCCCTCTCATCGTATTCAAGGAACTCTCAAGGATCCAGAATTCCAGCATAATGGTGGGTTTTGTGTATTAACCATCTGTGTTAGAGTGCTGCAGGATGGAAGTGACTACTGTGCGGTGTTCAGGCCAAGAGAATGCTGAGCTTGCTGCCTTACAGTTGCTACAAAGATTGTGTTGTGTGTAAACGAATGCTTTTCTGCTGTATGGTTAGTCGTGCTGAGGAAATGTGCACAGCACTCCACCTTAGTTTCAGATTCCACTAATACCATTGCATTCATGTAGTCTGATGTCTCATTTTGCCTTATTAATTTCAATAAGTACTTACTATGAGAATAGATTAGTATGAGCACCTGTAATTTTTAGTATCTAGGCTACAAGTGGATGCTATGACACTTTCCCAGCTGCAATTGCCAATAGCAGTGTGTAACTGAAGCCTTTATGGTGTAGTATTACTTTGCATAGTTGGGGATTTCTGAGAGATAAGCTCCTTAAATATTTCTGCAGGATATGGAAACAAAAAAGCTACCTATAGAAGATTTATTGGATATTGAGAAAAGCCTTTATTTTTGGCTGAGATAGAATATGTACTGCAGCATTTAATGGATTTTTAACAATGTTTCAGAGTGCTGAGGACATGAAATTGATAAAGAAAAGAATCCTTCTCCCCTTACACTCCATTCCAGAAAGACTTTGTATAGCTGCCTAAGGTCCCACGATTTTTGTTCTTTTGATTATAGAGATTAACTCAAAAGTAGCATTTCCATTCTAGAGTGGAACAAGTAGTTGTCAGGTAAAGTGGGAACATGAAATCCAGAGAATTTCCTCAGAAAGAGGCTAGAATCAGTGCTGGGTTCTGGTGCTGCATTTCAAGTGTGGTTCACTAAGTAACTTGTAGCATTTACTAAAGATAGGTGCCTTGAGAAGAATACAGTGGAGTAAGTTTATTTTACCTCAGCTTAGAGAAAAGGAGTCTGGTAGAATTTGGGATATTTTTGCTTTTAATAGGACTCTTGTTTTGGAAATAATGTTGCAACGTTTTTAAATACTCTAAAATAAAATACTGTCCTTTGTCTATTTTGAAATTATTCTAAACAGTACCTTTGACTTTTTGTCTTAGGGAATCTTGGCAATCCAAAAATGCGAACTTTTCAGATGCCTCTTCAGGAAAGAAACTGTAATGATGAAGGTATTTCTTGACCCAAAGTATTATTGTATATCATGTGTATATAATCTAGAATAATTTTTAAGTTGCACGAATGTGAGAGGTTTCTGAATGCAGTAATTAATACTGGTTTATGTGTTTGCCTGAATAACTACTGCATTTTTTTGATCAAAATAATTAAAAATGTTAATTTTAGTAATCTGAAGTTTGAACATGAAGGTATAGTTTAGTATGAATAAACCATTAAATGTGGCTGAAAATTAAACAGACCATTGTGGCTCAATATGTGGCTTTCTGTAGATTGCTTAGTTCCATACCTAGAATTGTTTCCTCCCCACATATTTGTAAGCCTTTGTGTTGATAGCAACAGAAGCAGACAGCGAAATTATCACAGCCCAGATTGCAGCTGCAGTAACTTTGGATGCAACCTTAAATGGTACCACAAACCTTAAGATAAAGGTTTTGCTTGTGAGACTTCAGCACCAGATGTGCAGCATAAAATGATTCCCTCCGACTTTAATTTTCACACCTGTTTTCTGCTCAGTGTATTAGGGGTACTTATGGCATCCTGCTATTCTGGTTGCTGTTTTGACCTTTTTTTTCTATTTATTGTAAAGTTAATCTGTGAGAGCAGCAGATACACAGCCCACCGGTGCATCTGCTTGACCCTTTTGTGGGAGGCACAAATAAACTCAGTATCATGAGTCAACCAAAGGCACGGTAGCCTCATTAGCTTGAGCTGCCATACTTTTTCTTAGTGTGGTGTCTGAGGTTGAGCTTGGTGTAGTGCTTGTTGCAATCACCTTTGTTTGGTTCAGATCAGATTATGGACAGAGCAGGCTTATATCTGATTACAGTTTATTTATAGTTATACTCTAAAACAACCAAAAGCTTTTTTCTGTGCCCCTTACGCTTTCTTTGCTCCTTGGTTTTAACCAAGGTTCAGCCTGATTCTCTATTTTACTCATTGCAGTTGGCTGAAAAATATGTGGGTTGTGCAGATGGCTCAGACACGCATCTGTGTAACTACATAAAACATGCAAAATCCTGTAGTACTCGGCAGCTTCCCACAAGCTTTGATGTGCACAGATTAAATGTTGTGACTGCTATTTTATTTCTTTTCCCGGCTATGAGCTGAGTGATGGTGTATGAGCTTTCAGAAACAGGTGAAATGTGCCAGCTCACAGAGATTTTGTATGCCTATGTTTGTTCATTGTACATACAAACCTGGGAGTTACTCCAATGGCATGTCTGTTTGCAGAAGTGCAGCTAGTGGTTTTCTCATAAAGGTGAATATAGTTGTTATGCATAGTGTGTGAACCTGTTATGGACTGTTTGGCTCACTGTAATTTAAGATTTAGAAATGCTGCTGAAAAGTTAATTCAAACAGTGACAAAGAACAGGTGCTGTTTGGATTGAGTTGAGGAATTTTCTCTTGATGTTTTTGTTGGTGAGGGGGCTGGAACATAGTGATACAATTATCTTATTCCGTTGCAGGAGAATGGGTGTAATTAAGGTCATTTTTCATAGGCAGCACCTTGATAGTAGCAACATTTTTATAATGCTGTTAAAGAATAAAAGTGCTTTATCAGACAAACAACATCAAGACTGATTTATTTTAGGAATTCTGCTGTGTGTGAAGTGGACCCTGTATTCAAAAGAAGACCCTTCAAAAATATATTTCTAAAGCTTGCTACTTCTTGTCTTTGTGGTAAATTTCTGGTTTTTTCAGAAGACACGTTTCTTTCAACAGCTTGTGGCACACTTGCTGTGTTTGGCGCAGAAAGACTCTTGGCAGCATAGGTTCTGATATTTTAGTCATGTTGTTCTAAGATTGTCTGCCTTGCTTGAAACAGTGGGTTGCTTTCAAGAGTATGTTATTATGATAGTCTATACAGGTTTCAGTGGCAGAGGAACAGTTCCTGAGGTCTTCTGACACAGGAGTGTAAATGTAAAGATGACTTGGAGAATTGGGTGACAGTAGGGATCTCATTCTGGAGTTTGTCAAGCGTTGGGCATGTAATTCTCTTAAAGTTACCTAACATCCTAGAAGCTTTCTAGTGAGGTTGGTCTCCAACACATCAGTTGCCAACTAATTGAATTAAAGCATACTGTGGTACTATTTTAACGTCTGTTGTGAAAGAGGGCATAAAAATATTTACACTCCCAAAGTCTGCCGAGAGTGTCAGCTGCATTTTGATATGTATATTTAATCTTCTTATTTTACCCTTATTGCTTTCCCCGCAGATGACAGGTTGTCTCAGATTTCTGCTCGCTCAGCAGCATCTAGCTCTCTTGCATCTCAGATACTGGAACGAGCTCAGAAGAGGAAGGATTTCTGGGGCAAGACATAGTCTCTCCCGCCTGTTGTGTAGAAATTGTTTGTAAATGATTTATTTTTTATAGTTTATAGTGTATATTTTAAAAAAAATTGTGATTGTAGATCTCATGTTCATGTCACATCCTTTTACTTACCACTGGTATGGCCCAAGTTTTAGGACTTGCCGTCTCAATTGAAAATGAAATATTTAAACTGGTGTTGAAAATGATTGTCCTTTATATGTCAGTTAGATCTTAATTCGCTATGTCTCAACAGCCATGTGAAGCTTTTTTTTTTTTACTGTGGCACCTCTTGAAACGGAGGTAATTATAATTTTATGGATCCTGTGTGTTATTTTTTAAGTATGACCTGGAACAGCATTCAGGGGCAACACCATCATTCATCAAATACCTTGTTTGCTTTATTTTAGCTAATTATCTTAAAGGCAACAATGGTATATTTGTTTATGTTGCTGTATGAGTTGTCAGAACAACACAGTGCTGTAACAAAAAGTTACTTTTGCTGCTTAACTGCTTTTAACCTGTAACGAAAAGAATTCTTATTTCCTAGTGATGCTAATATGGAACATACAGGAGTTTGAGAAAAGGACACGAAGCATTAGGGTTTTTTCCTTGTTCACAGGTTTTTGGCCAGAATGATATTAGAGTTCAGTGTGTACAGTGCTGCAGTTTGTCAGATTTGCTGATGTAAACACTTGCCTTGTAGAGTGAGACCCATGTTTAGTGTTAATTTCAGCTTCCCTAGAAAAAGCAAATGCAGCCACCTTAACCAATGGTGTTCCTCAGCCCCACTTCAAACTCAGGAATTTAGGACTAGTTGATTCTTAAAGTAATCTCAAAAGAATGTTGTTTTTTTCTTTTTTTCCCTTGATTTTGACATTTTAATTACCTCTCATCCTAGTTGCCTCTCATGCCTAGTTGCACATCCCTGTTGTGGGGAGATTGACACTATTATGATTGTCACAGTGGAAAGTGTTTGTGATTTATGCTGACAGCTTGTTTTATTTTTCCAAGTGATGTAGGCAAGTTAATATGAAGTAGAAGAGATGGGTGGCTAGCAAGCAGTTTGGTTCTTCTTGTGTGGCTTCAAGTTTTAATATTACTTCATTTGGAAATTTTATACGAGAATGATTTGAATTTTGTACATGTTTGATTACATTTTGATTTTGTATGGAATTATGTATGCATATTACTAAAAATAAAAAAGGTTGTTTGATTTCTTTGTATCCAAGTTATGTTGGCAGAGCCTATTACACTGGCACTTCTCTGTTTAGTTCTCTGTTTCTCCTGTTCAGCTGGAATATCTGTGGGCTTAAGAAAGCCAAGATGTTACTTCAGAACTGACCTTCAGAGAGAGTAATTTATTAAAGCTAGATATGTTGGCACTTGAAATCATGATTGACTGGAGATACTTTAAATGGTGACCTGGAGAAGGTGGATGCTGCAACAGGCTGGAAAGGCTGCAGTACCCAAAGGGTCGGTCCCCAACAAGTGATTTAAAGAATGTTGATGTAGAGAGTGAGTGCTATCCAGCACTAATCATGTTAGAAAACAGTCTCCACTTCTTTCAGAAATGGTACATTACCGTAGCTTCCTACCAGTGGAGTTGTTTGAAACATATTAAGGTATTTTATCTCAGGGACTTCCGGTATTATTCTGTGGTGTGAACTTTATGACCAATTATAACTTACACATGAAGTTTCTGCTGAAAGGGAAACTGTGTGCAACAGCGTTTATGGAAATTGCCAATTTTCCTCTACAGTGATAGTTTTATAGTGAAAAACTTAATGGCTAAAAGTGGAAATACTTTTGTTTACGAGGGAATGTTGTTGTGATGTGTTGGGTGGGTAAATTTTGGTTACTTCTATCTACATTATTCATACTCAACATGTTCTCGTTGGATGAGTTCTCCGGGCCAAGAGCTCTCATCATCCATTGCTTCTCTGTGATTCCTGTAACCCGAGTTTTATGAACTGTGTCCTCTTTTTAAATCTCTTATTTTTATTTTTCTGTTTGCCTGGGTTTCCTGGCTATCTGACAGCTCTAATCAGAGTGTTTGTGCAAGTCTGATTTTGAGGCCTGTAAGTTACAGATATTTTAATACCATGTGTGCCAATTTTGTTTACAGTATTGCGTGATGAGTCTGGTACATCTAGGTAGCTCTGAGTTTGTTAGATGTGTGCAGTGTGGTTCTTTTGTATTGATTTCTGCCAAGGAGAAAGTAGAAATGGTAAAGGAGGGAGGCATTTTTTTGAATGGGGATACACACCCAATTTAGATATGAGAATGGAAATTCCTGGTGTCTCGCACATCACTGGACATTATTTCCCATCTAAGCCAACTTTTACCTTTTGTCTGAAATGTTCTAATTGAATTCACTTTTGGAAAAAGTATAGACAACTTTTGGAAGAAGTGCAGATAAAATACGTGTTTTTGTGTTATGCTAGTGCAAAGCTTCTGAAGCATGCTCTTCTGTAGCCTTCAAGGCAGATGTAAAATTCTTTATGCCTGTTTTCTGCTGTAGTTTATCTTGTTCAAGAGGGATTTTTGTGTTTTTCAAGGTATTTCAAACCAACCTTCAAACATACTGTGTTTTCAAGCAAGCTGAACATGGAAAAAAGGTTCAAAAGTACACCCTTTGTTAATAATTCCAAGTGCATGTTGTACAGTGAATGTATATTGTTTTCTGTTAAGGAGACCTTAGAAGCCTTGAAGTGGAGAGACTAAGAAAGATAAGGAAGAAGGTAGTTGCTAATAGGAGAGTATTTAAGGAATAAACAGCTTTGGGAGCTTGTCAACTTAAGGTCAAGGTTTACAAATGCAGCCCATTAATAACTGACCTAGTCAGTAAGTGTTGGATTTGAATGACTTCAGCTGCTGTTCCCAAGGTGTAGGTACCTGCTGGGTGAGTCTCTCTGAAGGGGGTTCACAGCTCTCTACCACTTGTACAAGTAAATAAGCCGGCCCCTCCTCACTGACTGCTGCCAACTGGGAAAAGGCCTTTCCTGTCAGTAAATCATTCCCTCAGCAAGCCCACAAAGAGCAGACTGGATTCCAGTCTGCACTTCTCAAGGACTTACTCTCTTGCCAGGCAGTAAGCCTGTTGCCTTGCTGTGGGAATGGGAAATGAAGTCTCAGTTTCTTTTACTGAATCAGAGTAGCAGTGGTTGGTGGTCTAGGGGTTGGAACAAAGACTTTCCTGTTCCCAAAGCTGTGCTCACCCTGGCATCCACCTTCTCCTCCCCCAGCCAAATCAGTCAGGTTGGAATGACTTCAGCAAGAGGGATGGAGCACCCTTCTCAGCACTTTGGCAATTCCTCCAGGAAGGTTTTGATGCTGCTGGGCATGATGAGAGTTTTGAGGGTTTAGCTAGTTGCTTACAAGTAGCAGCAAGGTATTATTTAGGCACTTGCATCCTTTTATGGCTCTGGGCTTTAATTTCTTTTGCAGAGTCTCAACTTTCAGTGCCTTTTGTGAATAATCAGCCTTCTCTACTTAAAATCTTGAAAATATCCCCCAAATCCTGAATTGAACAGTTTCAGAAGAGTCAGCTGGGACTTTTCAGCTGTGCAGGAAAGTTTGGGGTAATCCCATTCAATTACATCAATACTGCTAAAATACATGTCTTTTGCAATAATATTTTGTTGTTACTTTCTAATTTTAATGCCTTACTGAAGTGAGTTCTGAAACAGAATGTGAACTATATAAATGTTGTTAACCTTATAAATGTAAAAAGTCAAGTTTCTTTAGTCATCAGAGCTAGATTGCTTTTAGGGAAGGTGTAGGCAGCAAGACTGCTTTTGGGACATACAGTCTGGATTAAGTCACAAGGCCACCCAGTAAGTTTTTCAGTGATACTTAAGTCACTAAGGGTATGTTGTATAGGGATTTTTCAGTGTTTTTGAATGACTAGATCTACTATCTTCTGTGTTGCTGGTGGATCCCTATGTAGTGAGTAACTGCCTCCTGAAAACAGATTTGACCTCATCAATGTCTCACAAGTAACCTGAGTTCCCTCTGCACCCAAGGACTACAGCCCACAATCCATTATGTGTTGCAGGAAGGTGAAAGGAAGTTACTTACCAGCCACCAGCTTTCTCCTTCGCTCACATGTTCTTGGGGTCCAGGTACTAATATGTTCTCCTTATCTGACTCTTGGTATCATTGCTTTCTGGCAGATAGCAGTGGAAGAAAAAGGGATTTCCAAATCTGAAAACTCGACAGGCAAATCTATAGTACTTGGAGATGGGGCAATAAGCACAGCTTCTTTAAACAGTTTAGTGTGTGCTTATTTGCATGATGCTGTATTGCTTTATTCCATCTTCCTGTTCTGCAAGGCTGAGCTGGCACCTAATGTTCTGGTATCAGAGCAGTTCTTACCATTTGGTAAAATTTGTCTTCAAAGAGTCCCATCACCATCTTATGCAAGTGGAAGTTTAGCTGTGATCTTGTCGACTAAGTTTTACTGTAGCCTGAAGAAAAATGGTTTCATTATCTAGATGCACAGAAATGTGTGATAAAGAAAAAAAGCTGAATAGTAATTTTAATTGGAAGCAACCAAAAATCAATGTCCTGATTCTAGCAGTTATCCAAACCTTTGCAGACAGGAGCCTCAGGAAGAAATGGTACGATGGTGGAGCTGTGGTTAACTCTATGGAGTGCAGTCAGTTACCTGCACTGAAAGCCAGCGGGACAGTGATCACACCAAAAGCAAAATCTGGAGAGTGCTTGATGGATGGTAGCTAATCAGAAAACTCCAGTTTCATAGAAATCCAGGTTCTAGGTTGCTTTTTAATCCAAATTTTCTCGTATGTTGAAGAAGGACATCTGGAGTTCCATGTTAAAAATGTGAATGAGCTTCCTAAATATATTAGTGTTTGCTACAGTTCATCTGTGTCAGATATCTGACCTTGTGAGGTTTCTGTTTCGGGCTGTGTTCTAGAGTAGCTTGTGGAGTGACTGACCAAGTCTGAACTTTCCATGCTGAATGTGCTGCACCTGAGAGAATGAAGGATGGTGCTTGGTGGTCCTGCAGTCTCTTGTTAGGGTGGAGGACTGAGAACTGCAGAAGATTCACCTGAAGACTGACAGTCCTTTGGGTAGACAAGCAAGGCCTGATAGTAGTTACAGCTTTCACACCTCTGTTGGATTGCTTGTTCCATTTGTGGGGCTGGATTAAGAGTGTAAGAGCAAAAGTGCTAATTTACAAAGAGCTTGCTCACTGCAGGGAGAGTTCAGTGGTACAGTCAGGGCAGCAGATCCTCCACAGTGCAGATAGTTCTTCAGTGGAAGGGGAAAAGGATGATTCAAGCTTCTTGCCCTCCAGTTTCTTAAGAGGTCTCGATGAAGTCTTGTGGTGAAGCATGTGTCAGCTTTGTATATGCTACTTATTTATGTTTATGCCAATGTACCTTTCCTAAGGTGACTAAGGTGACTAAGGTAGTGACCTGTAAAGGTTTCAAGTGGGCCTCAAAGCTTTTCTTCTTAACTAAGTTTAAATCTGATATGCACACATATTGTAGGTGTCTCTGTGTTTCTGCGTGTATATATACACACACATATATGTGCTTTTGGCTGAGATAGAGTTATTTTTTTTTTCGTAGTAGCTAGTGTGGTGCTTTGTTTAGGTTTGTACTGAAAATAGTGCTGATAATGCAGCAACATTTTTGTTATTGCTGACCAGTGCTTATACAGCGTCAAGACCTTTTCTGCTTCTTACCCCACTCCATCAGCATGTAGGCTGGAGATGCACAAGAATTTGGGAGGGCACACAGCCAGGACAGCTGTCCCCAACTGACCCGAGGCATGTCCCATACTGTATGCTACAATGCTTAACATGTAAAACTGTGGAAAGGGGAAGGAAGTGGGGTGATATTCAGAGTGATGGCATTTCTCTTCCCAAATAACCATTATGTGTGATGGAGTCCTGCATTCCTGGGGATGACTGAACATCTGCCTGCCCATGGGAAGTGGTGAACAAATTCCTTGTTTTGCTTTGCTTATGTGTGGCTTTTCCTTCATCTATTAAACTGCCTTAATCTCAACCCACAAGTTTTCTCATTTCTACTCTTCTGATTCTCTTCCCTATCCCTCCAGTGAGAAGCAAGTGGCTGTGTGGGCTTTAGTTGCTGGCAGGAGTTAAATCACAACAGTGTGTGTGTGGGTGTGCATATATATATATATGTATATATAGGTAGATACTTTTTTTTTAAACTCTTGGTACCTTTGTTAATACTTCTGTGTGCTGGGATATCTCCAAAGCACCTACTTTAAGACCTGAACTTGAATAGGAATGGCTGGCAGGGTCCAGAAAACCTGTACTTCTTAGATATCTCCCTTCCGAAGTCCCTTTCTGGTCACTGGGTTATTGTGATACATATATACAGCCATGCACAGATGCACCCTGTTCTGGAGAGCTGGTTGCCTAGGTCTCACTGCAAGATTGCTATGTGAACTGAGGAAACCTGCCAAGGCTCAGTGTCCCTCCAGCTAGAGTGCGCCTGTGAGTTCCCAGAACAGTGCTCTCGTGAGGAGCACACATTTGTGTTTCCAGTGGGAAGCTGGCTCCAGCCTCTTTATGTATTTTAGCTTACATGACATGTGGCTAAAAACAGATAACCTAGGAAAACAGCATCAAAATTCCTATGCTGTAGCTATTTTGTTTAGTCTCATTTTGGCCCCATAAATCTCACGTCCTTGACAATAGTTCCACTCCAAGAGGAAACTTGCTGGCTCAGAGGACTCTCCTGGGAGATGGACAATAGCGTAACCTCGGGCTGGGGAAGGGCTGGACTGTTGGCTTCTTAGGGATGGACACTAATTAGAAGACTAGTGTTAGCAATGTGGGAACTGTTGCCTTTTCTAGTGGCTCTATTATACAGAATAACTGAACAGCCAGGGGCTCACCCTCAGGAGATGATGCTGAGCTCAGAGCCTCAGTGGAAGTGCTGATGTGTGGGCAGTGTTGGGCTCAGACACTTCACCTTAAATGACATTGCTTGTCTTCAAGATGGCTTTATTTAGTTACTCAAGATGGTGTGGATTTATTACATGATAACTGATGGTACTTGGTAAATCAAAGTGCACAATGCTGGGACTCTTTCTTAATCTGAGTAACCTTTTGTCACTGAATTTTGGATTGTAAGAGAGCTTGCAAAATTCTGTTCCCAATTAGAGTGGTTTTCTTTGAGATACACTATGTCAGTAATTCCACTTTGCCTTGCCACTGAGTCACGGCCGTGCAACCAGACCGCATTAACAGGAAGCACTGACATTTCAGTTCACCTGATCTGACTATTCGCAAGATATAGTTGGATATATGTAGGTCACTAAAGGGACAGAGTTTTATAATATGTACGTGACTTTACACACTAATTAAAAGCCATCTGATGGAGGGTTAATATTGGTACGTTTGGTGGTGTGAGGCTGCATGCACTGGCATGGTCTAAATTCTCTTTTTCTCCAAATCTATGAGAGTTAAGGGATGGCTCCTATTTATAAATACTTCTTTTCATGGTTTACTGATGTTGGCAGGAGATGTCTTCAGAGGCAAGACCACTGGACTAACATCTGTTGCACTTCCTTTGACACTGTTTTTTAGTTTTCATATTAATCATTGAATCCTTTTGGCACTGCAATAGAAGCTACTACATCAGTGCTTCTGGTAATAATGTTGTATTGACGCAGTAATAACATTGGTAGCAGCCAGTGTTATTGTCTCTGCATGACTTTTGCTTGGGTCTCCACTACATGAATCTTTCTGAGGATAAAATTGTTTAAACCAAGAGGAGTTTGTTTTGTTGGTTTTTTTTTTTTGTATTTTTTTTTGTTTGGTTGGTTTTTTGTTTTAACTTTTTTTGTTGGTTGGGAATTTTTATATTATTTGTTTGGTGGTTTTGTTTGGTTGGTTTTTTTTGTTGGTTGGTTTTTGGTCCCAGAATGTAATTTAAAACTGAGGCCATAACAAACTATTAGTTCCCTTCCTCTTGGATGTTTTATGATATGAAATATCAATTTTTTAATGTGCATTATATAGCATCTTATACTTAAGAGATGCAAAAATTATGTAATAAAACCAAGTGAAGGTCAGAGACAAAGATCTTTGATGAAACATCAGACATGTAAGCTGAAGTGTTACTGTCAGAGGAAATGTGTTACTCTGTGTTTCAAAATGTTATTGTCAGGGGAGGTAGGAAATGGTACATCCTCAGCAAAAAGCCTGATTCAGCAGTGCCTCTACTGAGAGCTGACACCAGAGTCTTTTCCAGTCACCTAATATTCCCAGGCTCAGCAATTTTAATAATACTATTCCTCCTTCTGAAAGGTTCACAATTTCTTGGACAACGTTAAACCTATCATGAAAAAAACCCCCAACAAACAAGTAAGAATAAAATGGTCAAATGCTACATGTCCTCTCCCAGTCTCTGTGTTGATGTACATTCCTCTACAGAAATTTAATTCCTTCTGCAATTCTTAATCATCCCACCCAGAAGACACTTGCCTGTGTACTAGGACATTTCCATAATGAATGTCTGGATTACAGAAAAGCTGGTTTTCAAGTTTTATAGGGAAGAATCAGCTTCCATTGCTGGGCAGAGAGCTGACAGAAATAAGACTTAACTGGAGCTTAAGCTGAAATATTTTTATAGTCTGCTTTAATCTTTGTAAGCTTGAAAGTTCGGGCAAAAGCTGAGAAGAACTGAGGTAAAATGCAGCCAACTAGTTCACAAATGAGCTGGAACAAAATAAGGGGATGAATGTGACCTAAAATTTGAGATTGCATGTTCAATTTTAGGTGTTACATGACTGGTGATCCATTCATACAGATGTTTAAGGGGAAAGAATGTCATTGCCAAATAAAAGATCCTAGAGGACGATGCACAGGCTCACTCTTTCATGTCTACTCTTGACAGCGTTTCTAGCCCAGTGGACAATTCTGACTTTTCTAATCATGCAGTATAATCCCAGCTGATTGAAAATGTATTAAAAATCTCGAGAGAATTTGTGCATGCCAACATGCTGTTGCTGATACACTGTAACTGAACATCAAAGTACAGTATTGGTAATTCACCTGTGGCCTCATTCAAAGTCAGAAGGAAATGTCTGTGGCTTTTGAGGCAGATGTGATGTAGAGTTCCAGTTCTTCTCAAAAAATCCTGTTTTCAATGTGGGTCAAGAAGTCATCATTGAAAATATTCTACCATTTAGTTCTTAATCAGTTACAGAAACTCCATGTAACTAGACTTTAAAAGTTTATAAGTGAATTTAGTGATGGGATAGACATTTAACTGAGGGAGAAAAAAATAACCTGTGAACAATTTCAGAATTATTTTTTTAATTAATTATACTTAAAAAAACAATGCAGAGGGTGCTTTATAGGATATCAGGGGTCTTTGGTAGTTTTTAATTAACATACCCATTATGTTTTAATTTTTTTCTTGCAAGAATTTTGTATTTTAAACTGTGCTGCTATCCTTAAACATTAAAAATATACACTATAAACAATAATTTTTATAACAATAAAAAATTAAACCTAGAAAAAAAATCCTAAAATTAGAAAGGGAAATTACTTCCCCCCTGTTCTTCAGAGAGATTTTGTCCAGTTTATTCTTTCCCCACAAAGTAAGACCCACCAGTGTCAGTTTCAGCCAGAGTGCCACATTGGAAATTACAGCCAGATTTCCTTTCATTGATCTCTCCTGCTGGCTTTACACTTCAGAGCAGCCTGTTTGGGACGGGGTGTCTAAGGAAGCAATTTCCCTGTTGTTGTCTTCAGTGCTCAAGTCCTTATTTTTCAGAAATTGTCTGTATTTCCTTCTCAAACAAGAAGAAAAAGCAATTATTCCTCAAGTGTAGCAGAAAATCTTTCTATTCCTTCCTCTTTCTCTGCACTTCATCTGAGGACTGGAGTAAGATCCGGTAGTAGTGCAGGTTTTTAGCTCCATCTTTTCATAGGATGTAATACTGGATGCATGTCTCCCGTATAGAGTGGGATGAGCTAGTCAAAAGTGGTGATAGCCATGACTAGTCATATCTTTCTTCAATGCAATCTCATAACAGAAATAGAAGACCTGGGGAATGGGAGCCATATCTCCACTTCCAAAGAAATCATTTTGCCATGTTACAGAGAATATTGTAGCCATGACTGCAGCTATGCCATAACTCTGTGGTACATCCAGGTCCAATAGTAATTTGGTAGAATATGGTTGGGAAGAGGTCAGGGATGGACTGATGAGCATGGGAATCACACAGTCTGCTAAAATTAGTGTCCAGTGAGATTTTGACCATTTGTTTTTGGGTTGGACCATATTCACAGTAAGCTAATGGGATGAAAGTTACTGACTCACATCTGCTAACAAAAAGTTAAATAATGCAAAGGGTTTAGGAATGTCATAAAAAGGAAATCTTTAGAACATGAATTAATGAAATTAAATCTGCAATTCAGCATCTCAGTGTGTGGAAAATAAAGGTGAATAACAGAGGTAGCGAGGTAAACTAAACAACTGAAACAGCTTTTCTAAAGTCTCAGAAAGAGGATATCATGGTACAACCAAAAAGTAGCATGACTGAGAGAGACAGCTAACAATACAGATGGAAGAAAGAGAGCCTTATCAAGGCTAACAAGGTTTTATATGAAAATAGGTGTGTCGCAGTGTATGGTTTCCAATAATAGAGAAGACAGACTGAAGAGGTCCTTTAATGAATGCATAAAAAAAGGGAGAAGAAAGATTCAGCATCTAATTCCTCATTCATCTGCTTGATGGGTTTTATATGTCTATCAGGACGTGTGGGAAGTTTGGGACCAGGTGGGCTCCTCACAGCAGTTTGAACAGATAAGAGTGGCACAGCACCTACTTATCCACGTCATGCACCTTTTCCGTGGGACTGGAGCCACAAGAAGGTGTCAGGCAAACTGGATCTGTGTCTGACAAGAGTAAGTGACCAAAGGGATGGAGAGGTAGCATCTTCCAGAAAGACAAGGACAGGGGAACTGACTCGGGAAGGGTCTGAATGCCTATTCACAGATTTTGTTCTGGGTATTGGACTCCAGTTTTGATGGATGAGCTGATGGAGAAGTGTGAAAAACCTCAGGTAGAAACAGACTTCGGTTATCAGACTGTGTTTAACACCTGGAAAGGAGTTTGTGGAAATGTACTTCAGGGAAGGCCAGTCCTTCAAAACAGCCTGTCTGTCAGGATTGCTCCCAGTTTGGTCTTTAATGTCTGTTGTTTGGCTAAGTGTAACTCAGCATCTCATCTTCTCATTAACCTGCACCCCTACTGGGGCTATTAGCCTGGCAAATGAAACATGTGGAAAAGAGTTTAGGAATATGTTCTTGAATAGCTTTGTGGTACATTTGGATGTGAATGAGACTGTTGACATCCTGGGTCCAGACTTGCTTTCTGCTGCCTGCTGTAGTTAGGATGCTGTTGGGAGACTGGTCATGGGAAGGGGTACCTGAGAAGGGCCTGGAAAGGATGGGGGTGGTGGTGGCTCCAGGGTGAGGGGGTGCAGTTTCAAGGGCATAGATCTGTGCAGAGCTGATGTGACAGGTGTCTGAGGGAAACCGAAGTGGGACTGAGGCGTAGAGAGATGAATTGGTGCTGCAGATATATCAGGGGAGGCTAAAGAATAAACCAGGTGCCACCTAGCCTTTAACTGCTTCCTTTCAGGTGTACAGAAAAGAGCTGGGCATTTCAGACCATGGGGCAAGGTTGATTATGCCTCTTGTCCTGAGACCCTCAGCTACAAAGAATGGAGCCCAGCTACAGGGATGCCCCCTCTCAGAGTTCTCAGATGTTCACCCTCAGAGGCAGAGCTGAAGCCTTGGTTTTCCAGTCTGATTTCTCCTGTTTGTCACCTGTGTGCCTTGTGGGTATTAGACAACTAGGAGTTTGCATTTGCACCTGTCCTGTGTTCTCATGCATTACTGTCTACAGATTGGTTGCAAATTACCCTCAAAAAAGCACATAGTTTTTCTTTAGCACCCTGCTAAATAATATTTCAGATTGAAGCTGCAGAACTGCCTTAATGTTAGCAGAAGAGGCTTAGGAACATGGAAATCACCTGGGTAAGTAATACATGACCACTGCTCTGGTCATTACACCTGATTACGGGCTGAACTATGGATAAGTTTTTGAAAACCAGGAATTTGGAAATCAGGGACGTGAAAAATGCAGTGTTGGTCCTACAGAGTTTCTGATCTCTCAGAGAGGATTGCACAGTGATGGGCATATGGCTGGTGATTCCAGTGGGCCACTGCATGAGAAAGGGTCTTTGCAGGGTAACAACTGTAGGTGGTCAGTGTTTTGAGTCTTTTGCATTCTCTGACTGCTTGTGTATACCAGCCAGCACCACTGAAACACCAATCTTTTACCACAGAGGATGAACAAAAGCTTAGATAAGTTGCATTATCTGCCATCGAATTGTCAATCAAATAAGTGCATTAAAATTAGGTCAGGAGGCACAAACTCATAAAATTCTCAAATACTTTTATGCAAAAAGAAATCGGGATTCCTACCCTCGTAAAAGCCCCTGCTTTGCCCCACATTAATATTTGGTTTGTTTTATAGGAAACTAAAGACTATGATGGCCTTGAAGTTGTATTTGTGGGTTTTGAAGTGGTTAGGTAGTTCTCAGAAGAGGTAACTGGAAAGTAAGAGACTTGCTGATGTCATTTTTATTTCAACACCGGTACCTAAAAAAGAAAAAAGCTGAGAGAGATATTGCTGGCCCTATATAAGGTGCAGCCACCTCCTGCAGAGCACATCAAGAGTCACAGCAAAGGTAAGGCTTGTCGTCTTTGTGCTGTTCTCACCTTGCCGTGCCCACTTTCCCTGATGCTAACCCTGCTCTCTCATCAGTACTGAGTGCTGTAGCTGCAACCTGCCAGGAGGATCAATTTTGGACCGTGAGCCATGGCCCACCTGCAGACCTTGTCCAAGAGCTTCCCAGGATGGGTTTTCTTCTGCTGCTGTTGCTGTCTCCCTCTTCTTCTCACCAGCTCTCTGCCTCTGAAAGGGGCTTCTGCTGCCCATCATGGCTGCAGGCTCAAGAAGGTCATCTTCCAGCAGTCCTACATCAGGAATCGCACCTACACCTTGGCTAAAATGGTACAGTAACCCACGTGTTCATGGTGGGATCGGGGGACCTACTCCTCTGTCAGTGCCCTGGCTTTTAGCCTTTGGCATTCCTCTTTCTTTCCCATGCCTTTCTCCAGAAAAAGAAGTACACTTGCAGTTAAGGCAGAGCTTGGTTGTGTGGCGTGGGTCTGTTGCCTGCTGGATATGTAGACAGGGGAAGATGCTGCCTCTCCTCCTCCTGCTCCCCAAGGGAAAGGCAGCCCCTGGAACAGCACAGCTCCTTCTCTTCAAGAAGCTGTTGCTAAAATGAGACAATTGTGAAACATGAGATTAAATTTCTCAGTTTGCCCCGTCCATTTGGAGCTGAGCTTGTCCATGACTTCAGTCACGGCCAGGCAGGTGCTCCGGCATTTTACAGTGCTCTGCTTGGGCAGGTTCCTTAGCTGCTCTTACTTTGGGTGGGTCTCCCCCAGTGCACACTATCAAGGGCAGCAGCACCTGCCAGCAGCACTGTGGGCCACTGTGAGGTCGGCCACCTACAGCATCTGGTTTAGTCATCATAACCACTGTGACCTCAGATGTTTGAGACAGGGACATGAATTCAGACTTCTGCTTATTTATTTTCCAGTGATACTGACCTTGAACCTCATCCAGTTGAGACACAATGTTCACGCTTATCTACCTGTACAGACTGTCTGTGGCATCCATTCCTTCATTTCACCTGCACTTTCATTACTGATGAAAACCTTAGGGTTTATTATTCATTTTTAGATAAGGTTCCCATCCTTACCTGACATTTCCTTCTTTTTCCTTTCAGGCCAGTGCCTTGGACAAGGACACAGACAACAGACTGATTGGGCAGCAGCTCTATGTTAACATCAAGGTAAGACTTAGACGAGGAGTCTGCTCTTTGCATCCCTCTGCAGCACTTGTTGACCTTTTGCCTTGATTTAACAGGACCTCTTACTTTCATACATAGGAAAACAACCGCTGCTACCTGATGAAGAGGGTTGTGGAGATTGTGGTAAAAGATGTTCTCCTCACTGAGGTCAAGAACCAGTACCCGTATGTTGAGGAGGTGGCACAGTTCTTGGCATCCCTGACCTCGGAGCTGAGCAGATGTGTGAGTAACACTGGGTTTCTTTCCCTCCGGGTGTTGACTCTTGTTGCTGCCACTGAATCTCAGAATGCTACAAACAGTGGCAAAAGGCAGTGATATGAAAGGAAACCTCAGATCAAAGATATGAAACTCAGAGTTGATAGAAAGATGTGAAAAAGCAAAAGAAAAAAAAAAGGAAGCACATTTTTGCATCCAGGTGTCAATCTTATGTCTGGATGTTTCCTTTTTTTTTTAGAAATTCTCAGGAAGCAGAGAGCACATTGGAAAGAACCTGGAACAAATGAAGAACAAAATGGAACAGGTAAATTTTTTTCCCAAACATTTAAAAAGAGCAGTTTCAAATCCTAATCATTTAGTTGGATCAAGTCTGACCCAATTGTGAAACAAATTCTGGAGTTTACTTAGAAGGTGAAGCCTGCAGGGGCATTAAAGAGGGAATTAGTGATGTTTCCCCTTCCAGCCCTCCTTCACTTGTCCTGTTAACTCTCTACACATGTTATGGTAGTTTAAACCTTAAAAAGTTAGGTTGCAGAAACGCTAGTCTAGATTTAAAAAGGCTAGTCTTTATCTCATGATGTAATGACTCTATTAGAACTATGTGAGAGAATTTGATTCAGTTTCTGTGACAATCCTAATTTCAGTTTTCTGAGAAATAATGAGTTGCTAAGAGTTGCATTCTGCTCTTTTCTAGTTGGGAGAAAACGGAAAGACTAAAGCCATTGGGGAACTGGATTTACTGTTTGACTACATGGAAAATGCCTGTACTGATGCGCCAAAGAATGGAGGAACAGGAAGAAAAACTGAAAAAAAATCAGATCAGGCTTGAAGAGTTGTCTCTGAAAATCTCTTATGATAACTCAAACTGATTAACTGTTACAGCAACTACACCCATTTTCCCCAGATGCAGTATTTTTTTCACTTGTGTCCAAACTAGCAAACTAAGTGGTCAGAGGCAGGATGCATTTTGCTGCCTTCTTTGAAAATGAAAACTCCAGGACACTGCAGTTCCATTTCAACACAGGGCATTAGTTATTTTCAAAGGCACACTCCTGTCCTCCTCATCTCCATAGGAATGCAGCTACTGTTTCTGTCTTTTGTATGCTGAAATTCGACACCTATGGATCATCTTTCATCAAGACAGGCACTTAGAGGTAGCCAGGATGCTTTGAGCCTCCTACTCTTGAAATCTTTCTTGCATATGTTGCCCCCTTCTGACCTTTGCCTGAAAAGCTGGTATTTCAGACTAATTCAGAAATAATTTTTGTAATTTGTATTTAATGGTAACTTATTTTACAGTAATAATTATACAGTAATTTTATTTATATAGATTAATTGAAAAATATCCAAGGAAATGTATTTATGAAACTGTACCAGAAGGTTTTAAGTGAACTATGAAATTAACGCTGCTGTGTGATATTTATGTACAAATGGAATGTTCTGTAAATGCCTGCACTTTAATTTATTATAATAAATATTTTGGTCCTCAAATATTGCCATTTGCAGAGCTTTTCTCTTTTCTTTAGACACAAGGGAGATGATACACATTGTGGCTATGGCTTTGCTGGACTAATGGCTGTACTCTTGTATCTAGAAAGGATGCAAATTTGGTCTAGGGACATGCTTTTTCACCATAAGGCTGTAATTTCTATTTATCACAGGCCAGGGCTTAGCAGGAAGCATGTTGGTCAGCCTTTCTTGTAGGGGGCAGTGGGACAAACAGCATCACTCCTGGGAGTCACTGGTTTGGCTCATTAATTCTGCCTCAGTATGGCCAGAGACAAGATCCCGTCTTGAAAAGCTGCTGGTGAAAAGCCCCAAACTGTCCCCTTGGGCCAGATGAGATGAGACAAATACTCAGGAAGCAGCTGCTTGGTGAAACCTCAGAGTGCTGTATTCCCACTGGTCCATCCATAAGCATGCTGAGCACAAATGGTGCTCTGCAGCATTAGGGATTCGAGGGTCCTTCAGAAGAGAATGTTCGTCCCTACTCTCAACACAAGCTCCAAGATAGAAAAAAACCCAAGTCACTACAGAGCAGTTTAATCTGTCATGTTCATGTCCTTCAGCAACGTCTCCCGGGCAAAGACAGAAGAGTTGCTCGAGCGCAGCCAGGGAAATTGGTGACTGAACCAAGGTTAAAAGGTTGAAAAGCAGCCAAACAGTCAGAAAGCCAGAGGAAATATGTATTAGCAGATTTCCAGCAACTGTTGAAGTCTTCTTTAGCAAGGCCTTACCATTCATTCATCAGGGCAACAGGCATCCTGTGCACATTTTAAAATGCTTCTCCAGAGCCAGAGCAATTTAAAGATGCATTTAAAAGCATCCATCCATACCTATTTTGAACAAGGTTTATGAGAAATGAAATCATGACACTTTCTTGTAGGAAATGAAGCATTAGACTGGCGTATGATCCATTTGGGTGACGGATGCCAGTTACCTGCCAAACTAGATGCATTCAACAGGGTTTACTTTTCTCCACACTCTCATTTGCATCTCAGAACATATGATTTACATGCCTGTTCACAGTCAAGGCAGAAGTGACCCAACAGTGACAGCCAGTGACCCAACCACATGACAGTGTCAGGTATTTATCCTTTTGCTGTATTCACGAGGATATATGTTTCCTTCCTTGTGGAATAAGCAATGATGCTGTCAAGGGCTGTTGGCCAACATCCTTTCTCTTATCACTTGAACTTGTGTCAGCTGACAGCAAAGGGAGGGAATTTAAGCACCAAATGAGCAGTTCACTTTACTGACCTCTGACATACACTGTCTTTCCCCAAACTACGTCCTTCTGTTATAGTCAGTGGAGGTCAAGAGGAGTTCTCCAGGTATCATTCCTCCAGTCTACATTAGAAGTTTATGAAGATTGTGACTTTGGACAGAATAACATGAATTTGCCCTGAAAGTACATGTTTTCTCCCTTAAATTATAAACAGAGACTAGACCATGAGCCACACAAATGGTGCTCCTCCTTGATACAATTCCTTCACAAATCGGTACGTAACTTATTTCCTTCTTCTGCTTCCTTTAGGCCTCTTCTAAACTGTCGTTGTTGAGCTGCCCTACCCAGAAATGTCAAATCAGTCTCTCAAGCTTTCCACACTGGGTCTAAACCCAGATGAAAATGCATTTGTCCACAAATGTGTAAAAATGAAGTCAGCTAATTATTAACTTCTCCAACCCTAAAACCCACTAGCTGGAAGACTCTACCACGGAAACCTCATGAGCTGGTGCCCTGGAAATGCCACACAGCAAATTTTGCAGAATTTCCTTAATAGGCTTTCTTGCAGGGTACGTATGACTTGTGGGTGTGTGAAGGGTGGTGGCAATGGTCAGTTTGGAGCAGACGAAGGAAGTAGAAGTCACAGTAGGTTTCCCTTACAACAGGAGGAAATGTCTGGGACAAACAATTACTGACTAAAAGAAAATAAAATGTAGTTTCAGTCAGGCAAGCTGGGTTTCAATTCAGTTAATAGTTACAGCTCAGAAAAGGAAAATCATGCTGAAATGTTTTGTTCTGACATTTTTCTGAATAAATAGTGGTTTGGTTTAGAATTTTATGTGCATTTCTTTCAAAGCTTGAAAAAAGACTTGAAAGCAAAATGGGCTGTTTCATTTTGAGTTGGACAAGTGCTTTGGGCTGACCCAAAATGAATTTTTTTGGTTTAATTTTTCGGTTGGATCTCCAAAGAGAAACTTTGTTATTCATGCAATTCTAACTTCCGTTGCCCTATTTTCCTTTCCATTCTCTGTCTCCAGGTCATGGACTATTTGTAATTCTCAGGGGTCCTCAACATAGTGCTGATGGAGAAGGCACTTGCTCTGCATCCTTCACCAAGGACACCTCTATTGTAGTGACTGGAGGGCCTCTTCCTGAGCAAAGATTGATAGACCACCCTAATCTCAAATTTTGCATTTCGTTGGCTCTTCTGCCCCTTCTCTTACATTAGGCGACCAGAACAAGCAGGTTTTTTGCTACGCAGATAATTATAAAACATTTAAACTACCTCTGAAACTCCATATTGTGAAGAGAGGAGCCCAAAGCATGAACAGAAGTTTCCACATCCTGCTGAGTAAGTATTGGTGACGTTTAAGAAGCATCTCTGAAATACCTTGCATGGAGTGTTATTCAGTTATGAGATTTCCATATTCAGCATATGAATATATGCTCCCCAAGTGACCTAGAACAACAGGAGGTTGATATTTCCAATTTGCCACTAGCAGTATATTCTAGGCATTGCAAAATGTTGAAGCTATCCTGATCACAAAACAGCGGTGTGTGATTATGTCAGCCTGTGCTTTAAAACACAATTAACTAAATGATTAGCTGCTCTGAAGAAGGTACGGACTGCACTGAGCAGCAGAAAATGCCTGACAACCTTTTCAGTCACAGCCTTCATCACCATGGACGTTTGTAAAGTCAGTGTAACTGGGAGAAGAACTGATCTGCTAATGTGATACAAGATTGGCAGAGACACCAGGGTCAATTTCAGGCTTGTATCTGATGCTGCCAGGAAGAATGTGATGACCCCGGAAATAAGGAAAAACCTACAGTGCAGTTCTATGGGACCCAGGGTACTTTTAGCAGTCCACTACCCATGGATATGTTGCATAAAATAACATATTTAGGATAGAAAATAATGCAGTCTCTCAGGGGATCCAGACCAGGATAGTGTGCCATTCAAGAATACGTTAGAAAGTCTTATTTGGATGAGATAAATTACCAAATAGATACTGTGTTAAGGCTGATGGCATTTCTGGGGCTACACATGACTCAACACATATCCATTTGGAACACCTTTTTCTTGGTTAACTATATGAACTTCACCACTAACAAAAGTGTTGAAGAACTATGTAAATGAAAAGATTTCTTCTGAAGTCTGGGAAATCCCTCTCTTTGCTAACCTTTAAATTCCAAATCCCTGGCAAAATTTACAGATGTCAATTTCTATAATTTTATCTGGAATTCACTGATGAACGGTTTAGAAAAAAAAAATTCCTACACCTTTCTTCCTTTAAGGAGAGATTAAAATAAAAATTATTTTTAGAAGGACTGTCTGATTATTTTCAGCAAATTAACCCATGAGACCCAAATGTAAACATTTCTTCAGTATGAAGGATTAAGGCAGAGCATTAAATATTTCCAAGGTCTGTCCATTTTTCTTCTCTAAATTTGAATTTAAAAAATGAGTAAATCTGCTAAATTAAAAATATTTTCTGCTTAGTGCAGGGCTGCATGGATCAAAATATTTTGGAAAAAACCCAGGCTGATAAATATGCCTTTAACTCTCTGACTTGGAACTGTTGTACGGTTGTTTCTGCAAGCACCAGAAAGGTTTTGCAATGGAAATTGTAACCCTAGTTTCAAATCACTGAAAGTGATATGAAAAGTGGTATCATTTTCCAAAAATCGCAAAATTGCACCAATTTAAAGTTTAAAGAACAACTTCTGACTCTTACAGCACATTTAAAGAATATTCATTAAGATGAATGATGCTATTCATTAAGAAGTGAAAAGAATGGGGCAATCATTTGTCCCTGGTAAAGTCTAAAAGCTGTGCAGTCATGAAGACTGACTTTCTGATTTGTCTTTTGCATTAGTCCTTAACATGTAAGAATGTCCCAAAGGATCAGCTTATCCTGTATCTGGTCCTACTCCACAGAAAATAGTAAAAAAACCCTTTTTGACTTCAAAGAGTGTAAGATCAGGCTTGTAGTTGTGTGTTTATCAAACGAATTATATTACAAAGGAAAAATGGAAGACTTCAACACCGATGCTAAAATGGAAGTGATGAATTGGACTGCTCTGATGAAAGGCTTGTTCCATAAAGTCCAATGTATTGACATGCATTTGGGGAGTAGAGGTTCCAAAATAAAGTTTAGATGCTGCTTGTCGTTGCAGTGACCTTTTATTGTTGGCCTAAAACTATCCAGGCCTTGTCTTAGGTTAATACTTCTTATGGAACATGTCCATAAAATTTCTGGTTTGGCCAAATTCTCCTTTAGTAGTTATGCTTTATAATGCGACTTCTTCCAGTCTTGAAAAGGAGAAGAAATTTCACATAACCTCTTTTTCATCTTCTATGACTAAAGAAAGTTGGGTAACTGAGATTTTAGGTAGATATTCCCAGATTTAGGGATTATCAACTCTGATGCATTTTTTTTTACTTTAGTAACTCAATAAAATGGAGAACATCTCTTTGTCAACCTCAACATTTGTCATAAAATATGACTATGGTTAGTCATTAACATGTTAACATCAACGCAGTGATCGTTTCTGCTGTATGTAACAGAGATTCCATTAAGTTTAGGAAAGTGTCTGATTTGACGGGACCTGTAAGTGCCTTAGAAAATGCAAGACAGTTTCTTGCACATGAAATATCTGGTTTAACTTGACATGTGAGGTTGAAGCTCCAAAACAGGGAGCTGCTCAACATTGTCATCGTGCTCTCATTTTAGTATCTGCTAGTGCTCCATTTGTTACATGACAAGGATTTCTGGGCAGTGGCTGGGACAGAAAACAACTCAGTGACCAAGACACTGATCCTGCAAATTGCCAAGACACCACATATTTTCCTTATTTTGGTAGGAGCCTTGTGTGCGTCATCTGCCCTAGCTTTGGTGCTAGAAAACCAGCTAGCAAACGCTGAGGTGCTGCCCTTGGACACCCGTCTCTTAGCCCTGCCAGCACCAAAAATGCTAGGCAGAGGAAAGGAGGTGTTCTTTGAGGGTCTGGTCCCCTTCATCAACCCTGGGTAATAAGTACAGACTCAGACATCCACCCTCTAGTGATCTGTTGTTGGGCATGACAGATTCCAGGTATGGACTTCAGGGTGTTTTGTTGCTCATGGGTCACACTACTGGCAAGTGAAAGAGCCAGAAACAAGCGGCTTGGTCTGTGCTGTTTGACTTTGGAAACCTTTTGGCAGTAAGAATGTAACTGTGTTAGATTGCGATTTTCATTTCTTAAGATGTTTTCCATTGGTACTTAAAATTACAGGCTTCACTTTCTGTCGGTGACCCATTGATGCTGGAAATGAATAAATAGCAGAGACTGTTTTTAGGTGAGGTGAACATGTGAGGTTTCTCTGAAAATAGGAAGACAAGAGCAACTCATTCTTTTCTGCACTTCTGAAAAGTAAACCAGAGAAGTTCTTAAACCTGCAGTATGAAGTTTTGACTGGCAGGGTTTAGGTTTGTGCTGAAACCTCATTATCAGAACTGAGATAAGAGAGAGGTGGCAGACTGATAGATTATTTCATGTTCCCTCCCCTATGGCTACAGGAATATATGATAAATAAAATGTTTGCTTTTCCAAAGTGACAGAATAGTAAAAATAAAGCCTAATAATGTGTTCAGAGGTTTGGCAAACATTTCAGACCTGGGATACTTTGCAGGGCTTGCCTGTGAGTTTTGGAATATGTTGGCTGAAGATCAAGGCAAAAATTATTATTTTTGTGGAGCTGCTAACCTGAATGAAGGGAAATCTGTTACAAAAATGCCTTTTCCAAAGAGAAAGAATTCTCGTGTGGAAAAATTTGCTTTCAAATAATCTAATCTAAATCTGGAAGTGTGAGGAAAATTTTTACAACCCCTGAAGAGTGTATTCAAGGACTTCCCCAAAAAAATTCTTTTCAAATGGGTATAAGTACTGGAAGTTTTTTTTAGGGGTGGGAAAAAATTAATTAAAATAGAGGCTGCCTTGTGATTTTCCAGCCCACACAGTGCACCATAGAATTATCCTTTCTTGTGATCTAACGATACAGATACTCANATTGGATTTTTCAAAATGTTGTTGCTGCTTTTCTATGTAGGTGCAATTTTGTCCCGGAAATTCAAAAAATGGAAAGCCCGGTATTGATAATAAATTTTTTTAAAAAATGGTTTCCACCAGTTGTTCCCTGGAAGCTATATTTTAAAAAACTAAAAGTAGCTATTTCATATGGAGAACATCAAGAACTTACTAATTCGTTTTGCTTCACTCCTATGAGCATACTAGATGATTTAAACTTCTGACAGTTGCAAAATTAATTGGATGTATGGGAGTTTGTAAACTCAGTGCTCAGGTTTCTAATTGTAATTTTGCACATAAGGATTCCCTAAAAACTTCACTAAATCTACAGATATTAAGAGATAGAATATTTCTGTTTTGTTTAAGAAGTTCGCAAAGAAGGCGTTCGCTAAAACATTGACATAATTTAAAATGTTGTGCATGTTTTTACATATTGTGCTACAGATTAAGTAAAAAATAGACATTAAAAATAGGCTAAAAATTGAAACTCCAAACAAGCAAGTTATCCGAAGTTATATATAACCCCCACTTTACTTTTTCTTAAGTTTCTAAAATAAAGCATAAATAATGTAGGAAATGCAAACTTCATTATTACCTCTTTGGTTTCTAGATATAACCACTGTTATATATATCCAAATATGTACTGTATTTGGCTATATTAATAAACAATGCTGTCTTTTAGGCGGCAACACAAAGTTTCCCCATTGTTTTAGTTGTAAAAAACCCTCAGAATTTTCCTGAAGTGAGAATCTCGATGCATGTTTTGCCATTTGTAGCATTTGTTCTTTCTTTCTAGTTGTAATTTGTGATATTTTATTTTTTTATAGCTTTTAGGAGTTTTTTTTTTTACAATATAATCTCTGTTTTATAAATACTGCAAACAAGAAACTCAGATTTTACGGCACCATCAGGTATTTCACTAGTGGCCTGTGCCATAGGATTTAACATGCTTTGGAACCTCTCATGAGTAAATCATTATTTGGCTCCTATATATTTTCAAGCAAAAAGTGTCAGATGTGACCATTTATGGTAACTAACAAAATAAATTTTCCCCCCAAAATGCCGCTACAGATGAGGTTCATGGGAAGCCCCACTTGACAAAGAAGGAAGATATGCAGTGGGAAATGGAGAAGTCTGGAAACATGAAGGCATTGTGAAATGAAAGCTGGGGAGACGGCCCCATGGCACCAATCTCCTGCTGAAGGTCACGGATATTCGGGACTCAAGGATTGCTTACGAGGGCAAGATAACAGAGGGAAGCACATTTACTGCCGATAGGTTTAAGTTCGCTGGAAGCAGAATGACACCTCCAATGGAAAAATACTGTGGAAAACCATTTTGTTGCCTACTGCAATGTTGTTTCTCTTGCTTTTGTTCTCTGGTGCTGCCATTGGAGAATCAAGGCTGCAGTCATTCTGCAGCAGTCAGACCAACAGCATCCAGGATTTTGGCACGAATCTCACTTGTGAGAAAGCTGTCCTGAGAGGGGACTCGGCAACTATTTCACATTTTCCTGTGCAGGAGGTTTTCTTGGTGTTCAAAACTGTCAGGCTAAAGCTAAGACTCAGCTTTCACAAAACAGAGAAACTTTAGCTCCAAACCAAATGGGTGACTTCAATCCTTCACTGAAATTATGGAAATATACTGCAAGCAAACATTTCCTACCTAGTTTTTGGCTCTGTTGGGTTTGGGTTTTTTTTGATGAAAGATTTTTTTTTCCCAATAAAGATGAACTATAATGATTTTTCTTAATATGGTTCAATTTGTTGCCTGCCGTGTCAGTTGAAAGATTCAGTGCCAGTACTTTTCATCAATGTGTGGTTAGGTTACTTGTATCTCTATATGTCCTAACTTATCACTGTAGTTTCTGAACGTTGTCCAGAAATTCTATTAAGTTAATCTTTTAAATTACTTTTCAAAATTTGTTTCTCACAAGAAACAGCAGCCTCTGAACCTTCTGTTTGATTCTTATCTTAAATAATATTCTTTTCCAATACCAATAAATTTTTTTCCAGGATGGGGACTGTAGTTTCTGTAACTTCACAGTCTTCCAGCCCAGTTCCCAGTTGACATTACTCATAAAGCTGTATGGGCAACCTGTGTTGGTGTTGCTAAAATGCTCAGGGAATTCCTGGGTTAACAGAACAGAGGGAAAAAAAGAATAAACCCTCTAAAAATTTAAAAAGAGAAGCTAGAAAGAAGGTTAAAATAATCATAAGGAGAGAGAAAACAAAAAAACAGTGCCCCAAGGTAAAAGGAGAGAGAAGCTTTCCAGTATATGAGCGGTGCCATGTAAATTGACACACTTCTACCAGCCTAGCAGCCGTGGACATCCTCCTGTTACATCCTCCTCCCCCAGAACTGGACTCGGGTTTCCATGTGGTTGCCTTTTTCCTTTCATAATTTTAGTACAACCTTTTTATAAAGCCATGACGACATTACAAAAAGAAAGCAGGTCACAGAACTCTTGAACGTTCCTGTACATCACAAGAGAAAACCAGGAGTTTGGAGTAGCTGCCTGCCTACATTGGACAAGCTGAGCTGTCTGTTATTGCTGAGCACATCTGCACACTCTGCTGTACAGGGAGTGAGTTTGGTGGTGGCAGACGAATGTTTTCTGAAGAGTTTGGGGACCGAATCATGGTTGCTAAGTGAGATCCCTTGCTGGTTGATGTGAATGATGTGAACATGCCAACATACTCAAACATTTTCATACCTATTTCTTTCATAATCTCTTTTCTCGAGACTACAAGAATGTGACTAGTAAAGGCAATATACAGAAAGGTTTTATGTCAAATTCAGGTCTTTGTCTAGCCTTTAAGTGATTACTAATTTTTAATGACATAATTGGACATTTGAAAAGTATCTTGAGTTATTTAGGTTGTGCTGACCATTCTTTCAAAGTGGTTAATTGTTGGCCATAGAAATTGTTAATACTTGGAAAACTTGAACTGTTGTTTATTTTTGTGCACAGTGGCAAAATTTTAGTTTTAGTATCTTGGTGGTTTCAAGCTGAACCCTCTGTAATCTGCCCTTGAAAAGGCTGAATATACTGAACCTTCCTTTCAGATGTCTGAAGTAAAAGGAACTTGACAGACAGTTGTCAGCCATCTGTCACTGAACTGAAACAACAAAGCAATCCAGTAGCACTGGGAGATCCACCACTTGAACCAGTCTGTGCCTTTTCTTGATGGTGAGAGCAGACTGGCAGTGTTTTATAGCAATTCACTTTTGAAGCTTACTCAAAAGTTGCTACTTATAAAGTGCAAAGAGATGCAAATGCCCAGAGGAAATGAAGTTGGGCTTGGGGTTTTTTTGTGTTTTGTTTTGGGTTGATTTGGTTTGTCTTCTTCATCTGGGTTTGAGTCTGATTTCTGCTTTCCTAAGTCTCTTAAAATTTTTATGAAGTTTTTCTAAGGCATAGAGTGAAACAATTCTGAGTGCATTGGATATGTGGCCCTGGTGGTGAAGTACCGCAGAGATAATTAAGGAACTGGAGCATCTTTCATCTGAGGGGAAGCAGTGAGAGTTGGGACTGTTCTGCTTGGGGAAGAGTCAGGGAGATCTTAACAATGTGCATAAATCCCTGAGAAGAGGAAGTAAAGAAGAGAGACAGTCTTCTCTCGGTGGTGCCCAGTGACAGGACAAGGGACAATAAGCACAAATTAAAAACCATGAAATTCCATCTGAACATAGTAAGAGAGCTTTTTACTGTTAAGGTGACCAAAAATAGTCACAGGTTGACCAGAGGGGTTGTGAAGTCTCATCTTTGGAGATATTCAAAACCTGATTGAACACAGTTCTGGGCAAACAGCTTTACGTGGCCCTTCTTGAACAGGAGTGTCAGACAAGATGACCTCCAGGGATCACTTACAACCTAAACCTTTGTTGCTCCTCAACAAAGGCAATTGAGAAGGCCCCAGAAAGGCATCATGTAATGTAGGTGCATCATGAGAATAAATGTAGGGATTTTGTGTTTAAGGATGAGATAGGCACCATACTGACCTCCAATTTTAGGCATCCAATGTTTTTAGTTTTCTTTATGCTGTCCCAATTTCATTTATGTGGGGTTTTTTCCCATAACCAGAGCAGTGTACATACAGTATGTAAACTGGAGCTGCTAGTACCATCTGTTTATGGTATTCTGTTGTTCCCCTGACTTACGATTATTGATGCTGCTGGCAGTGCATCGTCAGGTGCCTGTATGCTGAGTTTGCATGGGTAATTTAAGAATCCTTGTCTGAAAAATTGGTCATAATAGTTCAGTAATTGAACAAAACCTATAGCAACTCCAAAGGTCCCTACTATACTAATAGAAAGTTACAAGAAACAGTTTAAACACTGATGGGTATGTAGAGCTTACCTATGTGCCCGTGTTCATTATAACCATTTTCAGAAAATTGCAGAATCAGTTTTGAATGTTGGGACCTTCTCCGATCCAAACTTCACTGTACAACTGAGGCACTAGGATATCTCCATTTTTAAAATGTCATAACAGTGGTGTTGTCATGTTCAGTTTTTGTAAAATCTCACTAAGCTGATTTGTTACTTATCAAATCATATTTTTGAGGACAAATACTGCAGCTCTTCATGTAGATCTCTTATTTTTCGGAAGACCGAAGTGAATCAAACACGATAAGGGAACAAAACCAAATAGTAAGAAATAGTAGAGAAGAGTCTTAAGAGGCAGTATAACATTAACAGCAGCTCAGCAAATATGAGTAATATTTATAGGAAGGACGTGACTTATTTAGTCCTAGTTATACTAACAGGAAATGAAATAAACAGAAAATGAGAAAAAGTGAGAAATTCGTATGTGAGAAACTAGACAAGGCTAGATGTCAACTAGGTAGATGTATCTGTTCATTCTACATAGATCGAAAGAATTTAATATTAATAATACCTACTGAACTCGTAGATCAAGACAATTTCATGGTTCACAATAAGACAGAGAAGAAAGGGTCTTCTTCAGGCTGGTGGTCTCATGCATTCATGTGGAGCATAGGTCATACACAGCCTTCCTTGAAACTCAGTCCCTATCCAGGGTAAACCAGGCAAGATTTTCTTATCTAATGAGCTGGCTGTTCCGTTAGTTTTTCTTATTCTTTTACCTTAGCTATTTTCTTTCTCTTTCTATCTCATGGTCATCAGATTTACACATTTTATATAAACGTAACACATGACTTTGCTTGTATTATCAGTATTGTGTTATTCCTTAAGTACTTGCTGATACTGCATATCTAAAATTTTCCATATGAGAGAGTCTATTTCCTCTGGGGCAGGCTCCTTGAACTCCTATGGTTTCCAGCCCGGGTCTGGAAGCCACCATGCTTTGTGGTGTGCTTTACTGTTGTCCTTAGACTGTCTCTGGATACATCAGTTTCACTGCTCATAGAAAGCTTTGCAGGTAATTTCTGTCTTTATTGTTAAAAGGGCGGGTCCCTGAATTTGTTTCTACTGCTGCTTCTTATAACTTTGAAATACTGAGTAGTATGGGTTCTTTGGTATTCTGTATTATTTATACCATAATTATGTCTGAGTGCCAAAGTGGCACTAAAATACAGCATACAAAGTGCTACACAAGACCCAGAAAGAAAAGACCATCTTTGTTCTGAACAAGTAACACATGAAAAATTTGAAGAATATTGGCTATTTTTTGACTAGATATTAAATCAGAATGTCAAAAATGGTGGAAGTGTACACAATTTTACAGGATTGGTTATTAAATGGTAGCCACCATTCTTTTATAGAAGGAAACATAGAAAAGTCCTAATTCCTATTTAGTAATAAGTTTATTTATTTAAGTATGGTCACCATGCAATTGCATCCATCTGCATCCTTTTACACCGCTCAGTTGAAAAGTTAGCCAATTCAGTAAGATGTTTACTCTTTCACATGCAAAGGTGTGTAGAGCCCAATGCAAGTGTTACTGCTACAGCCCTATAAGCACGGTGAGACAAGTTCATAGAAGAGACAAAATGAAACTTGTGGGCTCAAGGGTTTTCCAGCAGCATCAGAAGTTTCAGAGATGTTGAAAATTATTGATTTTCTTATGAAAAGCCATTACAGACTGGTTACATGACCCATTTATTCCATTTAGAGGAAAACTGTTGACCAAGGAGGACCACACCTTGGGGAACCCAAGGCAGTTTTGCATTCTGACTCTGCTGCTTTCACCCACGATCCTCTTCTAGGAACAAACTAGGAGTGAGCGGCTAATCTGTCCATATACCGTGTGTGCTGAGGCTTAGTGCACTTCGCCTGGAGAACCTGATCAGCATTCAGAAAGTTTAAATACCGACCACAGTTCACACAACCACTAAAATGCGCACAAGGCCTCAGGTCTCAAACAACTCCACTTTCCTAAAGTCTGAGCTGTCTTCCCCTAGTTGGTCCTTTTTGTCCATGGACCTCATCAGCACTTCAGTACAGGTGAAGCTACTATGATGTGTAGATGGTTCTGTGGGAAAAAGCATTTCTCAGAGCTGTTACAGGTGGGATCCTTAAAGCTGGAGGTGAGTCCAGCTTGGCCTGGAGGCTGCACGCATGCCTGTTTGTGTAAATGGTCAGTGGGATCAAAGCTGGGGTGAGTTCATTGTGCAGCTCGTCTCACCCTTCTTCCTCCCAGAGCTGACATATGTCCCTGACACGGGCACGCTGGCGGTGTCATAGAGGGACATACAGCTCTGCCACTGGCTCTGACAAATCATGGTCCCTTTGAATCTTTTCAGGTGCAGCTTAAACCATTTTCTCTGATCTGTTTAAGGCCTTTTATGCTGCTCTTGAAACATTAAAAGACTGAAAAATTGTCCTTGGTGAACATTTCAAGGGCTTGTTTTAACTTCCAACAAAAGTAGTACCAAGAAAGTATTGTTGGTCTAGACCAAAACCTGCTTCCTTTCTCTTCTTGCATTCGCCTCAGCCAGTCCCAGGGATCTTGACATCTGACTTGTAACCATCCTTGGCTTAACAGTCTCACATTGCAGGTGTCACTTTTTGATTTCCAAGTCTATCCTTGAAGTGATGTTCTTGAATGTCTGGAGTGGTGCCTGAGAATCCTTCAATGTTTGCCTATATAGGAAACAGGCCAGAGACATAAACTGCCCAACATCTGTTCAGTCCCTCTGTAGAAGACTGATCATCTGATTCTATGGGTTTACTTTTACCACCTCTGTGATGGGGTATGCTGTGGTCTTGCACAATATTTCCCAGTGCCCGTGGCTCTCACTGGGCTTTTAAATTGACTTGATAGCAAATGATGCTCTGGCCCTTGCGCAGAGCCGTCCCTAGAGCCCTCCCTTTCACATTAAACAGCCTCCTGCTCCTTCTGCCCCAAATCCTGCCCTAGCAAAAGAAATTACAGAGATTAAAATAGGCAGCAAACACCCTTGTTATTAGCTGCCATGCCCTTGAAAAAAATGCTTCTCAAAAACTGAGCAGTGAAGTTTTAAAGGCAGTGCAGTCCAGCTTCCTTATGGATAACAGATTTTCCAATGTTTTTTAGGATAAATTAGCAAAGATTTTTTTCTGCCTGAGCCATTACCTTTCAGCAAAGTGCTGCCATAAGGTTTTGTGGAAAAATAAAGGAAAACCTCAAAAACAAGCATTTGGTGTATTTTGTTATGAAACTAAACTAACACTCAACTACTTTTTCCTCACTGGACCACCACTTCAATGAAAGAAGGCTTCTCACATGATAGGGAAGTTCTTCTTTCTTGGAAACCTTGACCCTGCTGCCAGTAAATATGGAGATATCGTTTAGAGAAACGTCACAGATGATTGTGGTCAAATTTGTTGAAAGTGGAGCAAGATGTATAAAAAAGCACAGCAAGAGTACCGATCAGCCACCACATGAGCAATAGGTTATCTACGTGAGCATCTTGGCGCAGAACCTGCTTTGAGGGTTAACAAAATTAGGTTAACCTCTGTCATTTAACCAGTTTGGCTGTGTCACATATGCTGCTGTGACTGTAGAGGCACGAAGACTTGGGAGCAAAGATGAAAATATGTTCTATTTTCAGATCTGGGCATTTTTTCTTTCTGCTTTGTCTTTTTGTTGTGGAAGGCAAAAAGTCACCGACAGGAAAGCATACCTGCCGAAAAGAACTCCTCTCCCAAGTGACAGAGAACCTGTATATCAAGGCAACTAGTTTAAAATCATCTGTTCCTGTAAGTTGATCCCACTAGTTGAAAAGTTTGTTTTATTTAAAGGTGCTTCTTTACCAGTTTCATTACTGAACTCCTGGAAACTTTAATAAGTTGAATGAGCTCTACAGTCCTGAGAGACAGGGTAATGTAGCTACTTCTTTTGAAAAGGTGAGAACAAATGATGCATAGAAGATGCATAGAGAGGCTGGATGAGTTTGCCATGGAAAAAGGTTGCAGCTATGTTAGGTTTGGAATACAGATTTACGGAGTCCTCATCTTACATTTGAAAAAGATTATGAAGATTATTAGTATTACTACTAAGTTTTGTACAAACCAGACATGAAACTCTGTCTCCCTTCCTCTGCTCAGGGTAATTAACACTAGCAAATTGTATTTTACAGAAGGATCTCATCAAGACCACAAGACTGCTTAAAAAGACTACAAAAATGCTGTTTATGGTAAGATTTATACCACTGGTTTTCCAGTTTCTTACTTTGATTTTCCTTTGACCAATAGACACAGGAATATGTCATAAAAAGAAATGACAGTCAATGCAAAAATCACTTGTGTTTAATTTGGAAGGACATTTATGAAAGCCATATGCTTAAAAAAGTCCTCTGATTAGAGAAAGAGTGTTATTTCTGCCACATAGAAAGGGATATTCCCCTGGCACATGAGGGGACAGTTGATCATGGTACAGGGAGAAAGGTGGATTTAGAAAGCCTGCCTGGAGGCACTTCTTTCTAAGTAGTTGCAGTGGCGCTCTGCAGAGGAAGTTGGGGTGAGGGTGTTTGTCACGCCAGGTAGGAGTGTGCTCATGGTAGCACTCGCTCCTCCTGTGAGCCCCTGGCTGCTCTCCAGCCTCTCTAGCAATGTTTTCCAGCACCAGCCCATTCACATGAGGGCCACTGTCCCGGCAGCTGAAGCACCTTCTCTTGAGGCTGTGCAGTACCACGGATAGCCCAGGGATGCTGCAGAGAGTCAGGACAGACAAGGAGCTACTTGGAGCTTAGACCTCTGCAGGTGGGCTGAAAGAGAGAGATCAGAGTTCCCAGTGCCATTCAGCAAGGGAGTGAGAAACAAACCTTGGAGTGTCTAATTGTAAGTGACTGCAAGTGTGTGAGATATTTTAATTTTCTTCATGCAGAGATCTAGTCAGCAGGGCCAAGTGAGTCAGTTTATCCTTAGGTACAGACCGACCAGCCCCTGGTGTCCCTGGGATTTCACTAATTACCCTGGGAGTGAAGGCTCCTCACTTGGCTGTGGGACCCACATGGGGGACATCTGCATTTGGGTGGCGTAATCTGAAGTTACATTACCCTCCTAATGGGAATTTCACACCTGATAATTGGTTCCATTGCCTAAAAATAGGATATCCAAGAGAACTCAGGGGCCAGGCAGATATGACACAGGGTTGGCAGGATGATTGGTCTCTTCTGGTGCAGCGATTGGCAGTGGGCAGGATACCCTACAGCATATCAAATGGCAGGAGACACTTCTGTGAAGGAATGGAACCATGACACCCACAACGACTCTTACAATTTGACTAAGATGGTCTGGCTCAACTCCCCAATTTATCTTCCATTTATTCTTTGTGACTTAAATACATTTGTTGCTGCCACGTCTGTTCATGATTGGTCTTACCAATACTCCTGTGCCAGTACAGCACACTCCTGCTTTTCCTTCAGAAACTACAGGGATAGCTTGAGCTGTTTAAAAAAAAAAAAAAAAAAAGGAAGCTGACCAGTGCTATATTACAGTTCATAAAAATGATGTTATTGATTGCATGCTTTCTAAGCATGCATATTTTTATGAGGCTGAAATTTTATGCCAAAGTTGATTGGTGAGATTTTCATTTGAAAATTCATTGCTTGGTTTTTCAGACAAACTGCAGTGTTCGAGATCAGCTCCTCTCCTTCTATGTGACAAATGTGTTCAGCCACCTTGAGGTAGAAAGTGACAAGTTGTATGTTATTAGTGCCTTCCAGGTCCTGCAAGAGAACATGGATGCCTGTGTGAGTATATTCCAGAGAGCTAAACTAATTTTGTCCATCTGAAACAGGAAAGGGCTCCCTCTCAACTTTTCAGCAGATAGAGAAGGTGATTCAGAGTCATGATGTGTCCCACACCACAGAGGGCCGCCAAACTTCATGAGGGCTTCCCCACTGGGGCCAGGGAAGTTTAACACCACTCATTTCCTCCCAGAGGGAGCCTGTGGGGAGTGGGCAAAGTGGAGGAGATTCCATGGAGGCAAGCTATTTCCCTACTGTGATACCGCTTTGTGCTGCCCTCTCATCGCCAAAGCTGCAAAGAGACAGGGTAATCACAGGGAGAGGTGTGGCTCCTCAAGTTTCTGTGACGTAACACTGGTGATGTTTTCCTTCTTCAACAGCGTACCCACTGCACGTGCGTAATCTTTACTCACATGTCATCTCTGCTCCTCCACACTGAATTTTGAAAGAGCTGGTGGTGCCTCATGAGTAAACAGGAACCACAATTAGGAAGCACATTGGAGCAGTTCCCATGTGTAAGTTGTGCCCACAGTCAGAGCAGGTGTTCAGAGAGTGGTGCTGACCACTGGCAAAATGTCCCCGGAGTGGACTGTTTGCCACAGAGAAGAGGCACTTTTACCAACACCATGTAAATAACAATAGGACGGCAGTTAAAGCACACTTCTGCCTGTACAAATACACATACTAACATACTAGGTAGGATGCTAACATGATGCCAACACTTGGGGATCATTTCTTGTCTTCTTTTTAATGGTAGGTGAATAACAACAGGGTGTGTCTTAAAACAATATATGCTTTGGGTGTTTTTTTTTTTTCTTCCCTAAACCTGAAATCCTCACAAGTCACAGTGTCCCCAAAAAAGGAACATGACTTAGAGTGAAATATAACCATGGATATCCAGGCAAATGTCTATTGTGATTTTAAAAACTGAGAGCAAGGACGAGAAGTCAATGAATTAATGAATTTTATGAATTAAATGAATTTAAACTTTATCTAACCTGAATTGTATGGTAGCATGAAAGAAAAGGACACTGGTTCTATGTTCACACAAATATTTGCATTGCAAGAGTTAACAGCTTCAGAGATGTTTTTGCAGTTATAGCTCAGAACCCAACCAGGATGTTTGCATATTGTAAAAATACTCAAATCCCAGTGGGAGAAAACTCCACCAGCTTTCAAGTTCTGCATTTAAAACCATGGTAAACAGTTACAATTTACAGCCATTATTCACGGCATTTGTCATACTGCTGTGGTTATTTGTGTCTGTCAAAATTCCGGATAACGCTATACTGTAACTCCAGAATGCTATAATAGAATTCCAGATGCTATGATACACTTTATCGAGATTTCATTCTTGTCTGGAAAAGCAGTTACGCTCTATGCAAGTGCCATTACACACCGAGGAGTTTAGACTGTCAACTGAGACTGAATTCAGAATATCAGTTATTCTTAAACACCATCAGTAACTGTAGCTTGCTAGATAGCTTAGTAATACATTTGTTTCTGCTCTGCATGTAGACAAAATGTTGCAGATTTCTCAGAGTTCCTGCATACTTTCTCGTAATTGGTGCCAGTGTTTTACCCAACACACACTTCTGGATCTTATAAAGTGCTGGTAGGAGAGATAAGACTTCCCCTGGTAGTAGAAAAACAATAGCTCTTTGAGAAATGATGGCTTGCCATGATTTTCTTGGAGACATCTAATTTCTGGAAACTAACTTTTTTTAAGTGTTTATATTAATTTAAACCAGCAATACAAAATCTTGTGAAGAATAATAAAAACTGTGAATCGAATGAAAACAATGGATCTTTTGCTAAGACCAAGCTTGACATTTCTCCGTCATATTATTCCTCAATAAATTAGCACTCATTCATCCATTTACATACGCTCTTTAACTGTTATTGTCTAGTTGAGTTATAAGATGTTTATCTGAAGGGATTTTCACCATGACAACATACTTATGTAATAAGCTTGTTACCTTCCAAGGATAAAGTTCTCTATACAATTAAGCAAAACTGTGATACCTTTATATACATATCCACTCTATACTCTTTCACAAACTCAGCCTGTAACTCAGCCAGCCACAGTCATGCATGCTATTTAAAAATCCTAACAATATTTATCTCCAAACCACCTTCAAAGACTTTATACTACAGTGTTATGATTCTCACTGTGATAGCTCTTGCTTTTGGCCAGACCAGGAAGTTTTAATAATTTTCAACAATACAGGGGCCCAAGTTCTGTTTTTTTTTTTTTTTTTAAATACATAGACTCTAAAATCTCTAAACCCATTTTATACAGTGAAATAAGACTCTTTCAATTAGTGTATGACTGCAAGATAAAGGAAACAGACATTTTTCCTTGGATACTGGGAACATCCACATGTAGCACCACTGACCTCTTTATTTGCTCAGGTGCCCTAGTCAGCATTACTGAGAAGAATATGAAGTCATTTCAGAGGTTGGACTTATGTTCCTACATCAGTAGAGGACTATGGAAGTGCTTTCTCATACTTGGGTGGAGTGCAGAAGGACAATATATGTATTCCCTTCAGGATCTTTAATAATTTCTCTGTCACTGTAGGCAGAGTTTTTAGACCGTGATCAGAGATTTGGTATTGTTTCCAGTCTTCAAGCTAACTTGCTAGCTCATTTATTTACATGCTGTTTATGTAGAAAGAACAGAATTTGTCATATATATCACCAACTAAAGCCAGCATAGTCATTTAAGGTCAGTCCGGCTACCAAATGTTGTTTTTTGGTTTGTTTTTTTTTTTTTTTTCCTGTGGAAATTTGCATTACACGAGTGGACCTTAAAAAAAAAATCAAGAAAAAACCCCCAAATCATAAAGAACTGCCGTGATAAGAAGATTTAAAAAAATTCACTTCCATTTAGACCTTTTTTGTTGAATGTTTGCTTTTATTTCCACTTTCATCATGTGAAGTTACTTTAGGAAACACAAAAGGTAATTTGAAAATGTACTACTTTTTAAAGTGTTGTGTGTATGACACAGAAAGTACTAGCCATCCATTTCAGCAGTGTCATCTCCTTTCTTATGAGCTGAGGACATTTGCCTTTTTCCTTGTCAAACCTGTTGTCCTAGTTTATAGATTGGAGAACATAAGATTTTTCCAATTTTTTTCCCCTGGAAAGGATGTCTCTTCTTCTTTGCGAAGCCAGGGAGCTGAGGAATCAGCAAGCAGGGTTGCTCAGAAAGCTTGGTCAGGAAGCTCCAAAAATAACTGCTGGAACAGCTCTGGCTGGCCAGGGCTGGTTGGACAGAGCTAGGTGGTGAGGAGGGGACTAAGCCTGTCAGTGCATAATTAGCCAGACAGTGGAGGAATGGGTAGGAAAACAGGGGGAAACATAAATTAACTTTACAAACATCCTTAAGGGCTTGCAGAAATATGCAAAATAGCCCTCCTGTACTCTGTAGAGGTCTTTGGCCCTTAGCCTCACCTTCTGTGGGGGTTCAAAGTTAAAGGGCTTGAAACTTAGAGTTAGGACACATTGTGCAACAGCTGTAACTGCAACTGATGATTCCTGAGATAAATAGGAAGAGTTTAATAAGAAGACTTAGAGGTACTCATATCACCAACTTTTTGTGTTGTGAACTCAACCTGGCAGGAAGCATGCAGGTAAAACAACACATTTGAAGTAGTTGAGGAAGCTGAAATGATGCTGAGTTCACACATTTTACTGGTAGACCTATAGTGCCACACTGTGGGTTCGACTCTTCCTCATCACTGTTTCTTTGCATCAGCATCTTTGGGTTTCTTTTCATCCTTCAGCTTCCGTGTGCTCCATCCACAAGGTTAACTTCTGCAGTCAAAAAATTAAGGAGAATGTTTTTTAAGGTAAGGACAGGAGGCACTGGCTCCCCTCTGCACGGTTCAAAGGCTGTAGGTAATTTCTCTTCTAATGCCTTTATCTTCTCAACAGCTTGGAGATAAGGGAATCTACAAGGCCATTCATGAGCTGGACATTCTCCTTCCCTGGATTCAGGTCTACATACAAACCATCATATGAAGAATGAGGAGGTGACAGACAACATGCTGCTTCCGTGCTAAAAACAGATCCTTTCCCAAAAGGCCTGAAAATGAACCGAGAGCTGGATGTACAATGTGTCTGTCAGTAACTCTGTCCCATGAAAGGAGATCCTCTGTAACACTGCAGCTTAAAGAGGGATTTTCACAAGCTTTCACAGTTAGCCTGGCACAGCAGCTATGCCTGTTTGGGCTCCAAAGCAACTTCAGCATGCTGCTGTCCTCATCCTGCCTGCCTGCCTGCCAGCTGCCTCATGGGCAGTGCCTGAACACACTGCACCAGCATAACTTGGAATCTGCTACCCTAAGGATCAGACACAACAGCCCATGTGCCATGGGCATGATCTAGCCATGCCTTGTGCCTCCCTGTGTGAATATATCTTAAAGCAACGAGGACTGCTTTTGAAAATCCCTCCCCTAAGCTATATATCTTTTGGATTTTTTTGGTTGTAGATATATAACAGTATATACAAGCTATTCTACATATAAATAAGAAAAATAATTACATACTGTTTATCTTTATTATTAATTAAAGGCAATAAATGATCCCTAATAAACATACACCAATGCAAAAACTTTGTTCTAGTATTCATGCATGACCTTCAGATATCACATGCTCTACATCAGATCAAACACAATAGATTGCTTTGACTAGGATTGTAAAACAGTTAGAGAGAGATTTATGAAAGTTGATGCTAGTACTTTCCAAAATGCCTTTCATCTTGTACAGGATGAAGACAGAGTTCTAGTTTTCTCACATTTTTCAATATTCACCAGGATTATGAATGTATTCCAGTACTGTATGTTTGGCACTTCCAAAGGGCTGAGATTCTGCAAAATTTTGAATCTCATAGTTCTATTATGTAAGGATCATTGAATACATCAGTGTGCCCATCATGTGCTGGTTTAAAACTAAACTGGATGGAGAAATGAACCCAGCTCAAGAGAGATTACAAGTCAGAGTTACAATTTACTAAAAAGATTACAACAAATACAGTGATACAGAGAAAAACTGGTTTTAACGCACAAAGTCAGATGTATAACCCATCGTGAGACAAGAACAGAATGGTTTTTTTTAGCTCCTGTGCTGAACACCACGTGGTTCCACTGGTTGCAAAGTGAAGGGAAAGGAAATCTGTTGGTCAGGATGATGGTCACAGTTTTGTCAAAGTAATGACCGCAGTCTTGTCGAGAGTGGCAATCACAATCCTGTTGAAGTTCTGGTTCTCCTCTGGATCCAACAAGCGGTACCTGAAGTCCCAAAAGCTGAAGATTATATCAGCTCAGGTTCAGGTGGGAATGCCCAGTACCTCACCCAGGGCAGGGAGTTTCACAATGGATGATTTAATTCTGTGAGTTGTGGGATATTTTTGGAATCTTTGATGGCCTAGGTCATTGCAACTGCCTGTTGTGCTAGTCCCTCATGGCCCATTAGCGGACATGACCCCTCAGGCTGGGTGTGGAGGTGCTGATGCTTCCCAGGGAGGGGAGTTATCACAGCTGAGTCACTGGTGTGAAGACAAAGAAAAACTCCTCTGTCTCACAGCGTTCTTTAATAACCTGCTGGTAGCCTGAGGTGTCAGGTGTGTCCTGGGCAGCTGCTGTAAATGATCCATTATTAACAATTCACCAGAAATTACATAGAGGATGTAGAATACACAGTTTTGGTTATGCTCACGTGGTTATAAACTGGTCCTGACCACTGTAACTAGGACAGCTGACACTGACAAACCTGAGCCAGTTCCTCTTCTGCATTGTGGCTTTCTGCAGCCAAGGAGTATTGGCTGCTTTCTGACAGGTGATCTTTGGATTCCAAGGTCCATTTAAATGTGCTCTCTAACCAGGCTATGATCACCACACCTTCGTTTTCATTCCTTCAGGGACCACCCAGAAACTTTCTGGAGTTGCTGCACGGTTGCTAGAGCAGTAGGAGACAGCCCAGCTATTCCCACTCTTGAACTCCTTAAAGGGCCACCACTGCTGCTGGTGGGCTGTTGATTTTCATCCAGGTGAGTTGTTAGTGGCTGCTGAGGGTTTAGGAGACAGAAGAGTATCACCTGCTATTTAAACTGGCAAATCACTGCCCAGCATCCTGGGTGGGAGAAGGTATGAATAAATCCAGCTTGTGACCTTCTTCTGTTGGGATCAGAGCTACCTGCTAGCCTGTATTCCAGTAGTTTCCTTACAACCCCACCTCATCACTCCTTGCCTGCAAACTGTGCGTGACTTTTCCTTTCTGAGGCCTCATAGACCTGAAGTGTGGCTTCAGGTTACTTTGTCATCAAAGAATTATATTAGTTACATGCTGAAATATAAGACAGTACAATGGTGGATGCTCTTTGGAAGTGTTCCTGACTGACTGTGGTACTGGGACAAGCAATAACACTGTGCACTTCATGTGCTCCGTGTATTCCAGAATTCAGCAGTCAGCGCCATGGCACTCGTACTCATCTTTTGCAGGGACCTCTTGATGTCTCTGTGTAGATTTTAGTTACCACATACTAAACATCCCAATTCAGAGAGGCTGACAGATGTACCTGATAATGCATTGGGATAAACACTGGAGATGGTTTAGTCTAACACTCCTATAAAGAAATGCACATATGTGCTGGTTTCTCTTTGCTGAACATTTTCTTCTGTTACCATGTTTTCATCTAATTACATATGTCTCACAGGTTTGATACAAAAATGGGCTGACTCAAAGACCTCTAAAAGGAGGAAAACATCCTACAGTCTCTGATACAGACAATTCTCAGGTAAAGTCCATTTCTTGTCGCTCTTCTGAAGATGGGAAATCACTTATGCAGACAAAAGGAAATAGGATGCATGAATAAACCATTGTTACATCTCACATAACTAGTCAGATGGTGACAGAAATCGTTCCTATGCAGAGTTCATATTTATTTTAGCTGTATCTTTTTCACATCCTCTTTGATCTATCTCCAGGTTCCTCAGACATTGACATGAAAGGACAGAGATTGGTAACAGACTATCCCGATGCCCATGGCAGAAATAAAAGAGAAGAGCAAGAATATTTTGTAAGATAAATTCAGTTACAAACTGTCCTATAAAAACTAGTCAGTAAATAATTCACAAACCCCCCACAAATAAAAGAAAAACTACAAAAGGACCCAACCGGTGAGGAATATATCCTAAAATTGTTCCTAACACCTTGTTGTTATAAATTTAATCCTGTTTCTCATAAAGGATAATAGAGTTGCCTGACAAAAATGTTCTTATACCTGCATATATGTTCTTACTCCAGGAGACAGGAAATGTAATGTGCCACTCTAGACCAGTGATTTTTAAATATTATGGGGACCTGCCAATTCAAAACATACACAGAGCAATATATAAACGGCACAGGTGAGGAGAGGAAAGTTGCCTTATACCCCTTATTCCAGAGGAATACCAGCTTCAGGTGAATGCCTTGCATGTTTAACAATGCAACACAGATTTACTCCTCTATTTTATAAGCGGTGTTATGTTATATGATTTCATTATTTGTACTTTATTACTAGAGGGAGTTGCAGTATATGGCAAACTAGGTTTTGTTGCAGTACCTTAACAGGCAAATGTATTTTATTTGAACAAACTATGCCATAAAAAAAATCTGAACATAAGACTCCTGGCTCTGAGGAATCACCTTCTAATTATTTAGATGATGCTGAATTTCCTTTTCTTTGCTGATTTGGAATTCTCTCCTTCCCACAGTAAGATGACACTTACAAGGCTAATAAGACTGAAACACATTTCAGACTCTCTTTTAGAATTCATGAAGCGGATTTTTGCCGACATAGCACATTCAGGGACAAGAAACAGAAAAAGCTGACCCAGTCCTTTAAGAAACAGAAGGCTGCTGAGACAGACCTGGGCAGACAGAGGATACCTCTGCCTGAAAGTGCAGGTTCCATCCTGGCCACACATGGCTGGAGCAGGAGCCAGAAGGTTTCCCATGGTGCGATAGTCATTCTGGGATGCGCTGTGCAGCAGGAGGATCCGAGGAAAGGAGATGTGGCTGACTGAGTGTATGTTCACTTGCTCACCCCTGAGAGCATAACTTCGTAATTTCAAATGTTTGCCCTGCAGACAAACAACCACGTTGTAGTCCCACTGTCCTATGGAGTCAATATTCAACATCAGCTTGCAAATGTCAGGGCAAATGTCTAACTAACAGAAGGAGTTAGATGGACAGTGGCAAAGGTGGTACATTTAATGTCATGGTCTTTTTGGAACATGTAATTTAGTTTTGAATTGCACAATGTCTTTTTTTTCGTGGATTTGTTTACACAGCTCACCCTTTTTTTTGTGAAATTTAGGTTTGCTTTTGGTTTTAATGGTTTTTATCCAAACTCTAGTGTATGGAATAGAAAATTGACCATGGGCATGGTCTCACCAGCCTTCATCAGACATCACTCTCCAGCTCTTGCGGCCATCAGGGAGCAGTAGCTGGGATCCTGGGCCCCCTATGGTGGCAGAGACTGCTACTTCTCTGCTGCAGAACAGAGCCAGTGACACCTGCAAACAGAAACACTGCCACGTTTAATGGAGAGAATCCATGGGCAGTGGTTTCTGGTGATTCAGGTTGCCAAAGATTTTTCTTGTGGAAATTTTGCTGAGTTACCACATCCAGTTAGTGGATGACACATGAAGAGACAGACGAACTTTGAAAAGGGCAAAAAACACTTTCTTCCCCACTACGCTGCATTCATGGGGATCAGCCTTCCAGCTGGTATGGGCAACCAGCAGACCTCCAGCAAAAGGGTTTGAGGTCAGGCTGCAGCAAGGCTCAGGCCAGTTGCCTCAATTCCTCTGACAGGGCAATCAAGTTATTTTATGACATAAAAGCTCAGGACTTGTGTATTTTAGCCCTCATTTTCCATACAGCTTAGAACATTTTGCACGCTTAGTCGCCTTTTCTATAAAATGTGAACACCTCTTGGCACGAAGCATCTTCATGCAGTAATGAAAATCACATTTCCAAACTAATTAAACACTCCTAAATGAAAGGCAAAAATAGTACGTGCAAAACAAATGTTTTTATTTAGTAGAAAATAGTTGTGATTAGGGACACATGCCATATGAGGGCTACCTAGCAACAAATACTGTGTTGCATCTTCACAAAAACATAGCAAAATAATTCATATGAAATATATTTAACAGGCAACTCAGAGTGATAAGTATGGATGAAAGCTTATTGCTTTTTAAAACTGGACTAGTGAAGGAGCGCATTTTAATTTCACAGATGAGACTCTAGGTGTCACTCCTAGAAAACAAGACTGTTGTTGGTCCTACTTTACTTCTGACTTCAGCTGATGAAGAAAGTGTTAGGGCATGTTTCATAAGTAGTTTCCTTGGATGGAAACTGAGATAGATATGCAGTTGAATTAGAAAGGTTGAATTATTTAAATTCAGTTGCCACAAATATAGAATTGGAATTAAAAGTGCAGGGAAGAAATATGGGCATATAGCCAAAGACTAGGTTTGTAAAGCAGCTATGAATTCAGTCTCTAGTTTTACCGCAGAATTCTGACCATAGACAAGTTCCTTTATTAAGGTACTGTTCTCCTTTGGTAAGTGGAAAAATTGTCTATCAATTATATGCTTTACTTAGCATTCAGAAATCCTTAGAAGGAAATTAATGCCCATGTAGTGTTATTTGTTGTCACTATTGTTTAGCATGATTTTGGTTTTATCACAGGGTTTTGGTCTTTTTGAAGCAGTGACTCTTATTACATGGAAAAAAGAAGGTATTTTATGACTGTTACTGCACAAGCAAGAGTGAAAAATATGTGTCTGTGTATTAAAATTGTCACTAGATCACAATTTCTTGAAAAACACTGATCTAGTGGAAAGTAGCAGCTGAACACGCAATTTTGGCATTATGTAAATAATACGGGAACTGTCAGCAAAGAACAATTTCCATCACAGACGAGACCATGTACAGTTTTCTGCTTTCTCTAAGGTGTTTTTTTTTTCTCTGAAGTGTGAAACGTTCAGGTCAGAGATTATCACTTAATAAGTAATTTCTGCTGTAACCTTAATAATCTACAGCAAATTCCTGAGCTCAGCTGTAGTCCTGAGGTGGTGTTATGATGTAGTCATAGAATCATGGAATTGTAACATCAAAGAATTGTTCAGACTGAAAAAGACCTTTCAGATGATTGGGTCCAACTGTTAACCAGAGCTGCCTGATCCACCACTTAACTATGTCTCCAAGTGCCACATCCACAAGTCTTTTAAGTCCCTCCAGGGATAGCAACTCAACCATTTCCATGGGCCGCCTGTTACAGTGTTTGATAATCCTTTTGGTAAAAATTTTTTTCTAATATCCAATCTAAATGCTGGCAAACACTGGGATAGTTTTCCTTGAAGAGCATAAGAATTATTAGAAGATTAGATTAGAAGACTTTTTCCTGAAACTTGGAATTAAGAATGGAATTTGGACAATGATGCAACTTGCGTTGGATTTGGCCATTTTGTCCCTGTTTCTTCAGGCTCACAATATGCACCAGTTTCTAGATACTGCAATAGCAGACTCCTCACTGCAAAGATGTGTGGCCAAAGGTGAAACACGCAGACTTTTGGTCTAGCGATTAATAAGATGCTTCCCAAACAGCACCCTGTAGCCAGATAGTGTTCGAGTCATCTTTCCCCTCCACAACTGGGGCTTCAAAGAGAAGCCGAGCCTGGGCAGGCATTGCTGTTACAGGAATGGAAGGGTTACAGCAGCACCTGCACAGCCATTACAGTGGTCACCTTACAGCTTATCCCATCTCTATCCAAGCTTCTCCATATTGCAAATAATGCCTGCCATTGGGGTATCATCTTATAAAAACTACCAGGAGCTGCTGAGCTGTGGAACACACGTGAAGCTCTCAAGAACCCACACGGAGAACGGTCTTACCTTAATTCAGTTTTCATTTAAAAATCAGTATTTAGATTGACATTCCTATTCTGTTGGCTCTGGTGGAAGAGAGATTTGGAAATGTAAAGGCAGTTGATAGATCTACGAGGAGCACTGCCAGAGTGAGAAGGAAAGTAATGCAATACCACTGAGTGAAGGTGGAGACTATTGTGGAATAAAGATGCAGGTGACAAGTGTCAGGAGTAGGTTTGAATTGCAATACATTATGGATAACATTTTTTCACTCTCTTTGCATCTCTGAAAGGCAAGAATGGTCATAAAGGTAATGAGGTAAATGAGGCTGGCAAGGGCCTCTGGAGCCTTCTGGTCTGGCCTCCCATTCAAAGTAGGGCAAACAAGATCAGACTGGGCTGCCCAGGGCTTTATACATTTGGATCTTAAAAAATCTCTGATAAGAGCCAGAGAAGGCTGACTTTGAAGGGCCATTGCATCATTTCTCATCGGGGTGAAGTGTTACAAAGCTGGCTGGAGTCATAGCTGAAAGACTAGGGGCTTTCTGTCCATTGTAGAAAGGAAAACTAAGAGCAACTCTCTGGCCACAAAATGTTTGTGTGAGGTTAATGACAAACTGCAGGCGAGAGTCAAGTCCTGTGAGAGGAAAGGATTGAATGAATTTTGAAATAGAATTAAGACAAATGGGAAGTCATAGATGTTTCACTTTTGGTAAACTATTTCTGAAGGTTGCAGGCCCCTCGCAAGTGATACTGAGGCTTTTGGTCCAAGACCCTGGGAGTGGAAACCAGCCCATTCCTGACCTTGCTCCTGCTCCTCTCCTTACAGTGTGGGCATTGCCAGGGAGGTTTTTCATGTATCACCCATAAAAGGGTCCCACAGATCTCCCTGCTCCTTGGCCATTGACTCTGCATGGCCACAAAGTGCCTTCCTTTCTTGGCTGAGGTTTTATGATGTCCTTTTCAGAGATGTGTTGGTTTCTGGTGGAGGAAAACCGGTTTTCTGCCTCAGCAACCTGGCATATCAGCAGAAGAACATGTTGTGTTAAGATATTTGAGTAATATCAGCTATCTGATTACCATTCCCTGATTTTTGAATAGTCAGAGATAGAAACCTGAGAAAGCCTCAATTTAGTATGGCTTAGTGAAAGAGGGTGTGTAGATGTAGAGGGAACCAGAGGAAGAAGAGTGTAAGAATATAGAAGAGGAGTGATGATTGGTGAGTAGAGGAGCCTGGGGTGTTTGGCTCTTATCTGTAGCTTCAGCATATTGCTGTGTTTTGCACATAAAAAAATCTACTTAAAGACAACAGGAAGTAAAGCTAGCGGCTGGAGTTGCAGAGAAAAGATTGAAACTCAAACAGAGATTATGAGTGTGGTTATGTAGAGATATTAAGGCGTATGTAGACGCTATAGATACTAAGATATTAAGGTCTGAACAGGTTTGGTTTTGCTTTTCAAACAGCCTTTTAATCATATTTTTTCTTGTCTTTAAGGCTTCATAAAGACTTTTACAAACCTGACATAATAACAAAGTTTGAGGTTTTTAGCACGCATCACTTGTTAGTGTTAATTGATAGACGCTTTTCTTTCCGCTTTCTCCCCATGCTGCTTATTTAAGTTGTTTTGGTACTCTTAGTGCAGCCATGCTTTCAACCAAGCTGATGAGAAGGAAATCAATTCCTTGAAGTAGACATGGTGCAGGGTTTTTTTTGTTTGTTTGGGGTTTTTTTTGCTTGTTTCTCTTGAAGATTCAATGAGCAGTAGTTAACAGCAGAATACACCACAGTGATTTTATTGTCTTAGGTGAATCTTGTAGTCTGTATCCATCATTAAAAAAGTATTATCAATTATTTCCTGTTTTCTACCTCATCGCTTGAAAGATAAAGTCGTTTGCACCAGACCAACACGTTGTCCCTAACCACATGCAAAGAACCCACTGACGTCTCCTGGACAAATTTTGTCATGTCAGTGTAAATTTTTTCTCTGTTCTGTATAGCAATTAAGGAATAACCAGCAGCACTTTCCAAGTGATGAAGAAAGCTAACAGAGCTAAACCACAGGTGCCTTAAATTAGTCATTTGATAAAACTATTTACAAGTGAGCCTCCTAGATGTGAGGAAAAATTTTTTTTGTGAATGAGAAACCACAGGCTGTCAGTGGAAAAGACAACTTGTTTTTCTACCCGCAGTAGGGGAAAGAGTGCTTCATGTACAATGATACGCACAAAGGCCTGCAGATGTAATTCCCAAGCCAGAGGAGAACTGCAGTGGTGAAGGAGAAGGGCAGTCCTTGCCAGCCATCAATTTGGTGTCTCTTGGGCAGGTACCAGCTGTTGTCCTTACTCCTCGGAGGCTCCCCTGTTCTCTCCTTCCTCACCTGCATGGAGGACAGCCACAACATGAACAACAACAGGATGACCATGATGCTTCTTGCCTTCAGGCTGTTTCTGAGGTTTTGGGGCAAGCTTGAAGTCCATGTGGGAATGGGAGCTGGTTTCTTGCGCTACGAAATGTTGGGGATTTTTTTTTTGGAAAAAAATTTCCCATTCCACTTAAGCATAGCCAAGGGCACTCAAAGTCTGGAGAAAACGGCAGGGTTGCAAAAGGATACAGAAAGGAGGTGCAGCATCAGATGCAGAACTGCAATCTGAGTCAGTGGACTGACCTCTCTGAGACCACCAACATGGACTTGCATGGCTTGTACGCCTAAAAAGACCTACTGATACCAAAGCATTATTGGGGTGAATATCTCGCTGATATGAACCACACTCGACTGATAGATAAGTTCAGCACAATCTGATTTCAGAACACGGAAAGAAAGATTCTGGTGCTTATTCTTCTGCATAGAGGAAAACCAAGGTTTTACAGAAGGAAGGGAGGAGGCCACACTAATGTGTTGGATAACTGCAATCTGTTAAAGAGTTTTCCAGACCAGAACTCTAGAAAGAGTGTTTCACTGAGTATAAAAACTTGAGAATTGTTATGAACTGTGTATGCTGTAGTATGGCAAAAAGAGTGAGCGTAGATGCTCAACTCATCCATGAGTGAGGACTACTGAGAGAAAGGAGAATGAAGTAATTTCTGCATGTGGTTTCACTGCTGATTTTCACAGTCTCCTCCAGCTTTTCATTTCTTTGAAACATTGGAATATTGCAAAAGATTTAGGGAAGAGTAATAAGAAAATATGCCATCTGGTACAAGACATTAAAGTTATCAGTTCAATACCACCCATGAAAGGGAAGATTAAAAAAACAACCAGATTGCAATTCATCTACAGAATTCACTTCATAAGAAACACCATGTTTCTTCAGTAACACAGAAGAAAGCAAGATTGCACTCTTTGGTACTAAAACCAGGAAATTCAGTTAGTCTGAAACTAGCTAACTAGCTGAAACAAGACAGCCATTCACCAGACCAACTGGTATAAATGATCAGTTTTAAAACTGTAAAAGGAATCTGAGTTTTTTTAAGTTACATCCACCATATACCAAACACAGGAGTGGAATGAGAGGCTTTGAAGTTTTGTACCTATGAACCCTTGCTTGTTTTTTGAAAAAGGCTGTTGCAAAACTTCACACTCTGGTTGCCAGAAGTCTTCCATCTTCTGGTTTAAATTTTCTCATGAACAGTTTAAAGACACTTGGTCTAATATCAGTTTATTCTGTTATCTTACATGACTTACAGAATTCACTGTTTACCCAGTCTAATGTGGTTCAGACAACAGTTAGGACTTTTCCCAGCCTTTATTTTTCTGAAGTCGAACAAGGCAAACTCTTCTGGACTTCTTTTATAAAACAGGAGCTCTCTGCTTGATTTCTGGACCATTTCTAGTTTGAAATAATCTATAGCACAGGGTTAACACACAAATGTATATTGGCGTTGCTCCTCTCCTCAATCTTTTGAAAACACCTTGGCCTACTAACCTTCATGGCATCCATTCAAAGCATCCATTTCTATTGCAGCATTGCCATGATGGTGCCTGGGATGAGCAATGGCACCATGGAGTTGTTGTCTCCTTCAAAGGGTTCCCTCCCAGTTTCTTCTGACTATAAAAGCCGCATACCCAGCCTGACACACAATCTCATATCACCCTATTTTATTAATTCCATCCTTGAGTAAACCAAATTCTTCTCTCTTCAATCTGCCTTTGGTTGAACCCATGCTACATCTTATTCTTCCCCTCCTCGTCTTTAACGGTTCATTATTCATCATTAGTTCTAAAGCTTTGCACACCACTCGTCAGATAACCTATCTCTTTCTGCCTTGCTTGTCATTTCTCCTTTTCTTAATGACAGCTCTTACACTTGGTGTTCTCCAGTCTGAAAGTGCCACCACTCATTTGATGGATGGATTTAAATTTCTTTCTACTGCCACTGCAATTTTATGTGCCTATTTGTTCCAGTTGTTTCCTTGATGGGAGAACCTTTAACTCTACCTTCCTGCTTGTACTTTTGCCTTAGAGGAGATTGTTTCCAATCCTGTTACCTTCAGTCATCTTGACTTTACTTCTGTGTTTTGTGTCAACAATTCTCAAAATAATCTCTTTCACCTACTACGTTCACAAATGCTTCTTAATGTCCCCGTTCATATTAAAAATTGAGATGAATTGTCTATTTAATTTTGGGGCTAGAATGTATCCAAACATCTATCCCACTCTTAACATACACCAACCTCACTTCTTTCCTTGAGCTCTTCTTGTTTCATGATTTTCTACTTCTGTTTTTACATGGGCTGATTTGTTGTGAATTTGGGAAGTCAGTTCATGCCCCTTTTTGACATCTAAGATTGTAACTGCTGATCAGGCCTTCTTTCTGTTCTTCAGGGCCCTTCTATCATCTTGTTGTTCTTTAGGAGATGGTTGGGTCAGCTGCTGTTCTCAGAATAGAATCACAGAAAAGCCCAGGAGTCCTGGAGATACCTGATCCAACCTTCTACCGTGAGTCAATTAAGTTATCTAAGACCCTGTCAAGCCCAGTGTTGAACACCTGAGGGTAAGTTCCACCACTTCATAGGGCAACTCATTCCGACATTTAATTTTTCTCATGATGAAGATCTCCCTGAGGCAACTTGAGCCTGTTGCACCTTGTCAATTCACCAAGCACCTGCGTGAAAGACCACCTCCATCTTCTTTGTAACTACCTTTTGGGTAGTGCAAGGTTGTAATTAGATACTCCTGAACCTTCTTGTCTTGTGGCTGGGCAAACACAATTCCTTTCGCATTTTTCCATGTCTCTCTTGAGCTGGGGGGATCAAATCTGGGTGTGGACTGAGAAGTGCCAAGCAGAATGGGAGAGGAAACCTCCCGTGAGCCACTGGCTGTAGTTCTCCTGATGTAGCCCAGTATACCATTTGCCTTCGCTGCTACAAAGATGAAATCCACTTCCATTCAGCGGTCCACCAGCACTTGCAGGTCCTCATCATCAGACCTGCATTCCTGTCTGTCATGTTTTAATTCTTTACTTTTGAGGCAAATTCTAAAGAATTTTTGCACTTATGACTTGCAGAATCCCTGGTCTTGCTTAAAGTTTATCTTTACCTTCTGGCCCACTGATTAGTTCCTTCTAATTGGAAACTTCTCAAAATGTTTCTTTTTGAAATGAAAATATAATTGTTTAACTGAAAATTTACAACTCAAATGACAACAGTGAGCCTTATTAGGAGAATTAGCACCTACTGTAATAACACCTTTCCCAGTAATACTTACCTTCTCAGTCATATTGTATTTTATTGTAACTCAGCTTTATCCAACCAGAAGACTGGATTGTGGTCATCTTATATGACTTCAGAGGAATGCATTTTACTGCGATATTTTATCCAGACCCATTTTTTTTTCCACTCCAAAGTATTCCTTCAGACATTTTGGCTTTTGGCTCTTTATGTGACATAAAAAATGTCTGCATTGTCCTGGCTTTTACTTCTCCTTTACCTAAACTTTTTTGTCTGTGCTTCCGGCATGTCTGCTACTTCACTATTTCATTTTCAGTGGTTAAGTAACACTTCTGGATTTGCTCTAAGACCTGCAGACTTCCTAAGCCTGTGAATATCAGTGAAGCATAACCTTCTGATTCCAGGTGACTAGGAAAACAATGTGAATGCATTCCTTCTTCAGCTAATCAACACTTCATTATTACTGAGTCCTTGACACTTCCTGCAAAGACTTCCTTGGAAGCAGAGGAGGGACTGATGCATCCCACCACAGCCCCTTTTGAGTGCAATTCAAGCTGCAATGCCAGAAGTTAGAGGGTTTGTTTATAGGATTCCATGTTTACCTATGTATGAAGGGATTCATGGCTGTTTTGAAATATTTAATTGCTTGTTTCCCAAATATTTCTTTCTGTACTTATCTGTCTTCTTCTGCCTGATTATTCTGATTCAGAATCTAGTGTAAACATTAGTTTAATTTCATGCTTCCCATTGCTTAGACCATTCATCTTGGGTGCTTAAACATTTCAGATAAGATCAGGAATTATTGCAAGATAACTTTTGTCTTCATTAGCAGAAGGAACAATACTATAGGAGTTGATTGGTAGTTTTAAAAAATTGACATTGAGGACCAAACTTCCAAACTATGTTCGAGTTTATTTTGAACTAGCTCTTCTCTGGTTCTGTGGCCTGAACTCCTGTTAACAATTGGAGAACATCAAGAGAGTTTCTGAAAACATTTTCCAGTTTTATTTTTTGTGAAAGGAACTAACTTTTTGAGACTCCAAGAGTGCTCCCAAATGCAACTCAACATACAGTGAGTGGAGATCAGGAGACTGGCTTGAAGTTCCCATGTGTGGAACAATTGGCATACTAACGTAGAGTATCTCACTGATACATCATTTTACCTTATATGGGCAGGAAAAAAATTATAAGCCAGTCTAAAATGAGTTTTTTTAACAACTTTTGAACCAGAACTGCTGGTTTTCCAAAAAGAAATTCTTGTATGGTAAGAGGAGAGCAGTTCAAGTGTGCTGATGGAAACCAGAGTTGGCATGTCTGAATTCTGAGCCCTTTGAAGCTGAAAGTCAGCTTGTATAACTACTTTTGCGAAGCTGTGAAAGGACTCTAGTACTTTGTCTGAGCACTTGGAGACAGAGGTAGAACATGACAGCTAAACCCTGGTGTATCACGGCTCCTCTGCTGCTGCTATCTACACTAGCTAGATTAAAATAAACCGAACCTAGCTGTTGTGACACGTTACAGTTTCTCCTTCAATTTCACTGCATAGGCATGCACAGAATAGGCTGATGTGGCAAGAGAGGTATTGAAAAAGGATGAAGTAAGAGTCCAGAGCCCTGTACACATTAATATGAAACAGTAAGATTAGTTTAAATGGGAGGGGAAAAGTTTGTTTCACAACTCTTTTTTGTAAGTTTTGTAAGTTTTTCAAAATTTCCATATAGACTTTCCTAGACATTAAAAACTCTCAAAAAATAGATGAAATTAATACTCTTTCACAGCAACCAAAAAATAGTCTTAGGAGAGATATTCCCCTCTTTATGGTAACTAACTCATAGAGTTTAAAATATCAACACATGGTGCATCATTAGTAGAGCAATCTTGCTGTTGCTTAGCTGTCATATTTAATGAAGGTGGCAGGAGTTAAATTAGCTGTGAGACTTTTGAGTTTCTCAAATTTGGAAGAAATTGCTGACTCTGCTAAGAAGTTACTGACAAGAAAGGAATTAAGAGCTAAAAGAACTTCCTTAGTCTAACTTCCTTAGGAAAAAAGATTAGCAACCCAACCTGCCAAAGTACCTACATTTTTATAACTTTAAAGTTACCTGATATTGTATTTTGTTCTTTTAGAAAAGAATACTTTTGTAGTTTTGGAAAAAAAATATTTGTTTGTTTTACTATCTTTTTCAAAACTTGCCTTATTTTAGTTTGGGGTCAAATACTCCTTAGCCTTTTCAAAAACGCAACAGAGATGTAGTTCCCTAATTCATTCTTTGCATTACCTCCAGAAGTCTAGAGGGTGTTTATTCAAAGCACTTCATAATTGTTAGTCCAGGCCTTTGAAAAAGGAAGATACGCAACTTTAAAATAAAGTGTATCTACACCCGACCCACAGTAGCTCTTCTACAGGCAGCCTTATTTCCTGTGGAGTTGAAGAGGAAATGTACTTAGGGTGTGAAGCACCTTCTTCATTTTTTAAGTACTGAAAAAGCAAAGGTCTTGCATATTTCTCCTTTCATTTTAAATTCTGAATCTAACTGGAAAGTCTTTGCAAGCAGACTCCGGTCAAGAAGTTCTGTTCTAAGTAAAGTGTTACCCATGGATGAATTGCTTGTACGCCTGACTTCCTAATGTTCTCAAATGTGTTCTGGAGGCTGGACAGAAACAGGTAGGACCAAACCCGCAATCTGATTTTCTTTTTTTTCTGTGAGGGAAGATGACAGGCTTGCTTAGTCACACAATGAGTGACACTAAAGAGAATTGTGGATAAGGGGAATCCCCACCAAATTGTCTCCTGGAGTGTTTTAGAGAGAAGATTGCACCATGCGGTAGATTTCTTCTAGGAAATGTCCTGTGAATGTTTCCAAATGTTTATGACAGAAAATGTCCACTCTGTAGGAGGGTGTTAAACATTTAATGGATATTTTCCTACTGATGCTTGAAACACGTTATTGACTTACTCTCCAACAAGTGCCCACACCTATACACTTGTACTTGCATGTACATATGTAATAATTAACTACTATAAATTGTGTAGGGGATACCAAGAAAATGTACAGATTTCTCTCCCTTAAATGATCACATTTCAAATTAAAATATTTGATAAGAAATTAAAGCATTACAGCATTGCTTTTACTACTGTTTTCTTCCAAATTTAAATAGGAGTATTAATTTCTAACAATAAATACGTCTGTATGATAAAGTACTTAAACTGTAAAGCAAATGCAACTGTAAAATGAAAACTCGAATGGCACTTAAGTTCCATACTAAAAACCAGACCAGAAAGCTCCAATCCAAATAAAAGCCAACAGCACAGAAAAATAGTGTAAGGAGAGGGAATGAATCCCAAAACTCAACAAGTGGAGAAAATTCTATAAATATAATGAGAGGAAGATGAGCAGGGCTGACTGACTGACTGACAGGTTGATGGCCTGAAAATTACCATTTTGATTTAGTATTGAGAATGTGTGAAAAGTATTAGGTTGATTAAGGGCTACGATTTACAATGTTATCAATATGCAACGAATTTTCAGCAGAGTGCATGCTATTTCATGAGGTTGCATAACGGCCCCTGATGAGATCAATGGATTGACCTGGCACATACAGAAACCAGCAGCTGAGTGAAGATTAGGATCCTTTGGTCTCCTCTTTTTAAAAATCTTTTGGAAAATAGCCATGGGGTGTTATCATAGATACTTGGATGCAGAAGTTCAGGTGGCTTTTTGCTTCTTTTGAAGGTGGATCTGGTCCTATGAAAATGAAACTGAATGAATACCAGCGGTCTCTGTATGGAAAGTTAAAGTATAAGATAATGAATAGAGGAAAACATACAGTCATTTACTGGGAATCAGAGAAAGACACTGCAAGCAAAACATGATATTTTTTCTATTTATTAATATACAGCAAAGGTAGACTATATATATATATATATATTCACAGGAAACATCAGAAAGTTAGAACCACAGTTAACACTCAGGCCAAATTACGGTGGAATTGTTTTCTTATGAAATAACTGTCTCAAAGTAAATTAAAATATTATCTTAAAACTAATCGAAATATTTGCAGAAAAGGCTATGCAAATACTAGCAAGTTTGTCTTACAAAGAGCAGGGCTATTAGGCAATCTTAGAATCATAGAATATCCTGAGTTGGAAAAATTAAAAAACCTCGGCAGATCACTTTGGGGAGAACTATTTTGATAAAATATATCTTTATTTTGTAGAACACTTCACAACCACCCAGGCACAAAGTGCTTATCCGAAGTCAGTATGTTGTATTGATAGCACAGGATTGATACAATTGCCTGCTTAACATTCAAAACCAACAGTATGGATGTTGTAAGTGCTAGTGCCTTAAAAACCGAGGCAGAGGTATTTCAAAGGTCTTAAGAAGAACCTTGAAACGATTATGTTTGAATCCTAATTTTTTCTATTTCCCTTATTCTGCTTTTAGAAGTTCTTGTCTTCGCTATTTTCCCTGCAATCATGATGACTAAAAAGTGATTAGAAAAAATGCCAACCAAAAAATAAACCCTGTGATACATGAAATCATGTAAGACAAGAAGCTGAGGTTTAAAGTGGAAACAAATAGTTTAAGATCCATGATGCAATGCTCAGAACCGCCAGCAGTTTCAAAGGATATTATGATGCTGAAAGGAGAAAACTCTCAAGACTATTCTATTCCTGTTGGAACAATGAAGAAGAGCTCATGAAAATGAAAGATTTTATGTAGATAAACCTATAGACACTCTGTGGTTATAGCACAGGAGGTATGTTTTATAACACCAACCATACTTTGAGTTGCTGCTGTGCCAACAGTTGTGCTGCTTTTCTGTTGATATAGAATTAAACTAAATCTGAATAAGATTTGAAATTTTATTCTATTTAATGGGCAATAGATTTTAATCAGGAGTTGGATACATGGAAACATTGGAAATGGTAGAATCCTACGTAAAAACACAAACCATGTTTGTCCATTACTGTCCTTTACAATGCCATAATTGTTTTCCATACTTTACTACAAGAAAAATAGTATTTTAGAATTACACCTGCCGTTCTCATGGTTAGTTTCCACTTAGCTTATTGTTTCTATAATATTCATATATGCAGACTGTGTCATTTTGAAGAGCTGGAAAACCAATTTGTACCTACCTGAAATATGGCACAAGAAACAAGAAAGAATATTTGCTCTCCATTACATACTGCAGTCCATGCACAATCAGCCAAGAGTAAATGTATGTGTAGATCCCTCTTTCCAGGCTCAGAATATGTCAGCTGAACAGTCTTTCAAGGAAAGAAAAGGAATGTAACATTATGTTGATTTTGTAAACAGGGACATGAGCAGCTATTAATGAGGGCAGATATTCTGAGAAAAATGTCTCCATACACTCCAGAAATTTATTTTAACATGGGTCCTGAATATTCATATTATGCTATTACTGGAGTCTCTAAATGATACAGAACTGATAGTTATACAGTTAAGAATTACCAAAAAGTCCACAATAGTGTTTGAGAAAGGCCAGCCCAGAACAGCTATTCATGGCTATCCTCTTCTTCTGGGGCAAAGCAAAACCTTGAACTCCTACTTACAGGACGGATGAGTACTCAGACCATGAGGGGGTAGTTAATTCCTCTTGCTAATTAAGAAAGGAGTCATTAGTGTTTGACAGGGAAAGGTTTTCAAAATCTATACACTTTTTTCCATTCTGCATGAGCTTACCAAATTTAAAAAAATGAACAAAAGTATGAGATAAATGGCTTGTGTCAGCCAAGGTACTATGATTTTAATAATTTCGAACTAACACTCTAATCACTTCAAGATGTACCTATCAGCTCATTGCCTATCTGGACACCTGTATCTCCAGATGTCTAACACTACTGAGTGTAACTTTCCTCTTCATTCCCTTTCTTTGGAAAGCTCAACAGCTAATGTGTGTGAGAAATTCGTGATTGGAATACTCAATAATATGCATTTTTCCCTTGCCAATTGCATGCTGATGGGCTTATGTAATGAAGGCCAAAGGGTCTTCCTTGTGTCACATTTCAGCTGGTACAAATTGGTTTTCCAAAACTCTCAAACAATATTATCTCCAAAAGGTCCTTGGAATGGGAAGAATAGAGTATTTGGTTTAGAAAAATGTCAAAACAGTTAATTTTGAGCATTTCAGACCTTTCCTTTGCCCTGGAAGTTTATTCATATGAAGCAAAGTAGATATTTTGTGCTGACATTACCCCTATGGATCATTGGAAACATCCTCCGAATCACAGAGATGCAGTGGTCACAAGGAGTAGATAATTACATCCTTCACGATGTGTAGCATTGATGGAACATACCATTGCCTGCAGGACAGTGGTGGGTTGGGTTTTTTCTTTTAATTTTTGGTTTTGGTTTCGTTGGTTTTGTTGTTGGTTTTAGTTTTGTTGTATGTTTTTTTTTTGTTAGTTTTTCCCCTATGGTAACGGAAACGACAGTATTACCATGTGTTTCCAAGGGTCAGTGGCAAAGTCATAGAATAATAAAATGGCTTGGGTTGGAAGCGACCTTAAAGATCACCTAGTTCCACCTGCTCTGCCATGGGCAGGGAACCTTCCAGTATACCAGGTTGTTCAGACACCCATCCAACCTGTTCTTGAACATTTCCAAGGTTGGGGAATCCACGACTTCTCCAGGCAACACGTTTCAGCATCTCACCACTCTCAGAGTAAATAATTGCTTCCTAATACCTGATATAAACCTTCCCTCTGTCACTTTGACCTTGTCCCCCTTGTCCTGTGACTATATATTCCTTATGCAAAGTCCCTTGCTGGCTTTCTTGTAAGTCCCCTTAGCCCCCCTTAGTCACAAAGCCTGATTATCAAGACATCTACTTTGCAGATAGTATAATGAATAACAACGCTTAGTAATTACATGGCACTGGTACAATGTGTAGGAAAAGTTTTAATCACTTAACACCCTCCAGAGCAGCAACACCTCCCCCCAATCCCCCCACCCCAGCACTTTGAAGGAGGAACCGAAGGAATTTTATCTGCCTCTTTATCAGAAAGGGCGGCTAAGAGGTGAAGTGTGATATAAGGTCAGAACAGCTCAGAGAGGGTTTTCCAACCATGAGCTGCTTTCCTTGGGTAGTGGTAAGAGAGGAAATCACTGAGTTTTAGAGAAATGAGAGTCTGGCAGAATCTGCTGAACTGGCATGGGCAGTTGCTTACTAACCACTCAGCCGGCACTTTGAGAGGTGTGCATAGAACAAAAAATGAAAGGGAAAAAGCTGTAATCAGTGGTCATAGTGAAATTGACATGACTTTTCAAGGGCATCATCGGGTATTTGGTATAAGGTGTGGCATGAATAAAAGGGTGTGAAACCTCTGCTTTGCATGAACAGTCAGATGACTTCCAGGCAGAAAAATGAAAAAAAAAAAAGAAAA